>OY757924.1:48857481-49349981 GCA_963585895.1 Sepioteuthis lessoniana | reverse complement strand
TCCAGGTCACTCATTGGGTGGGGAGAGGATCTTGCTCTTCTGCAGAGATGCAGTCGGTGTATTCTACAGCCCCAGCTGATTAGGCTCCCGAAAAAGAAAAAGAAATTAACTAAATTAAGCTTTTTATTATTGGAATCTGATTTGATCTCACTGAGCTCAAAATAATAAGTTGATAGCCATCTATTATCTTCTTTAGCTGATGGTTATTTTGTGAGTTGGTTGGTTGGGTTTTATGGTATATCAACCTTTGTAGGTTATTTAACGCCAAATCTATTTTCATGAAAATAGTTTTATTTCAAATAATTCAGTTTAGGATAAGTACGCAGTTTAAATGTAAGTACAGCTTAATTGCGAAAAACATTTCTATTTCAAGCTATTCAGTTTAGTCAAACAATTCAGTTTAGTATCAGTATGCTATTGGTTCTATTTAACCCATAGATAGGGCCCGATCAGGTGCTACCGTGCCGGGCCAGAGTGGACCTGGGAGCAATAGCAGTGAAGGGGTGCTCTGCATTCCCCAAAGCCCCAGCATTACTGGAACCTCACCATCAAATTGTTTAGTGTCATACCCAGGATACTACAGTGGTGCAGTCGACTGGGCAATATCTTGTGAGATTTATATATATATTATACACACACACTAGAATAAGTCAAAAGTTTTGCAGTATCTTACTAACATGCATAATTTGGCAGTTCTAGATGCTTTTGCTGAAGAGACCAAGAAACTGAGCTCATCGGATACTCTTTAAGTAGTACTCGCCAGATTTGCCTCTATGGATTAGTGCACGACCTCAGAATCCGGTTATAAGCCTAACCTGTCAAGATTCTTGCAACCTGAGCAAAATTTCTTGAACCATCTGCTTACTGTACTATGATCAACTGTGCTTTCACCTTTTGCCCAGCAAATATTTTTGCTTGCTTCTGGAGGATTATAGCCCAGTTCAAACTTGTAAAACATCATCATAATCACCATGTCATGCTGCCAGCACGGATATCCCTGACCCTCCCTGGCCATTCCTTCCTATTGTTCATCGCTTCTGGCAGGTCCTCAGGTCTACATCCTGTATCCTCACAGAGCTGCAATATGTAGGTTCGAGCTGGTTGTCCTGCTTTTGCTTGGCCATATGAGGGGATCCATAGGGGTACATCACTTATGAGCTCGCCCCTGCTTCTCCAGCAGTGTCCTGCGTGTCTGGTTCATCTAATTTTGATAGTTTTCATGACGGGAGGTAGGTGGCCGTACAGTTGGTGCTTTGTGGGGTCTTGCCTCCAGGATTTGTTCAATATGCAATTTTCAAATATCACACACACAGTGAAGCAATGCACAACATTTTAGCAAACCAGCTACCTGAATATTAATAACAGGTACTTTCCATGGCATAAACAGTTTCAGTTACATGATATACATGCCACAAACCAGCATGTACCAAAATACTGCGAAACTTTTGATTCACACAAGTGTGTGTGCGTGTATATATATATATATATATATATATATATAAGTAAAGTTGGCGACCAGAAGGTTCCCTTTTTAATAGCTACTACACCGAGGTGTAGGGGAGGGCACTACTCCTTTCCCTGGATTGCTCGACTTTACCCTTGATACATACCGTATATTGCTGAGTGTTAAGCGAAGAGGTATCAAGCACCATTTTTAAAGACTTTGGTATGACTTGAACTGGGATTGAAGCCAGGTCTCCCAGACCATTGGCGAACACTCTACCCACTAGGCCAATGAGCCAGTTATATATAAACAAACAAAAATTCAAAATAACAAAAAAAATTTCTAAAAAACTATTTGTAAAAGCAATAACAAAATTGAGACATGTCAAAAAGCTTAATAATCTGAACAAACAAATCACTTGAATCTAATTTGGACTTTTTTTAAATTGCATTTGATTTTTCAGGAAATTGTTTAGAGAAAATTACAGATCAATGCAAATTAAAGGAGGAGGAGGGGGATATTATCAGTAATGGTGAAGGAATTCAATCTTTATCAGAAATGCAATTTTTAACTCATTTGTAGGTCAGCAAATTTTCAGTTGGTGGATGAGGATAGAAATTGATGGACATTTCCTTTTCAGTTTTATTCAACCAAGTTGCTAATAAGGAAAGTCTGTGAAGAAACTAGAAGTCTGATTTTTATTTAGAAAAATACTAATTCTGCTTCAAATTACACACTTGGATCCCTGTGTCTACCTCTGCATGGGAGTGCAATTATTTTTTTAATCTACAAAAGTACAAAAAAAATAAATAAAGGCTCAATTTATAGAAAAAGTCACTAATGTGTTTACATCATTGGGTGTTCATTGATTAAAACACAAAATGATTAGCAATTCTCATATCTTGGCACAGCTCTCCAGAATTTGATGAAAAAAGAAATTTGTGTTTATCTTAGGCAGTGATATTTTTATTATTGAAAATGCATGGCTCTGAAAGTTGTAAACAAAGAAAAAAAAAAAAAAGGGGGAGGGATCTGCAATGTTGTGAACATGGCAAACAAACATTTCACTTTTTCCAGCCTCCAAACATGTATTTGTCTTTGGGCAGGACTCTGCAAAAAAGCATGATAAGCCTGGCACAGCAAAATACTGGTCACAAAGACTGGGATTATTTTTAGTCATGCCTACATGTATGGACCCTTTAATTAAACTGACTATGTACCACATACTACAACTGAGGAAATGTAGCTAAATACTGATAGGCTGAGGATGAAAGAAAGCAAAAATTTTTTAAATTACCTGAACCTCATTCAAAAACTGAGTAAAGTCTTGTACATAAAGGTCTAAGTTGTACCTGTAATGAATGCTGCTCTTGGAACCATATCAGATATACTAACTCAAGATTGGAGGAGTTGAAAGTTTAAAGAATTGAGGCAGATCAGATGACAGTGTTTCTAGTCTGAGAGAACACTGAAAAAGGTACTGGCAGTTTCAGGAGACAAAATGTAATCTTTTTTCCCAATATAATTTTTTAAAAATAATCATAAAACAAAATATGATTAAATTTTTAAACCTTTTCATAGTTTTTGGACACATTATGTAAAGAAAAGAAGATATTCTTAAAGAGATATCATACATATAATATACAAATACTATAAAACTTATCGGGATTATTTCTATATTTGTCTGTATGGTGAATATATATATACACACACAGAGTCAGAAGTAATCTACCTAGGTTTCACCTAACCAAATTATCAGGATAATTCTGATTAAAGAAGGGTTGGACCAAACTACATTTGATTGATTAAAATAGAATAAAAATAAAATTAAATCCATGCTGAGAGTAGAGAGTTCCCTAACTCTCTTGCTGTATGTCCCCATCAACCATTGCCCCAGGCAGATCTTCTAAACTGTATCCAGTGTCTGCACAGAGCTGATGTATATAAGTCCTTGCTAGTTGGCCAACACTGGTGCATTCATGTACAGGAGTTTGTAAAGGAATGTTACTTATAAGCTGATCCTTACTTCTCTAGCAGGGCCTAACATTTCCTTTTCATCTTATTTGGATGGTTTGCAATATGGGAATTAAGTGGCTGTACAGCTGCTGTTTTATGGCAGAGGAACCTAGGGTTACTCAGAACAGAAAATACGGTTAAAAACAAAAATTCATTATATTTTTTTACTGTATGAATGAGTCCTGTCTTATTAATTTTCTTTAAAAAAGTTCTAGTTACCTTGCATTACTCAATTCAGATGATTTTAACATTCTCCTTGAGGTCGAGGGAATTCAAATGCCAATTTTCATCAAGATTTACCTATTAGCCAGGGAGTACATAGGTAGAATGAATCCTTTTTGAGTAATTTTCCTCCCAGAAGTTCCAGTTCTCTGCAAGAGGTGTTCTCATGAAGATGCCAATTTTATTGGCTTTTCAGACAAATTAGACATCCTTGAATTTATAACTAAAATGACTTAAGTTTCTCATCATATCAAGAGTTTCAGAGGTGTTTTAAACAATGATAAATTCATTGGAATAAATGAGTTGAATACCACAGGAATTATTTTGAAGAAAACTAATGTTTCATTCATTAGTCATTTCTGTCTTGTTAATGTATTTATCCAATCCTAGCGACACAAGGTCAGTTTTCAAGAAGAGTATAACTGGTTTGAATTCAGAGTTTTTCTTCTTCTCCCCCAGTTGGCATACTAAGAGCCTGGTCTGCTCTACTATTTACCCATAGCTGGAGGGAGAACTGTCATACAAAATAGAATCAGTGACCAGAGTTCAAATCCTGGATGAGGATGTTTGTTTTATTTTGCACTTGGGGAAAGCTATGAATCCACCAGCTATAGATAAATTAGTAAGGCAGACTGGGCTATTTAGTTTTGGTTAGACAACCAGTCAAAGAAAAGGAAAATTTAAACTAGCTTAACTACTTAAAAATTGACCTTATATCATATCCTAATTGTGGCAGAAGGGTTGGGTAAGTAGATACAAATTCAGCATTGGAATGGCTGAGGTGTTTATTTGTTATGTAGTTCTGATTCAGATTTGGCTGGCAAATTTTTTAAATCTATTTCCTTTAAAGAGACAGATTAAAAGTTAAAATTTTCACAGCATCCCGTCTTTGGCATGGTAGCAAACACTTCCTGTAGACCAATTTAATAATATTGTTAATTTATTATGTACATTTCAATATTGTGCCAGACAAAGCTTACATTAAATCACTAACACAGTCCATCTTAACTTAATATAAATATTACTTATTTACAATTCTTATACAAAAATTTTCTTTTGGGATCACCAGTATATAATATTTCCTAAACAAGATCAGAAAATACTTCACTTCTATGCAAAGTTAGTGGGTTAAATACCAGTTAATTATTGTCTGAATTTCTGAGATGAACAATTATTAAACATTCAACAGTTCAAACTAATCCCTGTCAACAGTTGCACAAAGCTTTGGATATTTTGCTAAGATTTTTTGTTCATCTGATGATCTCCATTTAAAAAAAATTTTTAAATAAAAAAGACTTAAATTTATCCCCTATGTACACCTATGCTTTCATTCACCCAGCCGAGATATTCAACTACAGAGATCTATATGAATCACTTTGAAAAGCCCCGTTAATAAATGTTGCAATCAATTTTCCTTGAAAATATTCAAGTCAGGTCAAAAGGCTTCATAACCTAAAATCTATAAATTTTTACAGATCAACATAGTCCAGGTTAAAAGCGTCATAGAGGTAACCGAAGCTGCATTTTTTTTTTTTTTTTTTTAAGGCCTTTCGCCCGTGTACCAAAACATTTCTCATCCCCAATGATACATGCATCAGAAAAATAAGATCTAAAAATGTTTTGCTTCAGTTTATCCTTACTGCTCTTAAACTGGACTAAAAGGATCTATCAGTAAAGGAGAAATAAAATGGATTTTGAATAGAGCAGATGGATCTTCCACAAAATGGTCAGTCTACAATACTTCAGGAATCTAAATCAAACTGTAAATTAAAAGAAGAGATTTTATACTGGGGCAAATTGCCCTTTGGTCAGGTAATTAGTTTATGATCAAAAATTCAGTGCACTACAGGAGAAGACAGAAACACATACTCCGAATGATGAATATGAGAATTTCATCAATGCCCACCTAGAAGCAGCAGCAAAATACATACCAACAAAACATAGAACTAAATCTAGAGTCCCATGCAGACGTGAAAACTGCCTCCAAATGCAATAGGAAGAACCCAACTAACACAAATGCCCTGAAACTAAAAAAGACACAAAATGAATTAGCAAGCATATACCTAACAGAACAGACAGAATACATACAAAATCAAATAGATAAGATTAGAGACTCAGTGGAAGATAAGCAATCTAGGATACCATGGCAAATGATAAATGAAGTGAGCAGAAGGAATAGAACTGCCAAAGCTAAACTGAAAGCTAAAAACCAACAAGAATGAATAAAACTGGAAACAGCATTTCCAGAGTCTACTTGGAAACCCACCGAAAGTTACACATGAATCAATCACGAGAATTATCAGTAAGCAATTAGACATCAAACTAGAACTGTTTACTCTAGAAGAACTCAACTCAGCACTTAGAAAAATTTTAAATACAAAAGCTGCAGGGCTTGATGAAATTTCCCAGAAGTATGGGAGACCAGACAATTCGATGACATACTGCTCCAACACTGTGATACAGTATATAATCAAAATCCGATAGACAGATGGATGAAGGGATGCATCCGCCCTTTCCCTAAAAAGGGATGACCTCAGATTAGCTAAAAGCTACCAAGGTATAACACTTACATCCATAGCAGCCAAAATATACAATGCCCTACTACGCAACTGTATAGAACCCAAGATTGACATTCTTAGGAAGAACTAAAATGGCTTCCGGAGAAATAGATCCACCACCTCATGAATATTAACCATCCGAAGAATTCTTGAAGGTGTACATGCAAAAAACCTACAGGCGACAATATTATTTGTCGACTTTACCAAGGCCTTTGATTCTATTCACAGAGGGAAGATGGAGCAAATTCTACTTCCATCCGGCCTACCAAAAGAAACCGTAGCAGCAATAATGATTCTCTATAGAAACACCAAAGTGAAAGTACGTTCTCCAGATGGAGACACAGACTACTTTGACATTGTAGCTGGAGTACTGCAAGGAGACACACTTACCCTATACCTCTTTATCATCTGTCTAGACTATGTGCTTAGAACATTGATCGATAAAATCAACGAAAACAGTTTTAAGCTGACAAAGAAAAGAAGCAGAAGGTACCCCGCAAAACTACATAGTGATTCTGGCAAATGCACCAGCCCAAGCCGAAACCCTACTGCATAGTCTGGAACAGGCATTGGCCTCCATGTCAATGCACACAAAACAGAATATATGTGCTTTGATCAAACAGGCATCATTTCCACACTAAACGGTAGCTCTCTGAAACTAGTAGTCAAATTCATCTACCTAGGAAGCAGTGTCTCATCGACCTAGACAGACATTGACATTCAACTAACAAAGGCATGGACAGCTATCAATAGGCAATTGGTCATATGGAAATCAGACCTGACTGATAAAATGAAACGCAGTTTCTTCCAAGCAGCAATCGTGTCGATACTGCTATATGGATGCACTACATGGACGCTAACTAAACGGCTGGAGAAAAAGCTTGATGGCAACTACACAAGAATGCTGCAAGCAATATTGAACAAGTCCTGGAGGCAACACCCCACAAAGCAGCAGCAGTACGGCCACCTACCACCCATCACAAAAACTATCCAAGTTAGACAAACCAGACATGCAGGACACTGCTGGAGAAGGAGGGACAAGCTCATAAGTGATGTACTCCTATGGGCCCCTTCACATGGCCGTGCAAAAGTAGGGCGGCCAGCTCGAACCTACATACAGCAGCTCTGTGAGGCTACAGGGTGTAGCCCTGGGGACCAACCGGAAGCGATGAACAATGGGAGGGGTGGCGAGAGAGGGTCAGGAATATCCGTGTTGATGACACAACAAGATGATGATGATTAACAGCACATTAACACAGACAGGGTTATCTTATACAAAGAGGTTAGAGGATTGCATTCAATGTACATTTATATTTGCATTTTTGTGTAGTTTTTTCTTAAGATTTTTAACATAATATCAAGTATTCCAATAAAATACAAATAATTTGCACAGTTATATGGTTTTTCAAGTATTCCTATAATATTAGTTATTATATGGTTTCAAGTAATTATTGCCATTTAGTAATAATCATTTGTTGGTACAGTTGTGTGATTTCAAGAAACTAATCATAATTCTTAGTAAACAATTAGAGCTTCATGTAACTATTCCTAATACTAATAATTTACATTTATATGGCATCAAGTATTCCTATTGAATATGAATAATTTTTAAACATCTATTTGACCCATAAATGGTACCCAAACAGGTACTACTACTCAGGGTCATTGTGAACCTAGGAATAATAACTATGAAGGAATATTCCACAATCCCCAGATCTCCAGAACTGGAGCTTCACCATCAGATGCAGTTTAGTATCATATCCAGGACTTTTGGGGGGTGGGGGGTATTACCTCAGTCAGCACATTCTAAGCCCCATCAACAGGGCTGGCTAATCAGTTTAGAATACTTTACAAATCTATATTAAATGGAGAAGACTTAGTTTCAAATACTAGGGTGAATTAAAAGTTTTGCAATATTTTCATATGTGCAAGTTTGTGGCATGTACATTACATAACCAAAGCAGTTCAAGCTGTGGTAGGTAACTACAGTGGTTTGCAGAATCATAGTAGTTGGTATACTGACACATTGTACATTGCTTTACTGTGTGTGTGATTTGAAAGCCACACAGATGAATGTACAACAAAATCTAATTTAGAAACTTGTGTTTCACAAGTTCAAACTCTACCATAACACAGCAGAAGCAACCAAAACATTTGTTCAAAAGGTGAAGGTGCAGTTGTCATAGTACAGTAATCAGATGGTTCAAGATATTTTGTTTAGGTTCCAAGTGTCTTGATGATCAGGTAAGGTCAGATAGGCCTAAAACCATCGATTCTGTGCTGTATACCAAGCCATGGTAGAAAATCCAGCATTTCACAGTCCACTATGGCTCATCACCTTCACAACCTTGATAAAAGCATCACGAGCTGCTGAATTGTGTCACACGTTATGAAAATATTGCAAAACTCGACTCCCTCATAAATTGAAAAGATTTTGTTTGAAATAGATACCCCTTCCACCAAATAGTCTAAAATTACTTTATCTTTGGTCACCACTGTATATATCAATACTATTGTTTTTTTTTTAAATAATCTCTACCATCAATTGCTAAAATGAAAGTCACTTAGACATTCAAGCATGTGATGGTCAGGAATAATTGTGAAGATGACAATTAAAGATTAATTACAAGACTTCATAGTGACTGGTTGGATTGACACTTCAATAGGCACAATTCCCTTAAAAGAATGTTAGGAACAAGATGGTGATAATGGTGTCGGTTGGGAGCCTAAATCAGAGCATGAGATAGTTGAAAAGTAGATAAGAAATACACAAAAAAAAACCCAGATGATTTGTGATGTTAAAATTAATTAATGAAATCATACTCAATTCAATATAAACATTCTCTTAGTACAAACAGAATCTGAAAATTTGCTGTTGTATCATGTCAACAACCCAGAGTGTATGTAAAAAGTCAATATCATTAACACTTTTGCAGGCAAACTGACATTTTTCTCACCATCCATACACAGGTAGGATGACAATTTTGTCATATATTTTTGATAGCTCAATGTAAGGCATTTTCCTTTTGATGGCTTATTGACCAATTCAGTGTTAATGTATAGAAACATTGCTAGAAGACCCCACTGTGCTGTAGAATTGAATAAGAGTTATTTTGGAAAATTTTCGTAATTAAAAATGAGTGCTTTGTTTTCATGCTATTGTACTATGACACACAATTTCAGATCAAATTATTATTTTTTTTTTTTTTTTTTTTTTATACGCGATTATTTGACTTGTTTGAACATACCCTCTATTTTGCAATTTTTAAAAAATAATTTGCCTACTCCACAAGGATTAAAAAATTATCTGCCTGTGAAAAGGTTAAAAGAAAAATCAAAACTATATGACATATTGCATTAAATAAAGCAGTGGTTAGCAAATAAGTCTTACCAATTATTATTACTGTACCAAGTTTGATGATCACTAGCTGCTTGACACTTGCAGAATTGTACAAGATTAAGTTAACCTTCATGGTTAAACTAACACAAATTTAATTTTTTTTTTCTTTAAGTAAAAAAAAAAAAAAAAAAAAAAAAAAAAAAAAATTTTTTTTTCATAAATAAATTAACAAAAGAACAAATTCTTGTGACAGAATGACTTATAGTACACCAATGTTTTTAAAACTTATATTTTCTAAATTAAAATATGGTTTTACAAAATATTTCCCTTAATAAATTACTAAGCACCTGCAATAATAAAAAAAAAAAAAAAAAAAAAAAAAAGTTGGTTCTACCAATAATCTATGCTTCATAAAAAGTTAACACAACTTGTTCTTTTTAATGCATGTCAAGCACCCAACAAAAAAAATGTCCAGAAAATATATAACCAGCAAATATTTTCAGTTACAAAAGACTAAGAATAACACAAAAATGTTAATAAAATGAAATAACTTGAGAGAATATGATTTATATCTCAGTCAGGGAAAATATTTTGAAGAAACATTGATTGACTTACCGATTAAAACAGAGAAGAAAAAGTAATGAATTGGAATGTTGAGAATAGGAGATGAAATATTTAGGAACCAATTTGGGGACATTGGGAAAAGACGCAAAAACAGAAGGAAGTAGAAAAGACTGTCCATATTGGCCTCAACCTGTAAAAACAAGATGAAAATACATACAGTAAGGTTTATAAAATATTCATTAGTGATAGAAAAAGTTATGTATGAGATCTGTCTGGAAAGCATCCAGTCATTTAATATTAATGAAAAAAAAAAAAAAATAAAAATAAAATAAAAAAAGTCTACTTATAGAACAATGTTGTCATCTCTTTGAAAAAAAATCCCCCTAGGGACCTCCATACACACAACCCAGCATCCTTTCTACTTAAAATAATCTGAAGTACTTTCAGGACCAAGATCAGCTGCCTCATTACATTCTTCATAGTCATATCCACAGTCTAAAATTTTCCTTTCAAAGGAATTATAGCCTTGGGAAAAGTCTGATGTCACACGAGCCAAATCTAGTCATTAGGGAGTTGACGTAGTTGAATAATGTGATGTTTAGCAAAAAATCTTTTAAATAAATAAAAAAAACAACAGGTGCATGGTCATAAATACAAGTCACATAACATAAAAACTCTCCCAATGGTGTTGCACTCATTACAGAGAAACCCCATGTGATCACACATATTCAGTAAGGTCACTTCTGATTGGTTGCTAAGTTACATAAAGGCTGTTTGCAACCAGTTCCCAAGGTATTCACAAAATGGCTGGATACTTCCACATAGATCTTATATGAACAACAAAATTAAAAAAAAACAAAAACTTAAAATAACAAAACCAAAAACATCACATAACATTTCATTTTTATAAAGCTCTGTAACTTATCCATCCACAAATTATAATGAGCTCTGTAATTGGGACTCATAATACACTAACTGTATTGCCAGCAGAAGGATAAGAGTCCCTCAAAAAAAAAAGGGGGGGGAGAGTTCTGGGTATGACACCAAACTGCATCTGATAGAGAAGCTACAGTTCTGTAGATCTGGGGAATGTAGAGTACCTGTTCACTGTCATTACTCCCAAATCAACTCTGTCCCAGAGTGGTAATACCTATCAGGGTCCTATCTATGGATCAAATAGATCTGTCTAAAATATAATCATATGAACATACAATGAATGCAATTATTATAGTGGAAAATTCTACAGTGCATCATTGCAATCTAGGAATATCACATTGTAAATCTAATGTAGGTTCAAATGCAATCAGTGCTAATATACAACTGTTTCTCTATATGAGGTGCTACCCCCAAAACTTCAGTAAGATGAACAACTTACATGGATTAAATATTGTCATCAGGACAAAATCAACAAAAAGAATGAGGTCAATGTTCCAAACAAAACTTGGAATACAGAATTTTTCTCTTCAGTTAGAATCAAGATTTAAATAACAAAGAGTATTAAAACCATTTACATTATAATGATCTAATTTTTATATTCTATAATTGTTATAATGCTTATAGCACAAATTAACAGAGAATAAAGAGACTTCCAAACCAAGTTGCATCTTTATAATAATTATAATAGTACTGTTCTGCAGGACCACAGGGTGAAAATAAAAGAAAATGAAAAGATAGACAAATACTAAAAAACTAAAGAACTAAAAAAGCTGTGGAGCATAAGGGTGACAGTGATACTTATTGTAGTTGGTACACTTGGAATGGTCCTCAAAGGCTTGGAAAGGGAACTGGAAATCAGATTACAGCATTGTAGCCAAGGGCCAAAACACTGAAACGAATCCAGGAGACTTGCTGTCACTCAGACTTCAGTGAAAGATCAATGCTGGTGTGAAAAACTTGCAAGCAGTGAAATAATGTGAGATGATATTCATGCTCACTTCTATCAAACTCTCAAGGTAGATAACTAAAACTCTTATTATAGGATATATCTTATTCATTTGCAATTATATAAATTCTGTAGACAGGATGTGATTCAATATTGAGCTTAATGTCTGTCAGAAGCTGCCTTTAAGGGAATTATTATAATTTGTTGTTATAATTTTTGACTGGATAATCAATGTCTTTTGAAGAGTAGAAATTTTACATTAGGTAGATACATGAATACAAACAATCATATGTTAGTGATATGAAGAAAAATATACTACTTTCATATATTATAACCAAAATAGCCTTGAGAAGAATAATGTTTACTTTAAATTTCCCTGTTTCTGTATTAATGCAATTAGTCCAGGTTAAAAGTGCCATAAGGGTGACCCGAAGCCAAACTCTTTTTAGACCTTATTTTTCCAATACAGGAATCATTAGGAACAAGAAATTATACTTGTATGGTAAAAACAAGGTCTAAAAAGTTTCACTTCAGGTTACCCTATGAGGCTTTTAAACTGGACAAAATGAACTGTTTTTTTAAATAAAAAAAATTTATTCATATCAATTTTAAATTGTACTGACTCCAAAATTTGGACTGGAAACTTCTTTTAAGATAAACTTCATCTTTTACAACTTTAATTAAAATCCAATAATTCACTGATCTTTAGTGAATCAGAAAAAAAAAAAAAAATATTTATCCAATAAATTATCTTTTAATAATAAACATTTATCTAACATATCATTAATGAAATAAAAGTTTTTAATAAAATTTAAATGGATACATGAAAAACAAAAAAAACAAAAAAATTGACCATAAAATTTTGAATAGAAACTTATAAAATAAACTTCACCTTTTATTAAAGCACCACAAATGTAATAAAAATCTGATAATTAGCTGATTTTTGGTGAATTTTTAAAATCAGGTCTTTTTAGATGTTGAAAAGGTGTTTTCTTTCATATTTAGTATATTGTTAATACAAGTGTTTGACATGAAGTAGTAATGAGTTTGCTAATCTCAAACCATTGACAATGAATTTATTATTCACCGTTTGTTCTAAAGGAGACACTCATGGAGTAATGGTCATTGTCATAGAAAATGGACATGGCAACAAGAGTTCAAATGCTGAACAAGGCAGTATTTCGCATAGAGCTAATACTCTTAGTAATGAAAGGTATGAATCTAACAATTTCCTTCTGGTTATGGTTAAACTTGGTATGGCAACCAGTCTAGGAGAAAAAAAAAAAAAATTCTAATTTGTTAAATTCTGCTTACTAATTCACCTTCTGTTACATCCTGCTTGTGCAGAGCTTTTGGATAAAAATATATAAAATAAACATAGCTCTATATTTACTTTATATTAACATTTTTGGACTTAGACGAGTAGATTAAAAAATTTTGAAAAAAGTTTAACACTTTCAAGACTTATGAAAGATATATATCCAGAGATTTTGAATGATTGTTGGGATACATATATCTCAAAAGAGTTCTTTTAGGAGTCTCCTGGATATTTTTTTATAAAAAAAAATAAATAAATAAATAAATAAATATTTTCCAAGCTTTTACATTCACAGATAATGATGTCATCATAGTATGAAACCCACACAGAAATTAGTTCACATTACAGGGCTAAACAGGAAAGACATGTAGACAAAGTGCTCTGCTAAAGGTGTTTTTCATTCTAAGGGTGAGTAAATTGTCATATATAAAACACATACACACAGAGGGTGTTTCAAAAATTTGATGTCATTTGAGATGTACAGGGTATTTTAGAAAAATTGATTTCATTTTGTCATCTAATAAGTTGACTAATTCTTGTTCAAATAATTTCAAATTTTAACATCTTATTTTATACTTGAAAAATACTGTGTGCATACACACACACATTTTATATATATTACACACATACATTTGAAAAGATTAAAACATCAGTTGGATCAAAGGACTCATTTCCATATTCACTGCATTTTTTTTTGTAAAAGTAGAACTAGTTTTAATGTTACTGAAAGAATATATACCTATACCATACCCACTGATTATGAATTACACTTGAAAGTGGTAGGATATGCAGTACATTTCTAAGCAAATTGTATTGACTATATAGGAAAATGGAAGCACAAGGGAAAAAATTAGGTGACATATTAAGAACAATTCCAATACTGGTCAATTGATAGAATAGGTACCCCATGTCACCTAAGATATCATTGCACGAAATGAAAGAATTAATCTGATTGTTTGTGCTACCTTTAAAATAGAAAACTTGTTCCATTGATTTTCACCCAGATTATTCTTTGTTATCTTATCAGACAACCAATCGACACCAGTCCTAAAATGTGGAGGGTTCTTGCAGACCCTTCAATTATTTTACTGGTTACAACTTGTATACTGGTTAGTCCATGAGAATGTCTAAAATAGCTTGTGGGTGGCAATTCTCACCACCTTAAGTCTATTTGTTTTTTTTATTTAATGGCATATCAACCTTCATGGTTTATTTGGTTTCTTTGTTTAATGGTATATCAACCTTTGAAGATTATCTTATGCTGAAGCCATCCTTGTAGAAGGACAGTAGTGATACAATTTAACCTATAGCCAGAGGGATAAAGGGGTTCCTAACTTTCCCAAGGGCATTAGTTAAAAAGTGAATGTAATAGCAAAGCTAGAGTTCAAACTCACTTACTACAATGTGACAGTTTAGCCCGATAGCTACAACACAACAGGGACTCCCCCTTGCAAATTATGTAATGCCAAAGCTATCCTTAGAGAAGAACAGTGGTAGTACTATTTACTCCACAGCTGGGTAGTTAAAAGAGTTCATACCTTTCCCAAGGGTATTGGTCTGAAAGTGAATGTAATAGCACAACTAAGGTTCAAACTTACTATGTCACAGTCCAGCACATTAGCTATAATGCCATGTTGAATCTCTGCCCCCATAAGTCTGGTACTTTGAGATCTTTAAGATCAAAGAAGTTCATATCATGGTGACTTCCCAACATGACATGAGAAATATTCATTGTAAACTAGTTTAATCAGTACTTGATAATTCATAATTGAGGTTTTTTTAACCCTCAGGGGAATGTAGACTAGCACAATTTCAGGTTTTTCATGGCCTATTTTAATCAGAGGCCTTCAAGTGAAATACTTTTGTAGTATCACAACAGTATTTCACTCACAAACTTGTAACATTGCTTCTACATGATAAACTAAACATTATTACTTAATTTATTTGAAATTGTCTAAATTATAAATGATCCAATTTTTGTAAAAATAAAATTTTTCTTGCCACAATGACATTAACATACTCTAAGTATCTTATAGTTGTGATTATAAATTTCCAAAAACATGAGAATCTCCAAAATTTGAATTCTCTTGCATATAATAGCATTAAATCATTAGATTCTTGGTTGTGTTATGACACTATATTAACAAAGGATACACTATAAGAAAATATTAAGACTGATCTGTTAAATAAGATAAAAGATTTCATCAATACATGATCTATACAATATTCACTGAAAATAAAATCTTATAAAACAACACTTTCTTTTGATATCATCTTTAACATCATTATATACATAAAAATGGTAGCAATCTTTTTAAGTTTTAATAAGATAACATTTGTTTTAATAGGTTGTTTTTTTCCTTTATTTTTTATACTAATTTTGTCCTTTTTTCCCACTAAATTATTAATGTCAGGTTTAACTTCATATAGAAGTCATCCAAACTTTTATTTCTAAGTCCTTTCAACTAACACTGATCATTCTCAGGGATAAAATTGAGTTGTTTATTTTTTTTTTTTTTTTAATTCAGAGAAACTTTTATGCATTTTATTTTCATTATGGCATTTTTTATATCAAATCTATAAGTATATTTTCATGTGTTAATGACTGAGCAAATTTTTAAAATACATGCAAACCATTTGCAATTTTATGTCTGTTGAGACTATATTTCTTAAATTGCTAAATATATTTAATAAAACTATTTCTAGCATAAAATGGTATTCAGCCAGAAAATTGGTATATTAAATATATTTATATATGAGGTGTAACCAAAAAATTTACAAAATTTGACCAGGAAAAAAATTACCCTAGCATCCAGGTTTTACTGTTAAGGTTGTTCCTTTGTCGGCCGACGTGTAAGCTTGTACTGGGTCATAAAAAATTCCACACGATAGTCTATGTGCGTTGTTCAGTATTGTGTACTTGAGAATGATATGTGTGGGTGGAGACACAAAAACAAATTAATTCAATTTGAATGAAAAGCCAATTGCAACACATTCTTAAAACAATATCTAAGGTCAATTAATTATATAGATTTTGATAAGTACAAAGAGTAATTCAATAAAATTGTTTGGATTTTTTCCCAATTCTAATTAAATCTGTATTATTTATTTGGCAAAAATTATCTGTAAACTTTGAAAAAAAAAATCAAATTTAAAATATGAATATTGACCTGAAGTGAGAAACTAAAAGTGATGTATATTACCTTTTCTTGAAGGAATGCTAATCTGTCTTTGAATCTTCGGATGATGATGGGTTTCCCAAAATTTTTGGAAAGGAGGTAACAATTGGTGGCCCCACAAGCAGTCAAAATACTGGTAACTATGAAACCAGCTCCTGCCCCAAAGAGAGCACCTGCCAGCAGGTTCTGAAAAAAGAAAAAAGAATTGGAGAGTATGAAGAAGGTTCTGATAAAAGATTAAATAAATGCTTGGAATTTGCTGAAAACTTTAGCTAGCAGTACTGATTTATATTTCTTAAGTTAATAAATGTCATCAAAAGATGAATATTTAATGTCTATCTTTGAGTTATGAGATAAGAAACACACAGACAAAAAGGTGAGTTATAGTAAGTAAAAAGTAAAGTTGGCAACTTTAGTTGAGAGTGACCCAAAGGCTCCCTTTTCAATAGCTACCACACTGAGGTGTAGGAGAGGATGATACTCCATTCCCTGGATTGCTCCACTTTACCCTTGATCCTTACCTTATGATGCCGAGTGTTAAACAAGGTGGAATCAAGTACCATTTTTTGAGTCTTTGGTATGACTTGACCTGGGATTGAACCCCGGTCTCCCAGACCATTGACAAACACTCTACTCATTAGGCCAATGGCATATTAAAAATGGGAATGCGACATAAAAAAATAACGAGCTTTGATTTTCAACAATATAGAAAATAAAAGCTGCACCAGCATATAACAATATATTAAAGCAATGTAACCTTCATTTGAAGAGAAAAAGGTTTAACACCACATTTCCAAATCAACAAAATCTTTTAAATAAAATTTTTTTTTTTTTTTTTTTTTTTTTAAATAAATCAGAATTAGTATCCTAATGTCTATATGAAAATAAATTGACTTATTTACCATTATATCATGACTCAAATGATTAGAAACAATTTCACCATCATTAATTTAAAAGTATTCAAAAATTTGATAATTTAAAAGTTAATAAATTTAGAATTTAGCCTTAGGGTATTTTTGAATATCAGCAATGCCACCCAACAGAATTTAATGATTGCATATATAAAAATAGGTTTAACAAAATGACAACATATGAAAGTGTCATTGTAAGTGTAATAGAAGCATATATATATGAGAGAGAGAAACACTTGGTCTGAGGATCATGAAGGCAAGAAACTGTCACCAAGTTCGATTGATGCTGTATCTACACAATTAAAAGTTAGATCTACATATTCTCTATATCACCAATATTGAGCACTCATTCTTTATAAGTATACCAAAACACACATATATATAAAAATCAAATTTATCCTATAAAATTTAATTGTGAATTTTTTAAATTATAGCTCATATTGAATTTTTCAAAGATATCTTGAATTTATTGTTCTATAAACTTCTCAGATCTCTTGTAATATAAATTTGATTCTATTTTATATTCCATGCACTGCCCTCTCATACTACTTGTAAGATTCTTTATTACCTGATGATCATGACACAAGTTACAATAAACGGTTCTAATTTCTGTGACATTGCAAAAGCATATATATAACATTTTATTAAGATTCTTTCAAGTTTCCTGAAAAGTGTCTTGATTTCAGGTTGGAATTGGTGGATGAATTTACCAAAATTGTCCCAAGCACTTTTGGACCTTTCATAGGCCATCATCAGGGGCTACTTGCATGTATAAAGAGTCTTTTTGAATAAGTTTTTAGGGTTTATAACACAAAAGTATGTAAACTTTCAAAAAAATTCTAGTTGAAGACACCACTATAATAGCACACAAAATTAATAAGCTACAACTACAAATCCTAGAAGCCCTACTTATAAAAAACAAAAAACCTAAAATCAATAGAATTAATTTTGAAAATAGCGGCAATGTTTTGAAATGCCTTTAGTTTTTTGGGTTTTTTTTAAATATTCCATATTTCTTGATGATATTCTATTTCCATTGATAGTGCTTTGTTTTTTAAATTCATCAGCATCTCAGTTTCATACAACTCTGCGTTTATGTAATTTTGATATGTTATAAAAACCTAAAAACTTTCAAAAACTCTTTAAAAAACACTCTTTATACATGCAAGCAACCCCTGATGATGGCCTATGAAAAGTCCAAAAGTGCTCAGGACAATTTTGGTAAATTCATCCACTAATTCGATCCTTAACTAAGACACTTATCAGGAAAGTTGAAAGGATCTTAAAATTATATAGAAAAATTTGTCTTATTTAATCAAACATGCTTAAATGAAAGACTGCTGCCCAACTACACACTCACACACATAGAAAAATCACTAAAATTAAAACAAATTATCATGTTCATTACTCAAGTTATTCAGAATTTTTAAAATCTCACAGGACATTTTATTCGTTTCTTAAAATGACTTTCTATTTTGTTTATTTGAAATAAGCTATTTGACATTTAAAGTTCCTTAAACTTTTTTTATAGGAACCTGTATATATAATAGCATTATTTATTGAAAATATGCCACTAGGAAACCAAGGATTTTGCAAAGGCAAAAAAATTTCAATTCTTTAGATTGAATTCTGATTTAAATATCTAGCTATAAAAGTAATCATTGTCTTCCCACTAAATTATTCAACTAAATAGATTTTTTTTTACGATGTCAAATATAAACGGAATTAATACAACTTCATTCTGTTTACAATTATGTCAAGAGAAAAAGAAAATTTATATAAATCTTGCAGTTGTCAGATCTGAAGGTACATACAAAATATCAAGTGAGAAAGTATCAACAATAAAATATCTTATCAGTAATTTTCAAAAGCTCAAGGGAAATCACTCTTGATAAAGAGTTAACGCCCCTGAAAAATGACATCAGAAAAGAATTGTTTCCATCTTATGACAAAATGTCACTCACGTAAATTCTTTTTAAGTTTCTGTTTTATATGTTATAGAATGACCAAGTTTGTGTGTTCACATGAACGTTTGTAACATTTATATATACAAGGATTATATCACGAGTATTTTTTCACCAAATAAACACTAAACATAGATATAAATATTTTATAAGCTTAGCTTAGTCTTGCATGCAACTGTAGTAATTCACTATCGTTTCTAATTTGAAGGTAACTATTACAAGTTGTGTATTGCATTATATATAACATGAAGAAACAAATGTAAGGTAGATGTAGTTTGTAACAAAAATATATCTAATCACAATTAATACAGAGAGCATATTGAAAGACAATTTACTTAGAAATCTGCAATATACTGAAAATACAAACTCAATATAAAATATGAAAAAGATTTAGAGAGACGAACTTAGTTGAAATATAAGTAATATAAGAGAATAGATACTGATCTTGAGGTGGATTTTACATTCAGTATCTATGTCAGAATTTCTTAAACCGAATCCTCCATTCAAATCCACAGATGTAGACTTAATATTACTAAATATAGGAGAAGCCTGGAAAGTAAAACAGCCAAAACTATAACCACCATGAGAACATCAGGTTGATTTATTTGGTTTATTTGTTTAAAGGCATATCAACAACTTATGAGTTATTTAATGATAAAATTTGATTCATTTGTAAATATTTAATAGTAATAACTATATTTTCAATGTTCCATTGTTTGTTTGTTTAATTGTACCTAGTATTTGTCAATAATTATAGGTTTGCACACAGTTATATAATATCAATTATTCAAATCTAGAAGAATTGATTTGCACGCAGTTGTATTATTTCAAGTATTCTGATCTAACACAAATAGATTATACACAATTATGATTTAAAGCAGCTACTATGGTTCAATAATAATCATTTGTTTACACAGTTATATAGTTCCAATTACAATCAAAAGCCAATAGTTTGCAAGTAATTATATCGTTTCGAGTAACTAATAATAATACTCTTTCATTATCAACTCATGCCAACAGCATAGAGTTCCCCGACTCTTGCCATCCATCCCTACCAACCATTGCTCTTGGCAGGTTTTCTAGGCTACATCTTGTGACCATGCAGAGCAGATATAAGTCCTTCCCAGTCAACTAACACTGGCACATCCATGAGTAAAAGTTCATAAGAGAAGGTTGCTTGAGAGTTCATCCTTGCTTCAGCTATGTCCAGCATATCTTGTTCATCTGACTGGATGATTTGTGAGACAGGAAGTAAGTGGCCATAAAACTGTTTTGTGGGGATTTATTTAAGATAGTATGAAGCATTCTTGTGTAGTTCCCATCTAGCTTTTTCTGTGCTTTGTAAGTGTTTATGTGGTGCATCCATATAAAAATATGGACACAGCTTGGAAGAAATCCATTTCATTTTATCAGAGATCAGCTTTCCATAAAATTGATAACCTGTCAGTAGCATTCCATGAATTTTCTAGGCATATGTTGACATCACTTTCAGTAGATGAGATGTTGCTCAAGGTATGTGAATTGGTCAAATTTTAGAGGCTTGTCACTTGAGTAGAGATGGTTCCTTTTTGTTTAAAACACATGCACTGTTTTATTTGTGTTTATGTAAAAGCCAATGGCTCTTGATGCTTGCTCTAGACTATGCAGTAGGGATTTTGATTGGGCAAGTGTATTTGCAAGAAGCACTAGATCATCTGCATAGTATTTGTCTGTCATTGTTTCTCAGGGATATCACTAGCTTCTTGTTTTTAATGTATAACCAGTTTCTTTTATTAGATCTATGGACATTTAAAGTATGTAATCAAGACAGAGTACAAACAAATGATGCTAATGTATCTCTTTGCAAGACTCCAGTGACAATGCCATAGAAGTGAGTATCTCCATCAGGAGAGAAAACCATTTCATATTTTTGAAAAGCATCATTATAGCAATAACAGATTTTTGGAGGAGACCACATGGTAGTAGTATTTGCTCCATCTTTCTCCGATATATGGAATTATATGCCTTGGAGTAATTTATGAACAGTAGTGTTGTCTCAAGATTTTTAGCCAGTGCTCCTTCAATGATTCAACAGATGGTCAGAATCTGTGCGGTTGTGGAACAAATCCTTCAAAAATTGTTCTGATTTTTCCCAAGGATTTTCTTGATTCTGGGTCAGATATAATTATAAATAAATACATTATAAATCTAGGCAGCTATAGCAATAAGAATTATGCCTCTAGTTATTACAAGTCATCATCATCATATCGCGCTGGTAGCACGGATATCCCTGACCCTCTCTCGCCACTCCTCCCTATCGTTCATTGCCCTAGGTAGGTCTTCAGGACAACATCCTGTATCCTCACATAGCTGTTGAATGTATGTTTGAGCTGGTCGTCCTGCTTTTGCGCGGCCATGTGTGGGGATTCATAAGAGTACATCTCTTATGAGTTCATCTCTGCTGTCCTGCATGTCTGGTTCGTCTAACTTGAATAGTTTTCATGATGGGGGCACGTGGCCGTACAGTTGGTGTCTTGTGGGGTGCTGCTGCCAGGACTTGTTCAGGATTGCACGCAGCATTCTTGTGTAATTGCCATCCAGTTTCTTCTCCAGCCGTTTTGTTAGCGTCCATGTAGTGCATCCATATAGCAGTATCGATGTGACCGCTGCCTGGAAGAAGCTGCGTTTCATTTTATCGGTTAGGTCTGATTTCCATATAATCGATAGCCTATTGATAGCTGTCCATGCTTTCGTTAGCCTCGTTTCGATGTCCTTTTCTGTTGATTCGAAGCTGCTTCCTAGGTACGTGAATTTGTCTACTAGTTTAAGTGGGGTTCCTTCTAGAGTGGCGATGTCCCCCGTTTGGTTATAGCACATATATTCCGTTTTGTGTGCATTAACATAGAGGCCTATGCTTGCTGCTGCTTGTTCCAAACTATGCAGAAGAGTTTCAGCTTGGTCAGGTGTATTTGCCAGTATCGCTGCGTAGTCGACGTCGGTAATTGTTGTTGCGGGGTATCTTCTGCTTCTTTTCTTCGTCAGTTCGAAGCCATTCTCTTTGATTTTGTCAATCGATGTTCTAAGTACGTAGTCTAGACAAATGATAAAGAGGTACGGGGCCAGCGTGTCCCCTTGTAGTACTCCTGCTACAATGTCAAAGTATTCTGTGTCTCCATCCAGTGATCGTACTTTTACTTTAGTGTTTCTATAGAGAATTGTTATTGCCACTACGGTTTCTTTAGGTATGCCGTACGCTAGTAGGATTTGTTCCATCTTTCCTCTGTGAATGGAGTCGAAAGCCTTGGTAAAGTCGACAAATATTAATGTCGCTTGTAGGTTCTTTGCCCGTACACCTTCAAGGATTCTGCGGATGGTTAATATTTGTGAGGTCGTGGATCTACTTCTTCGGAAGCCATTTTGGTTTTTTCTAAGTATGATGTCGATTTTGGGTTCTATTCGGTTTCGTAGTAGGGCATTGTAGATTTTGGCAGCTATGGATGTAAGTGTTATGCCTCGGTAGTTTTTGGCTAATCCGAGGTCCCCCTTTTTAGGGAAGGGGAGCATACATCCCTTCATCCATCTATCTATCGGATTTTGATTGTATACTGCGTTGCAGTGGCGGAGCAGTATGTCGTCGAATTGTCTGGTCTTCCATACTTCCGGGGGAATTTCGTCCAGCCCTGCAGCTTTCCTACTTTTAATTTTTCTGAGAACCGAGTCGAGTTCTTCTTGTGTGAACGGTCCTAGTTTAATGTCTAATTGTTTGCTAATTATTCTGGTGATTGGTTCATGCGTTATTTTTGGTGGGTTTCCAAGTAAGTTTTCGAAGTGCTGTTTCCACAGTTTTATTCTTTCTTGTTGGTTTGCTGCTTTAAGTTTAGCTTTGGCTGTGTTCTTTCTTCTGCTCACTTCGTTTGTTTGCCAGGCTATTCTAGATTGTCTATCTTCCACCGAGTCTCTAATCTTATCTATCTGATTTTGAATGTATTCTGTCTGTTCCTTTATATATATGCCTGCTTCTGGTTTTGAATGTATTCTGTCTGAACTATTGATAAAAATAACTGGCACAGAGTTATAGGTATCAAGTATTCCTATCTAATATGAATAATTTTCAAATAGATCTATTTGACTCTAAGATGAAACTAACAAGTACTATCACTTCAGGTCAGAGTGGACAAAGAAGGGGTACTCCACACTCTTAACTTTTGTTATCACAACATTTTGCAAACACATTTTATAGCCTACCCAAAAGTTATATAATCCATAAAAAAATGGTGTTTTTTTTATGGGGGGGGCAAGTTATATTGGTTTTGATTAGTTAACCAACTTGGCAAATAGGTGGAGGGCATATTTTCAGGTTTGAGCATGGTAAATTCATCATAAAGGGGTATGAAAAACCTTTTCTCTCACTCTTAAGCTATTTATAGAGTTTAGTCCCAAACTGTGTATTCAGGAGTTTAAAAAAAAAAAAAAATCTGTCTTAAGATTAGTATTCTTTTTCTTTTTGTATGGCTGCCGTTATGATGTTACAAAGTTATTCATTCTATTACAAGTTTGTAGTTCAATGTAGTCTTTTTTATATATCTACCTTTCTTCTAGTAGCATGACTATATGGTTACGTTAGGGTAGAGTAGGTTATTAGGTTTAATAGCATATCAATCTTTCATGGTTATTTTATGTTGGTTGGGTTTTATAGCATATCAACCTTTGTAGGTTACTTAATACCAAATCCTGTTTATACATATATATTAAATATATGATTTGTAAACACATTTTATAGATAACATTCTTAAACAAGCCTTTTGTGCACAGTTAAATGATTTAAAGTATTTCTATATAACAGTCACAATTTAACATCAATCATTTGTTTGCACACAAATTGTTCTATTTGACCCATAGATAGGACCCTATCAGTTGCTACCACCCGAGTCAGAGTGGACCAGGAAGCAATGGCAATGAAGGAGTACTCCACATTCCCCAAATATCCAAGGCTGGAGCCTCACCATCAGATGGTTTAATGTCATATCCAGGACACTCATTGGGGGAATCTTGCTCCTCTGCAGAGATGCAGTTGGTGTATTCTACAGCCTCAGCTGAATGGGATGAAATGGTTTCAAGTATTTTCATTGACTTCAAATAATTTTATTTACTATTATATTTTGTTAATAATATTTTTAAATGAACCTAAGCTCATTTTTTTTAACACAGTTAAACAGTTTCAAGGATTGCGACATAACACTAACAATTCAATATTTGTTTGTACACATTTAAATAGATATACATATGATTTGTAAGTGACTAGTTCGTAGGTAGTTTGAGTTTTTTTAATGACAAATCAACTTCTGCAGGTCATTTAATGCCAAGGTTAGATTGTTTTTATCTTCAATGTGGGTACACATGATTTGTAAACATTTTGCTTATAACATTTTTTTTAACTAGCCTGAGTTTATTTTTCTTCACCGTTAAGTGATTTCACGTACTTCCATCCAATATGAATCATTCTATTTACTTTTAATCATAGTCAAACGGTCTCAAAAACTGCAATGAAACAGCAACAATTTAACATCAATCATTTGTTTGCACACATTTAAATAAATAGACACAATATGTAAGAGATTAGTTAAAAAGTAAAAATAAAATTACTAAGTAGATGGTTTGTAAGTAACATTTAAAAAAGAGATTGAGCTCATTTGTTTGGGCACAGCTAAATGGTTTCAGTATTGTAGCTATTCGTTATACCTTCCAGATTGAGGCTGGTAACTATGTGGTCTGTGTCACCATACATGCTTTCTACACTACAGGATCTTTGTAGGGATTCCTTTGATCCATGTGTATTGCACAGTTTATTCATTCCCATAAAAAATAAACCAAGGTGACTTTATCTTGATCCTAAGGGGACTGCATCAAATTTGGCTGGGGACAGTTTGAATGTGCCTCCTGGTCCTTCACTGTTCATATGTATTCTTCCAGCCTGGCCAATGGAAGCCTGTGCTTTCTGTTTAAGTTGCCTTGGCTTTTTGATTGTGGGTGGAGAGTCCACTTCAATTCCCATTTGCTCTATATTTTTTGAATTTGTTTTCAGTTTCTATAGGGGAGTTTGGAGTTGGTTTTCTTTTTCCATTGTTCTTGAAGTTGATCTATGTCTATTTTTGTAGTTTGTGTTTCATTTTTTTGGTAGTGGTTGTTGGGGTGTTGTTTGTTTTATTGATAGGGTTTATTTTCTATATCATGTATTGTGGTTTCTTAGATTTTAATTAGGTTTTGTAGTTCATTTATTAGGTTTAATAATTCTTCTATTTTTCTGTTTTTATTTGAGTGTTTATTTGGTTTTCATCTGGCCAAGTTTTTGTGATTTTAGCAAAAGTTGGTTTAATGAAGGGCATTTCTACAAGTCTTCTTGCTTCTGGAAATCTAATACTTTGTGTGACTTTGATTTTCAAGATTTCCCTCTTTTTCTCAGATTTTGCAGTTTTGAATCTGCTCTGTGGCTTTCATTGCAGTTGCGGCAGTTTAGATTATTAGTACATGTATTTTCTCTGTGGTCTGGTTCATGAGCACCACATTTTACATATACAGGTTTCCTTGAGCAAGCTTCTTTCAAATGTCCATATTTCTGGCAATTGTGGCACCTTCTAGGATTTGGGATGTACTTTTCTACTTTTTCTAGCTTGTATCAAATTTTTATTTCGGGTGGGGTTTTGAGTTGTTAAAAGTTAGTATGTATGTGTTCGTGTCAATGGCTTGGTCCAATTTTCTGTTTGTGATTCTTTTGACGTCTAAAATTTTGTTTTTTTAAATTCATTTTTTTTTTCTGTTATTGAGCATAGGGACAGGTCCTTGTTCTTCACACCTCTAGCGGTGTTTAATCTCTCATGAGGGTGTGTATTAATATTTCTATTGTGGAATTTCTCCCGTTTTAATAATGTCTTGGCTAGTTTTTTTGTTACCAACTCTATGAGGATGGTTTGATATTTTTAGGTTTTTGAACGAAATGAGGAAATGGTATTTTTGATAATAAAATGGTGATAATTTTGTAAGCGAGAGTTCTTTGATTGCATTTCAATGAATTTAGGATATTGTTCTTCTTGGTCTGAATCGGATTTGTAATGAGGTCTTTTTGCTGGTTTTTTTTTCCATAAGCCATAAAAATAAGTTTTGAGTTTCATTGACTATACTACCTACCCACTACAAAGCCCCACTTGAAGATATGCCTAGAGGGAACCCATTTGCCAAGGGATATCAGAGCTACATAATAAGTATACCCATGCTGATGATAGACGGTTACATTGGATTGCTGGGTTTTCATTCCAAAGGTAATTACACCAGGATTCTGTCCTCAAGCATTATGGGTTGTTACTCACAACCAACAGGTAGCTTTATTGGATGTGTTTGCAGTTGGCGTATTCTACAGCCCCAACCAACAGGGTGGAAATGAGTTAGAACTAATTTGTTTGCATATTACTATTGCTATTGTTTCCACACAGTTAAATCATTTCAAGTATTACTATCTAACACGAATTATTCTGTTAAATATTAATCGTTTGTTTGCAGACAGAGAAGTGTTAACAAGAATTGTTATTGAACATTAATTATTCTAGTCAACACTATTCATTCATTTGTGCACAGTCAAATGGTTCTAAATATTGCTATGTTATAGCAATATTTCAATTTAGGTACATAGTTAAAGAGTTTAACGGTTTCGAGCTGACAAAGAAAAGAAGCAGAAGGTACCCCGCAAAAACAATTACCAACGCCGACTACGCCAATGACATAGCAATTCTGGCAAATACACCCAACCAAGCCAAAACACTACTGCATAGTTTGGAACGAACCGCCACAGGCATTGGCTTCCATGTCAATGCACACAAAACGGAATACATGTACTTTAATCAAAAAGGCGACATTTCCACACTAGACAGAAGCTCTCTGAAACTAGTAGACAAGTTCACCTACCGAGGAAGCAGTGTCTCATCAACCAAAAAAGACATCGACACGCGACTAATGAAGGCATGGACAGCTATCGATAAACCATCTATCATATGGAAGTCAGACCTGACCAATAAAATGAAACGCAGGTTCTTCCAAGCGGCAGTCGTATCGATACTGCTATATGGATGCACAACTTGGATGCTAACAAAACAGCTGAAGAAAAAGCAAGATGGCAATTACACAAGAATGCTGTGAGCAATATTGAACAAGTCCAGGAAGCAACACCCCACAAAGCACCAACTATACAGTCACCTACTTCCCATCACGAAAACTATCCAGTTTAGATGAGCCAGACATGCAGGACACTGCTGGATAATGCAGGGACAAACTCATAAGTGATGTACTCCTATGGACCTCCACATATGGCCGAGCAAAAGCAGGACGGCCAGCTTGAACATACATACAGCAGCTCTGCAAGGATACAGGATGTAGCCCTGAAGACCAACCAGAAGCGATGAACGATAGGGAGAAATGGCAAGAGCGGGTCAGGGATATCCGTGCTGACGGCACAACTTGATGATAATTTAACACTAATAATTCTATTCAGTATTACTCTCTCATTTGCACACAGTTAAAGGATTCCAAGTTTTGCTATGTATCATTAACAATTCAATTAAACATCAGTCATTTGTTTACACACTGTTAAATGATAAACGGTTCTATTTCTGACAATTCAATTTAGCATAAGTCCTTTGTTTGCCCACAGTTTAAATGTCAGACAGTTCTATTTGATCCATAAATAGGTCCCTATTTGGTGCTACCACACCAGGTCTGAGTGCACCAGGCAGCAGCAATAATGATTGGTTACTCCACATTCCCCAAAGCTCCAAGACTGGACCCTTACCATTAGATAGTTTTGAGTCATATCCAATACACTCTTTGTGAGGAGTCTTACTCCCTTTGCAGAGATGCAGTTGGTGTATTCTACAGTACCAGCTGACTGGGTTGGTTATTTCATATAAAATCCTGTTTATATATATATATTACACACACAAATATTATTTTTAAGTGAATAGTTTGCAGGTAACTTTATTTTGAAATAAGCTAGAGCTCATTTGTCTGGACACAGTTAAATAGTTTCAAGTATTGCTATTTAATATTATCAATTCTATTTGATATTAATTGTCTTCACACAGATAAATAGTTTAAAGCATTGCTATTCAAGATTAATAATTCTATTTGCACACAGTTAAATAGAATTACTAATGTTGGAATGATTTATCAAGTATTCCTATCTTATCTAATACTAACCATTTGTTTGCACTGTTAAATTGTTTCAAATATTGCTATTTAACATTAATTCTTTTTGATATTAATAATGATCCTAGTAAAAAATTGAACATTTTATAGATGTGACCCTAACAATCTATTAGAGTGGACCTGGGAGTAATAATAAAGAAGGCATACTCCACATTCCCCAAAATCCGAGACTGGAGTCTCACCATCAGATGCAGTTTATGGTCATGCCTAGGACAATCATAACTATCTATCCTATTCCTGCATAGGAAAATTACATACCACTGTCCAAAGTCACAACAGCTAACAAACTTTTTAGAAATTTAGCCATTTTGGTAAAGTATTGTTATCAAGTCGCACTGTTAGCATGGATTTCCCTGATTCTCTCTCTTTCCATCAGTCCCTATCATCCATTGCTCCAAGTAGGTTTTCCAAACTACATCCTGTGTCCGCACAAAGCCAATGTAGATAAGTTCTTGCTGGTCGGCCAATACTGGCACATCCATGTATAGGGGTCCATAGAAGAACATCACTAATGAGTTCATCCTTGCTTCTCCACCAGTGTCCCACATGTCTTGTTCATTTTACTTGGATAGTTTTAGAGATGGAGGTAAGTAGCCATACCACTGTTGTTTCATGGGGTGTTGCTTCCAAAATTTTTCAATATAGCTCATAGCATTTTTGTGAAGATATTTTAAATGAGAAGAAGCCATCTCCACTTGAAATAGTGGTCCTCTGAAATCAGTAACCAAGTTCACATACCCCAGCAGTCTCAACTGAAAGTGATATTAGTATGCACCTAGTGAAGGCATGGACTGTTATTGATAGGCTGTTGATCATATGGAAGTCTGATCTATCCAATAAAATAAACAGGATTTTTTCCAAGCAGCAGTTATGTCAATACAAAATGTATGGATGCTCTATATGGACACTGACAAAACAGAGAAAAAAACTAGATAGAAATTGTGGTAGCAATTCCATTTATCCTACATTAACATACTTTATCATTCATCAGTAAATAATTCTTACCAAATCTTTCTTTTGTATCATACAGATTAATTGCTAATAAGTCACTATCAATAATCAAGTCTATATTTCTATTTTTTTATATTGTAAACTGATATATTATTTTTCAGCATGTTCTCTCTCTCTCGATCTAAATTAAATATATTTTTGTTGAGTACATGTATATCTGCTTTTCATTTGTTAGCTTATATTTTTGCTATATAGCAAAAGGAAAAACTAACAGAAGGGAGAAATAAATAAATGAAATAAAATTTAAAAAATACAACCATCAATATATGAATACAATACATCAAAATCAATTGTCTTCTGACAAATCCATAATAATTGATGAGGTTAGATGATGAAACATACAATTAAATGATCTTTCATATTTTAGATTTTAATTTGTCTAATACTTGCCGAGATGTAATTAGATATTTTGGTTTTAAGATTTTATTTGGTCAGGACTCAGATATGTTATTTAAAATAAAAGAGAGAGAGAGAGAAAAAAAAAAGAAAAAAAAAAAAAAGAAACTGATTAAGAAAAAAAAAAAAAAAAAAAAAAAAAAAAAAAAAAAAAAAAATGTGACTTACCAAAAACACAGATCCAGGAATAGCAAAAGTTTGTTTATAGAGGTATGCGCTACAGAAGAGGATAACAATGTAGCTTATGTGGTCGGATTTGTAAAGAGTGAGAGTATTAACCAGAGTGTTTAACTCTTCCAGATTGGACGGAAATTTCAAGGGACTGAAAAGTAAATTAAGATTTTAAATATAAAACCAGAAAAAGACATTTGTTTTTTTATTGCACTGAATTAAAATCAAACTAAGAGATAAATGCAAGTGAAAACATGAATTTCTCATTTTCAGGTGTCAAAACATACTGAAATATTCACATCTTGATGGTATCATATTTTCTACCAACCACAATTTTGCTTATTTCAAGGGGTTTACTTTATGAGCCAGCAGGCGTTGTGGTTGTCTAATGTTCCTGCTACAGGGTCTGCCCATTGCCATTTAATGATGTCTGTTTCAGCCAATCAAAAAAGCTCAAGTACAGGGTATTTCAGAATAAATGATATCATTTCAGAATCTATTAACATGACTGATTCTCATTCAAATGATGTTAAATTTTAACAACATACATAGAAACAACTCAAAATTCTATGTTTAATGTTTAAATGTCTTTTTCAGTGAATGGCATTTCTACATATGAAAATGAAAAATAAAAACAAGACATTAAACATAACATTTTTAATTGTTTTTACATAGGCTGTTAGAATTTGAGACTATCTGAACAAGAATTGGTCAAGTTATGAGATTACAAAATGAAATTTAAAATTAAAAACTCGAAAATATTAAAATGTTGAGAATAAAGTTCATTCATCTTTAATATATACATTTTTTGTTAAGCTTCTTTGCATCATGAAAATGTTCTGAGACAGTAAATGAAATACCAATTACTTAGAGATACTAGGATAGACATCCTAAATTTTAGGCTAAAAATCAGCCTTAAAATTATGAAATAAAACTAAAATACATGAAATATTTTAATGGAAGAAACAATAAATATAAAAATGAAAAACAAAAGATTAAGCATTTAGAGTGAAATTAACATTTTTTTAATGAAAAAGAAAAAATAATGCATGTCTAAATTTTTTTAGATGAAAAATATTCTTATTTTATAGTCCAAAGTTATATAGTATGTATTTACCCAACCCCTCCAACCATGAGCAATATGCAACACCGGGTCAATTTTTAAGCAAAAAATCAGCTGGTTTGAATTCTGAGTTTTCCCTTTTTCAGATTGGTTGCCCGACTAAGGCTAAAGAACTCAATATGCCCCACTAGTTCACTCATAGCTGGAGAAAGAACAGTTGGATTCATGCCTTTCTCAAAGGTATGATGAAGTGAAATATAAAGAACTTCATCCAGAATTTGAACTCAGGCCACCAATTCCATTTCCGTTATGCTAACCTAATCGCCATTTAGGTTAATAGTAGGGGAGAGCAGATTTTTTAGCCTTGATGATGGCAGTCTGAAAAGGAAAACTACAAATTCAAACCAGCTTTACTTCACTTAAAATTGACAGTGTCACATCTTGCTTGTGACAGAGGGGTTGAGTAAATACAAGATTAGAGAATAAATCTATTTCCACCTCAGTTTCACAAATGAATGATAATTTGTGGGTTTTGTGTTCATGTAGGATTCAATTTTTTTTTTTTTTTTTTTTTTTTAAAATCATGTATACATTTATCTAACCTCTTTGCATGAGCAGACTGTGGTACATGGTCAATCTTTAAGCAGAGTTTAACTGGTTTGAATGCAGAGTTTTTTTTCCCTCCAAGACCAGTTGCCATACCAAAGTTGAAAGAAATCAGTCTGCCCTACTATTTACCCATAGCTGGAGGAAGAACAGTTGGATTCATACCTTTCAAAAGGGTATTAGTGCTATGTGAAATGCAAACAGCCTCATCCAAGATTTAAATTCGGGTTGCAGTGTCCATTTCCGATAATTTTAACCATTACACCACAAGGACTTTCACATTTTTAATCACTTAAATCATTAATATAAATGACAATCTTGAAATGTTCATTGACATCCTTCTTAAATCATCAATGTCACAGTGGATTGCTGATACAATGGGAACCCAATGGGTTTACAGGTCATTTAGTTTTTATAATAAATTATTAAAGAAAAAAAAAAAACAATTTGCTCTAGAGTTGGATTCATGCTTTTCCCCAAGATCATTAGTTCAAACTGAAACACAAAAAGCCACATCCAGGATTTGAACTTTGATCACTGATTTGATTTCCCATGCTGATAACTACTCTGCCCTCTCCTTCAGCAAAGCACTAAGGCAGAAGTTTAACCAGACAGACACTATAAAATAATGAAAAAAATAATACAAAGAAAATCAGAGATAGGAGATACAGAATAAAAGTAAAGTGTTGTTAACATTAAACATAAAAGAAAGGAAGAAAAAAAAAAAAAAGAGTTCAATATTCTCTAATAGCCTCAGGGTCAAAAAAGATTATGAGAATGTCAAGTTTCAGAGACATGAATACACATCTGGATAATGTGATCAGAACTGATGAGTCTTGAAGAAAACAGCTAATTCAACGATGTAGTGCCAGGTGGCCCTAAGGATTGTCTGTTTCACTGCTGGCAAGTTTTGACCAATGAGGTTGCTGACTAATTAACAGGTATGGGTCTAAATAGACAGAAAAGTTTGGTGGAAGAGAAGTAGAAGCTGAGAAGGCGGCAAAAGAATGACATTGAGTAAAGAGTACCTCAAAAGGAAGACTTACTTAGAGTTTTTTTGTATCTGTTAATTCTTCCCAGTTAATTCACTTTTGTGATGTTGCTTGTCTGTCTCTTCATTGAACCAGACTACATATATATAGCACAATTTTTTAGTGCAATATATCTGGTTCAATGAAAAGACAGTGAATTAACTGGGAAGAATTAACCGTTACTAAAAAAACAAAAAACTGAGCAAGTCTTATGTTTAAGGTGTAAATGTAGACCGACAGTAATATCTCATCTACTGAAAATGATATCAACATATGCCGAGGAAAGGCATGAACTGATCAATTCAATAAAATAAAACAGGATTTTTTTTTAAAAGCTATGGCTGCGTCAGTACTACTGTATGGATGCAAAACATGGATCTAACAAAATGCATTGAGAAGAAGCTAGGTAAGAACTACACAAGAATGCTACATGCTGTTTTGAACAAATCCTAGAAGCAACACCCAACAAAACAGCAGCTGCACCGTCACTTACCTCCCATCACAAAAACTATCCAAGTAAGATAGACATATGGAACACAGCTGGAAAAGCAAGGACAAATTCATAAGAGATATTCTATGGACTCAGACACATGGGTGCACCAGTGTTGGCTGACTTGCAAGGATGGACTTACATCAGCTCTTACATGTGGATATAGTTTGGAAGACCTGCAAGGAGCAATGGATGAGTGGGACCAGTGGAGAGAGAGTCGGGGAAATCCATACTGTTAGCTCAACTTAATGATTATGATGATATATTGCATTACTCAACCAAAGGTTGAACTCATGATTGCCAGAAACTAGATATAGTTTAACCAACCCTTTTATAAAGGACCAATGTTCTACATGACAATGTAAATCAGAAAATTCAACTTAGTCGGAAAAGTTTAATCGCTATTATCAGAATGTTTAAATTCTGAAAATTTATTATTACTATTTTCACTCTCTGGTTTAAATTTGAGTCAGTACTATTGTATAAATGAAACACTTGAAGAAAAATCTAGATGAGAACAAGGATGTTGCATGCTGTTTTGAACAAATCCTAAAAGCAACATACAACATAAAAGCAGCTCTACAGCAACTTACTTGGATGGTTTGTAAGATGGGAAGTAAGATGAGTAAAACATGCTGAACATTGCTGGAGAAATAAGGAAAAACTCATAAATGACCGTCTATGGACTCTTACACATAGCACACCACTGACCAGCAAGAACTTATATTCATCAGCTTTGTGTGGATACTGGATATCATCTAGAGGACCAACCAAGACCAAAAGGGATGAATAGCAAGAAAGAGTTTGATAAATCTGAGCTGTCATCACACCTTGATAATGATAACTTTTACTCTTCAGTCACATAATATATAAAATAGCATATATGTATCAAGATACAACACATGCCAGATAGCATATATCAAGATATTGCAAAACTTTTTACTATAACATGTACCTTCTTTTTTTGATATTAAATTTGATTTACAACAGAAACTTGTGGGTTAAGTACCCAAAAAGATAGCTCTAAAGAACTTTCAGGGAATAAAGCCCTAGTTTAAATTAAAAATTAAGAGAAGTATATATCTGCCAGATAATTGAAACTTGCAAATGTTATAGACTTTAAAAATAGAATACCATAAACAAAATTTTATAAGCATATAGGTTTGATTATATATATACCTAAATGAGATCAGGCAAGATACTTGGATACCAGAAATTAATTTTCATTCAAGACATGGATATGGTAAGTAACCAGTGCATTTTTCACTGCTTCTCTTAAAGCATATCAACTTCTAAAAATATTTTTATGACGATGACCTAACATCGAAATTAATTGAGAACAATCAAAGATAAATAACAAAAGAAAAATATTCCAATTTGTCTATTATATATATAAAGATTACAGAGAATTTTAAGCAGAATATTTACCTTTCAGATGCATTCTCAAGAGCTGGAGCAGTTACAGACAAATGGTAGATCCAAGCTGTAGCTAGTCCAAAGATAACAAGAATCCAAATCCAATGTGGGTCTGAAGCCATGATTTAAAATATGGAAGAACCAAACTCCCTGAAAAAATAAAAAATAAAAAAAAATTAAAATAAAAAAAATAAAAATAAAATAAAAAAGGAGAGCAAGGTTTTTTTTTTAAATCCATTTGCATAACTAATTTGTTCAGGACCTATAAGAGAAGTGTTCAGCTGAAACATTAGCCCATCCTTAGCATCAAAAAAGAAAAAGCTAATTTCATTAGCTGTTTAAGCATATTATCTGGTCATTCTAGTACATAGAAAACAAAACATTTATTAAAGTTTACCAGTGCTCAAATTCCAATAGCTTGAGATTATAAGCCATCATGTTCAATGATGCTTAGATAATCCTGCATCAAAAGTTGCCTACTTTGTTCATATTTTATCATAAGCAAATTTTCTTACAAAGAAAAATCTGCAATTTTAAAACAATGTAATACCATTACCTTGATTGAAAAAAACTTAATTGAGGATTTGAAATAAAAATAGACCATAAATCTTTAATTTTTTTGAGGAGCAACCGCAGGAGCCTGCAAGCAGATTTATTCCACCTAGCAAAATATCTCACAGAGACCCAGACTGCATGGGTAACAAAATGTGATATGTTGTAGAAATTAGACAAATGAAGACATGAAACTTTATAACTCAATTAAAAAAAAATATAGAGAGTAAAAATTTTGAAATAAACTTTAGAAGGTAAAAATAAAAAATGTATGTGTACAAAAGAGGTACTCAATGGTGTAACAGTTACTATCATAGGAAATGGATTCAGCAATCCAAGTTCAAATCCTGAATGAGGCTGTTTTCATTTTACATAGCAGTAATATTCCTGAGAAACATGAATCTAACAATTCTATCTCCAGCTATCAATAAGGTTTGGTGGCTTATCAACCATTGTAGGTTATTCAATGCCAAATCCTGTTTATACACATTAAATATATATGATTTGTAAACACATTTTGTTGATAACATTTTTAAACAAACCTGGGCTTATTGTGCACAGTTAAATGGTTTCAAGTATTGCGATCTAACACTAATAATTCTATTCAATATTAATTATTTGTTTGCTCACAGTTAAATGATTCCAAGTATTGCTATGTAATACCAATAATTCTATTTATACACACAGTTAAAAAGTTTCTATTGGTTTGGTTTAGCATCAACCAGTTTAGGTTATTAAATGCCAAATCCTATTTAGTTCAATATGATTTATAAACACATTTTGTTGATAACATTTTTAAAACAAGCCTGAGCTCATTTTTTGCCCACAGTTAAATGGCTTCAAGTATTGCTATATAACAGTCCCAATTTAACAAGAGTCATTTTTTGGCACACATTCAAATAGTAATATATGACATTTAAGTAATTAGTTGCTTGGTAATTTCATTTTTAAATGAGAACTAATTTGTTAGCACATGAGTATTGCTATTGTTTCTACATAGTTAAATGGTTTCAATTATTGCTATCTAACACTTATAATTCTATTCAATATTGATCATTTGTTTTCATACAGTGAAGTGGTTACAAGTTTTGTTATTTAAAATTAATTATTCTATTCAACATGACTCATTCATTTGCACACAGTTATATGATCAAACAGTTCTCTTCCTAACAATTCAATTAAGCATGAGTCATTTGTTTGCACTCAGTTTAAAAGTTAAACAATCCTATTTGACCAACAGATAGGACCCTATCAGGTGCTACCACTCTGGGCTAGAGTGGACCTGGGAATGATGGCAATGAAAGGGTACTTTGCATTCACCAAAGCTTCAGAATTATTGAAACCTCACCATCAGATTTTTTAGTGTCATGTCCAGGACACTCTTTGGAAGTGGGGTCTTACCTCTCTGCAGAGATGTAATTGGTGTATTCTACAGCCCCAGCTAACTAAGCAAGCAACGGATAAATAGTAAGGTAAACTCGAGTCTTTGACATGGTATGGTAATCAATCTCGAAGAAAATTGTTAAATTAAACCTGTTGTAGGCCTAGAGAAGGAAGAGCTCTGCCAGGTTATTTGTGGCCAAGACATTACACAAGTAGCACCTCCACAATCAAACCAGTAATAAGAGATTATATATATATATATATATATATATATATATATATATATATATATATATATATATATACACATACATACACACACATATATATACACACACACACACATATATATATACACACACATATATACACACACAAACTCGGAATAAATCTTTTGAGAATTATAGCAAAAAGAAAGAACCTATGAATAATCATAAAATATTTTCATATGAATATACAGCAAGATGTTAGTTTCATCCATTTGTGGATGCCCTCTTCTGAGGTCCTGACACATTGGCAAAAGCCAAATATAGCTTAAATATCTTGTACATGGGTCACAATGCCTTTATAAATTACCAACATGTCCATAAATAACTGGTCATGATCAAATAACCAAAGGAATATTGACAAGTAGGTAAAGGAATCTTATTTAATTTCTATCCCTCACACATACATTCCTTTTTTCTATCTTCATTCTTGCTTTTATTACACATTAATAAAGTTATTATGGTTATAGGAATTTTCTCCTCTCTGGGATTATATGCTGAATTATGTAGTCCAGGTTAAAAAATTAGTAAACCCAACTTTTTTAGACCTTATTTTTTAAATAGAGGTATTATTGAGAATGAAAAAAGTTTTAGTTAATGAGCCTATCAGCATGAAATCCAAGAGAAGAGAAAATGTCTACAACAAAACTTTATTAGTGTGTAATCAAAACAAGAATGAAGATAGAAAAAAGGAATAGGTTACCCTTACCATGCTTTTAACCTGAACTGATATAACTATAGCACCACTACTCAAGCTTTACTATCTTAGTTGCTTTTTAGATTTTTTCACTTATTTGATAAATAGTTTTACTTGTCTTATAAGTAATAAAATGACAAAAGTGAAAGAGACAAAGAAATGGCAGAAAGGAGAGGAGAGAGAGAGACAAAGAAATGGCAGAAAGGAGAGGAGAGAGAGAGACAAAGAAATGGCAGAAAGGAGAGGAGAGAGAGAGACAAAGAAATGGCAGAAAGGAGAGGAGAGAGAGAGACAAAGAAATGGCAGAAAGGAGAGGAGAGAGAGAGACAAAGAAATGGCAGAAAGGAGAGGAGAGAGAGAGACAAAGAAATGGCAGAAAGGAGAGGAGAGAGAGAGACAAAGAAATGGCAGAAAGGAGAGGAGAGAGAGAGACAAAGAAATGGCAGAAAGGAGAGGAGAGAGAGAGACAAAGAAATGGCAGAAAGGAGAGGAGAGAGAGAGACAAAGAAATGGCAGAAAGGAGAGGAGAGAGAGAGACAAAGAAATGGCAGAAAGGAGAGGAGAGAGAGACAAAGAAAAGGAGAAATGGTTGGTTGGTTGGGTTTTTATGGCATTACAACCCTTGTAGATTAATTGATGCCAAATCCTGCATATATGATTTGTAAATAAATAGTTTGTAGGTAACATTTAAACAAGCCAGAGCTCATTTGTTTACACAGTTAAATGATTTCAAGTATTGCTATCTAACTTTAACAATTTACCATCAGTAATTTGTACACAGTTAAGATTAAACAGTTCTGTTTGAGCCATAGTTGAGACCCTAACAGATACTACAAATCTTGGCCAGAGTGGACCTGGGAGTAATGGCAATGAAGGGGTACTCCACATTCCCCAGAACTCCAAAACTGGAGCCTCAACATCAAGTGCAGTTTAGTGTCATAACCAAAACACTAGTTCTATTTTACCTATAGGTAGGACTAATAGGTACTACCACTCTGGGTTGGAGTGGACTTGGGAGTAATAATGATGGAGTACTTCATATTCCTCAGAGCTCCAAAACTGGATTCTCACTATCAGACTATTTAGAGTTATATCAGGACATTCATTGGAGGGTCTTATCCCTCTATAAAGATGCAGTTGACATATTCTACAGCCCTAGCCAACTTGGCTGAGAAATGAGAGGAGAAGGAAAAAGAAATGAGGAGGGTGAGAAAAAGAAAAAAAATGATAAAGGAAGAAAGAGAGAAAGAACCAATGGGATTAGTGGGGAGAAAAGCAAAAGGTAAAAATAAAATGAAGATAGGCAGTATCACAGAGACATTAAAAAAGCACACACTGAGAATTTTTTATGCATTTTAAGAAGTTATTTCATAGAGTATTTTCTATTTTATTTTTCTTGGCTTTCGCTGAATGTTTTCTCACTAAGAAATACAAACAATGGAAATTTGAAATGTGTGTGAAATCTGAAATAAGGTTATATTTCTATTATTGATGGCCTTGACAAACAAAAGAATAAAATATGTGAAAAATACTTGGAGAAAAAAAAAAAAAATAATTTAGAAAATAAAATAAAATCCATAAAATTTTGAAAATAACTCTCAAAGAAATATTCATACTTTAAATAATCATATATCAAGATAAACAAATGTAGAATATTTGTTCAATTTCATATTTCTAACTTTCATTTTTACTGATTTTTAGAGATTTTTGATTTAAGAACAATTAACACATGTAAATTTATCTGAAAATTACAGAGGTGTCAAGAAGCCTAATACCAATATTATACCATGAACAAAGACATTGTTTCAGATATTTACACCTGGATGACAGAAATAGTGGAATTTGACTTAGCTATACATTCATATTTTTTAATTTTCGTACATTTTACTCGATTGTTAAGCAATTAAGAATTTAAAAATCAATATATTGATTGATTGTTTGGGTTTTATGGCATATCAACCTTTATAGGTTATTTAATGCCAAATCTATTTTTATACAAATAAATGGTTCTATTTCAACAATTCAGTTTAGCATAAGTACACAGTTTAATTGTCAAAAACATTTCTATTTTAACCTATTCAGTTTAGTCAAATAGTTCTAATTCAAACAATTTAGTTTAGTATAAGTAGAGTTTTTATTTATACATAGTTAAATGTTAAAACATTTCTATTTCAAACAATTCAGTTTAGCATAAGTATGCAGTTTAGTTCTATTTGACCCATAGATAGGACCCCATCAGATGCTACCACTCTGGACCTGGGAGCAATGGTAATGAAGGGGTACTCTGCATTCCCAAGGCTCTAGTATCACTGGAACCTCATTATCAGATTGTTTAGTGTCATATCCAGAACATTCATTGGGGAGGGTCTTAGCCCTCTGCAGAGGTGCAGTTGGAGTATTCTACAGCCTCAGCTGACTGGGCAAATTATTATATTGAATGTTAAAAGATGAATAACTGAAAATTATAAAGTTTAAAAAAACTCTTTCATATATTTTTTGTTGTAACCAGTCTATTTTTCCATCTTTGGAAGATGAAAGAACAGAAACTAGTTATGGCACAAAAGGCTATGGAAAGATCCATACTGGGAACATTATTGTGCAAGCACATCAGAAGTGAGGCCATTTAAGAGCAGAGCAAAGTAAAGGATGCTATTGCAGAGTACTGAAAGCAAAAGTTCCACTGCGCCAGACATGTCACAATGTTAACCATATTTACCAACTCCCTCTGCTCGGGCAGGATATGACACAAGATCAATTTTTAAGCAGAGTTTAACAGGTTTGAATTCAGAGTTTTCCTTCTCCTAGACTAGTTGCCTCACCAAGGCTGAAGAACAAGACTGCACTACTATTTACCCATAGTTGGAGGGGGAATAATTGGATTCATATCTTTCCTCAAGGGTATTAGTGCTATGTGAAATGCTATCAGTCTCATTCAGGATTTGAACTCGTGTCGCTGTGCCCATTTCCTATGATGATAACCATTACACCACGGGCACCTCCTAATGTCACAATGTTAACAGACAAGTGGATTCATGCAGTAGTCAAATGTTATCCAAGAGACTGGAAATGACCAATTGAAATATCTTTACAACGATGGGAAGATGAAATTAAAGGTAAGAGCAAGAATGAAAACCCTCATCATCTTAAATATAATTCTCTTCATCAGTTTGCTTACTTGTTACTTATTAAAATGAGTTTTGGAGTAAAATTAATCAGTCTCAATTGGTATCCACAGGGATGGAGTCAGTTGCCTTGTGCCTGAGGGCACACACCAGATTTTTTGTAACATTCTATATCATGATAGAGAGATAGATGAAATGTCTCAATTATATATCACTACCTAAAACTTGTTAAGATGAAAGATGATATTTCCAATAATATAGTCTTTACTCAGAGTTGTATTAATGAAAGACAACTACCTAAATGCATAATACTTGATGAGTTAGACATTTTGGATTTGTGAGTTTGGATTTTATTTGAGATCATTTTAGTTAACTCTCTTGTAGAAGTGCAATTTCAAAGGGAAAAAAAAAATCTTTTCAAAGCTCTAATAGAGTAATTTTGTTTAACGAAATGAGCTTTAGAATATTTTTCTCCAGATGATAGAGAGAGGGAGGAAGACAATATGAAAAATCAGATATATTTCACTATGGAAATAGAGTCATTAGAATGAATTCATCATTACACAAGAAATGAAATCTAACTGTATATTTTATCTATATGAATAAATATGATTTTTTGTCCACAGTTCCACACTAACTTTTAAATGACCTAAATAATGCTAAACCATTAATACTTATAATTAATTTAGCAGTATTTTTTTATTGTAACCTTATTGGAACAATTTTTGAGTATTTCAATAAGATCTACGTCTAAGTAAAAAATTTTAAAATAGAATAAAACAAATAAAATCAAAATAAATTCCCAATAAAATTCAAAATTTTATGTTCAGTCAGATTACTCCGTCAGCATTTTTTGTTTTGTTCTTTTGACATTCACTATGTCTGTATTAATTAACCACTAAAAATTAAATTAAAATATTTATTCTTTAATTGAGCACATAGTTTGCTTATTTTTATATTTATAAAAAGCTAACAAGGACTTGAAGTTTATTTTAAAGAGTTAGCACCCCTTCTAAAAATCTCATTTTGGTTATTACTTCTTTTTAAAAACAGTAGGGATTCAGATCATTAAAAAGTTAAAGTTATTCTAATTTTATAAACTTTTAATAAGGAGGGATATTTGCCTCTGCCTCCCACTAGACAAGGCTAGACACAAAGTCAATGACCCAAAGGTCGATTAAAGTTGGGATTAGGGGAGGGGGACCCTGCTGGTCTATGTTGCTCATCAACCCACTTAATGCAATGTGGGCCTGATGAGCAAAGCTGGTCTTGGACCCAAATCTGGGTCTGGGCACATATGCCTGGTTATAGCTTAAACTGGACAGCAAGGTCCAGTGTTATACAAAGGGGCCCAAAGGAGTCAATAATGCAGCTCACCCACCTGAAGGTAGCCCAGCCAAAACTGGGGGAAGGGCTTTATGGCCTCAAGTCTGCCATTGGTTCCTTTTCGGAGCCTCACTCTGAACCAAAGTCCAGCAAGCTCCTGAGAGCTTTGTAAAAGTTTTAATAAGGAGATGCACTTTGATTAAGTTATTTGGTTTAATAGCATATTAACCCTTGATGGTCATTTAATGCCAAATTTTGTCCATATATATGATTTGTAAGTGAATAGTTTGTTAGTAACATCATTTCTAAATGAATTAGAGCTCAACCGGGACATTGGCCCAGCGGTTAGAGTGTTCACCAATGGCCCGGGAGACCTGGGTTCAATCCCAGGTCGAGTCATACCAAAGACTTTAAAAATGGAACTTGATACCTCCTTGCTTAACAGTCAGCATTATAAGGTACAGTTCAAGGGTAAAGTGGAGCAATCCTGGGAATGGAGTAGCGCCCTCCCCTACACCTTGGTGTAGTAGCTATCGAAAAGGGAGCCTTCGGGTCACCCTCGACTATGGTCGCTAACTTTACTTTTTACTACTGTTTACACACAGATAAATAGTTTCAAGTTGTGCAATTTATTGTTTTCACACATTTAAATAGTTTCAAGTAGTTTTATTTATCAAGTACTCCTACCTAATTAAAAATTAATCATTTGTTTGCATACACTTAACAGGTTGGAGTGGACCTAAGAGTAATAGCAATGAAGGAGTATTACACATTCCCCAAGTTCCAGAACAGGAACCTCGCCATCAGATGGAGTTTAGTGTTATTACCAGAACACTCATTGGTGAGGAAGGGGAGAGGGTTCTTACCCCTTTGCAGAGGTGCAGTCAGCTAACAAGGCATGGTGCAATTTGAAATCTATGTTAACGTTTACTAAACATTATGTGTTTCTATTCACATTAAAGAAATTAAGAACAAGTTGTTTTGTGATGGCTATGATGAAAAAAAAACAAAAAACACGCAAATATATGGTCACTCTCATTTTGATATCATCCTGTTAGGGAGGAGCAATATTTGTATACAAAAGAAAGTTTGGGGGGGAAAAAAAAATCATACATGAATCAAATATGAAAATTGGTGAACTAAAAGTTTTCTAAAAAATTTTTACATAATCTGAATCACTGCAGTTTTATTATTCAAAAAATTAAAAGTTTTTTCTATATATTCTTTTTTAAAAATGGAGAAGGGAGTGCTTGTTCCAATTCTTCAACCTTAATCATTTTTCTTTTTGAAATTTAATCATTAAACTTTTAATATGAATATTTTGGTTTCAAATCAAGATTAACTAAAGATAGAAAATTTCAGTTTCATTGTGATGGAAGAGATAAAACCATTTTTTTAAGGTTTTGCTGTAAAATGTGGGTACTATACACACAAGGTCTGTCTGGATACTTTCCAGACATCTTTAACATCTTGCTAAGTAGTTTCACAGCCTTAAGGAAAGTTTATGACCAAACAGAAAAGATTAATGTGGATATATGAGCAGATATTCTCTCATAGGATTACTCAGTCAGCAGTAAATTACTATTGAGTGAGCTTGTATATATTCTAGATTTATCTCTTTGCAACTTCTGACTTCTCCCAAACCTATATAATTGCCATGGAAAGGGAAACTTCAGATAGTGGACAAGATTAGCTGATAGCAATCCTCAAAAGAATTTACAGGTCATTTTTTAAAAATGGAAGAAATGCAGGAAGGAACAAATGTATGAAGTTTTAATGAGAGGATTTTAAAGGTGACCAAGGAACTATTGCCCTAATTCAGCTATTTTTTCCAAGAAAGACTAGATTTCCCATTTTATGAGTGTGTGTGTATATATATATATATATGAAGAAAAGTAGAAAAAACTAAATAATCCAAAATTTGATGAATTTATTATGGAAGTCAACATTGAATGTCTCAGTTATGATAACCTTCTTCAGGACATGAAATTCATGAAAAGGGTTGTTAAAATACCAATGGATGTTTGATGAAATAGTATCCCAGACACTCATTGGGAAGGGGTCTTACTCCTTGGCAGAGATGCAGTCAGTGTATTCTACAGCCCCAGCAGATGGGCATGGAGGATTCTATATTTGTCCCAAAGAGATAAAAGCAAGTCCTTCATCAAAAACTGATAGGAAAATAAATTGAAAATTAGCACTGATCCATAGAGACATCATTGAAATATTAAAGATTTGTAGTATTACCTCCCTTATCTGCTAAAGACATCTAATGTCATCACAACAGAGTTCAATATTAAAGAAAAAAGCAGACCTCATTCTCTTCATAAAATTGCCAAGAAGCAAGGACTTGCTCTCATCTCTCTAAGACAAGGACATCTGTCCTCAGTACACCTGATAACACACTGAACATTATACAATACTTTAGCATGGTACTCAATACCATAAGCTTACTTTCATAGATACAGGCACATCTATAAATTACACACAACTAACAATTGAAAGAATTCTAGATAAATATGTAAATTTCTTACAAATTTTCAAACCTCTTCATTTTCTCAAGAACAATCACTTCAGACCCTGACATGTTTTGTTCTATGTAATACTACATGTCTAATCAGCAGTTCCAAAAATTTCAAGATATTAAAGAATAAAACAAAGTAAAACTGGAATTGTTTTTTCATAATTGAATACAATAACAGAAGGTTATAAAAAGCCAAGGAAAATTATTTGATAACTGAATAATGATGCCATAAGTTTCAACCTTATATAATAAAGGAAGTAATGCATGTCTGCTATAAAACTTTATCTTTTATAGAATTGATGCAATAATGTTCTTTTATGATTTAGAATTCAAAAAATTAAAATGAAATCTTTAAATTTCAGTATATATTTAATGAAATATATGAGCAAAAACTGTAGTTTTGGTAATTTTTCTCAAAATCGTTTTAAAATTCCAAATTCTAAAATACATGTGGAGTTTGTTCAGTACAACAAGATAAATCAGAAATTATACAAATTTTACTTTTATAACTTTTTATGTTTATTAGTTTTTTTCAGTAATAAAATAAAGCATTAACAAAAAAAGCCAATGATTTTTTAAAACTAAACATCACTGTACAAAAAAATAAAATAAATAAATAAATAAAAATAATGATACGTCAATATAGAAGAATATGATGAAAATTAGTGAAAAGGTGGATAAATCAGACACAAAGGGTTTAGTCGTGATCCCTACTAAACTCTGTAAGTGTCCCGATTTATCCACCTTTTCACTTATTTTCATCATCTTGTTAGATTCACCACAATCTATCATTCCACCGTAGAATAATATTTAAATATGATATACAAATTTATACATTTCTCATTCATCAAAATGATGAATACGAAATATTATATAAATTTGTAAATTAGTCACTCTTGTGTGTTGACCGACCATTGATTTTTTTTTTTTTTTTTTTTAAAATCAAGAAATCATTCATTTCTTATTATAATAGAGATTATGCATGTCTTTAACTATATCACCACAGACGTCACAATTCCCTTAATTATTTACATCATACTCTCAATGATTATTAAATAATCATTATTTAATCCTGCAAGCTGTATTGAACAAGTCCTGGAGGCAACACCCCACAAAACAACAGCTGTACGGCCACCTACCACCCATCACGAAAACCATCCAAATTAGACGAAACATAAGCGATATACTTCTATGGACCCTTTCACGTGGACGAGCAAAAGTTGGATGACCAGCTAGAACCTATCAACAGCAGCTGTGTTGATACAGGATGTAGCCTGGAAAACTGGCCGAGAGCAATGGACAATAGGGACGAATGGCAAAAGAGGGTCAGGGAGATCCATGCTAGCAGTATGACATGATGATGATTAAAGACTAGCAAAGTTAGATTTACCTCAAACAGCAAGTATTATCAATGGGTATTTAACCAACTTCTTCCCAGGTCAGATTTTGACACAAGATCATCTTATAATGAGGGAGCCATTACCAAATCAAGACTCAGATGTGGCTATTACAAAAAAATACTTGGTCCTGTTGGCGTTCTCCTTTTAGGTCACTTCAGGTGCCAAGCGATAAACTCAGCCCTGCCAAGCACCCCTAAGATCAGGTGATCAGCTAAATAACAGCCATGTAATTAATGTTTAAAACCCTGCAATGTGTGTTATATGTCACTAAGAAAGGTTTACATGGTATATAGTATGAATAATTTGTAAATTGATTTTAACAAAACCAGCTTTGATAAATGATTACTTGGTGTTATTGTTTTCTAATACAATTGTTTTATTTACAAACATTAAAAGTAATCCTATGTATAATTTTATATAGAAATCAATTAAAGTAAGTAATCATTTTATGAGTTATTTCTAATTGAATATGATATTCTATTCCATAAAAACCTAAATACTAGTGCCCAGAGGATGCACATTTTTACTAATATTCTGTTGGATTGTTTGGGAGATGGTCTCTTATAAGTACTAGCTGTCGAGAAATTGCTAGCAAGTATTTATAGACTTGCCTGTTAGTAGCAGCAGGAGATCAATCAGAGATCACTAAAGCATATATGAGCAGGGGAAAGTTACAGCCTAGTGTCAAAATGTATTCCAGCCTTTGTACTGAGAAAACTTACCTTTTGTATTAAGAATCCCACAACTGAAAACAAGATGGCTACCTGAATTCCAACATGTACATTTAACCTTAATATCTGTCTATAGATGAGGAATTATTATCAACTTTTGTGAGTTATTTAATGCCACAGTCATCATTGTATAAGGCTAATAGTGGTACTATTTAACCCATAGCTAGGAGGATAAGGGGTTCATACCTTTTCAATGGATATTAGTCCAAAAGTGAATAGCGCAACTGAAATTCGAACTCACTAACTACAAACTCATCTTAGTTGCTATACTCATGTTTCGGCTACTGTACTCTCCATTAATCAAATAAAGGGTTAAGTTCTGAATTCTCAGGTTACCAAATATGACAGAAGCCACTTGAAAAAGGCAGAATTGTACAGTGGCTAAAACATAATGAGTATAGAAACCAAGATGAATATAGCAGTTTGCAATACATAGAAAATAATAACATTTAACCTTACAATGATGAGATTGCAACTATTTTGTCAGCAATATACGTTTCATTTCCATCAGAAAAGTAATAAGTTTTATGAATTTTTATTAGTATAGGGATTATCATTTATGATTGATTGTTTAGATTTCATGGCATATCAACCTTTGTAGGTTATTTAATGCCAACTCCATTTTTATACAGATAATCAGTTCAATTTCAAACAATTCAGTTTAGCATGAGTACAGTTTGTCAAAAGCATTTCTATTTCAAGCTATTAAGTTTAGTCAAACAGTTCTAATTCAAACAATTCAGTTTAAAATAAGTATAGTTTGTGTCCACACACAGTTAAAGTCAAAACAATTCTATTTTGAACAATTCCATTTAGTGTAAGTAGACTTTCAATGTCAAAAACAGTACTATTTCAAGTAATTCAGTTTAGCAACAGTATACTGTTTAGTTCTACTTGACCCATGAATAGGACCCTATCAGATGCTACCACTCTGGGCCAGAATGGACCTCGGAGCAATGGCAATGAAGAGGTGCACTGCATTCCCAAAAATTCTAGCATTATTGGAACCTCACCATCAAATTGTTTAGTGTCATATCCAGGACACTTGTTGGGGGTAGGGTATTATCCCTCTGCAGAGGTGCAGTCAGTGTATTTTACAGCCCCAGCCAGCTGGGCAATTATCATTTATGATATAACAAGCTTTTAACATAAAACTGAAATGAAAATATAAACCAACTGTCAGTTGGTCAGTTTTATTTGCTGAAGAAATTGTAAAGCTGTTCATAACATAACTTCATATCTTCTTCATTCAACAATGGTAGTAACAAATCAATTTTTTTGTTTATACCTAAAACAGAGCATTGCTCCTATTATGTAGATGTTTTCAAACTAATGACACTGTTAGCCATGTAAGGGTCTATGCTTAATTTGTTACCTAAAGATTTGGTCTTTAAAAAGTCAACTTTTTGCACAAGAATGAAGGGAAGCTGAAAAGTTCTTAGCCTAACCAAAAAGAGAATAGCTTTTTTTTTCTTTAAAGAACCTTAAAAATAATTTGGCAAATGTGTTGAATTTTGAGATATAGAATAGAATTCATGACTCCAAATCATTCTTTTCTTTGTCAAGCTGATTGATCAATTGATTGATTTTAACAGCATGTCAATCTGTCTATGGTTATTTTATACCAAGAGGTTAGTGCATCCCATTCATTGTACATTCATATTTATATTTTTTGTGTAGTTATTAAGGTTTGTTTTTTTTTATTCACATGGTCCTATCAAATACAAATGATTTTTGAACAGATCTATTTGACCCATTAACTGGACCCTAATGGGTATTACCACTCTGAACAATAGTGAACCAAGGAGTAATGGTAAAAAGGTACCCCACACTTCTTGGATCTCTAAGAACTGGAGCCTATCAGATGGAGTTTAGTGTCATACCAAGACACCCTCCTTTTCTGGAGGTAGGGGGGGTCTTACCCCTCTGCAGGGGGATAGTCAGCAGATATTTAGCTTTGCTAACAAAGTGTTTGATCAAACTAAGAAATTTTAAAGACACTCTCAAAATAATTGCAAAAAGGCTGCTCCTGTTAACAAGATAGTGCAAATAATAATAGTGTCTTCACAGAAGTAAATATGCAATAAAAGAAAAAAAAACAAAAACAAACTCACTCACTCACACACACAACAAAAACTATTAGGAAAAAAAAAGTTACCAGTAAATTTCAAAACATTACCACACAAAAAAAATCCCACACACTCACAGAGGAAAAATAACTCAGTAAAATCCAAAACCACTCTCTCACACACACGACAAAAACATCAAATATCAAAGAGGGGTAAGACAGACAAAGGTAAACACACTCTAAGAAAAAGAGAGGAAAACCTCTATATAAACCTATAAACTACTGAAAATCATTCAAACTGCAAACACAAGTGAGTTCAAGTCTTATTGAGTACCCCATTAACAAGACCTTGTGCCATATATGTTCTCTGACAAAAGCAACAAGCTGGAAACTTACAGATATGCAAGAACAAAATGAACAAACAAACAAATTCAAAAAAATACAATTCTTTTCGTGGACCTACCAATTTATATATAAATTGAATAAATAATCAAGCCCTTATATCAGTCATTATTTCATAATCATGAACTTTTAGATTATTGATACTACTTTTATCAACTGATTAAGAAAAGACAAAGATGATTTGATCAATTTATATCCAAAATAAATTTCCATTATTCTGGCATAAATTTGTACATATTGTTCTAAATTATCAGATGAATACTTTAACCTTAGATAGCAATATATCTAGAAGAAAAAAAAAATACAGCCCTTATTGTCATCATTCCAGCTTGCTGGGCTATAACAGTTGATCTCTCAAGTTCAAAGATTGGAAATAGCAACACACTCATTTTTTTGCAGAGTACTAAAAGCTTTCTAAATACCAATAAAAAATAGATTTTTCTTTTACTTACTATAGAAAAAATTACAAAGCTTAGCTTAGACTGGCACAAAGTCACAATTGGGCACTCAGTGAGGTTTGAATTCACAAATTGATCTGTGAAGAAAGCTAAGTATGAATAAGAAAGAAAAGTTAGTTTTTTTTTTAAAGTAAAGAGAAAGAATATTTGTGATTGATTTTAATAGTATGTCAACCCTTCTAGAGTTATTTCATGCCTAAAAGGTTAGAGAATTACATTCATTGTATGCTCATATTTACATTTTTTGTATAATTGCTTCTTTAGAGGATTTTTTTGCACACAATACTATCAAATGCATACAATTATTAAACCGATCTATTTGATCCATAGATAGAACCCTAAGAGATATTATAACTCTGGACTAGAGTGGATCTGGAAGTAATGGCAATGAAGGGGTACTTCACACTCCTCAGATCTCCAGAACTGGAGCCTCTCCATCAGATGAAATTTAGTGTCATAGCCAAGATAAAGAGAAAGAAGAAAATAAAAGCAATAAAAAAAAATGAAATGAACTAAAGAATTTCTTACCTTAGTTTTGATTATACTTTCTTTTATCAAGTGTGAATGAAAGGGAAAGTTATCTATATAAAAAAAATCTGCTTCATAAAACTTACTGTCTGGTAGGCAGGAAAGATCATTTTTGTATGATTTGTTAAATCAAAAACATTAAATAAATAAATAAAAACAGAATAGAAAAAGTTCAATGGTTTATTCATACAAGTCAGATGATAATATATATATATATATATATATATATATATATATATATATATATATATATATATATATATATATATAATATATATATATATATATATATATATATATATATATATATATATATATATATATATATATATATATATATATATAATATATATAATATATATATATAATATATATATAATATATATATATATATATATATAATATATATATATATATATATATATATATATATATAATATAATATAATATAATATAATATAATATAATATAATATATATATATATATATATATATATATATAAAAAGCAGTAAATTTAAGAATAGGTAAGCTATCTGCAAATGAAAAGATTTTCAAAGAGAGTAGTAAAAGATATATAGATGCAGTAAATTTAAGAATAGGTAAGCTATCTGCAAATGAAAAGATTTTCAAAGAGAGTAGTAAAAGATATATAGATGCAGTAAATTTAAGAATAGGTAAGCTATCTGCAAATGAAAAGATTTTCAAAGAGAGTAGTAAAAGATATATAGATGCTCTTAAAAATAGTGGTTTTAAGGAGGATTTTAGGTATTTAAAACAAAATATAACAAATGAAATTACTAAAGAAAATAATAATTACGTTCAAAAAAATAAAAATAGAAAAAGGAAAATTATATGGTTTAACCCCACTTTTTGTAAACTAGCCAATATAGATGTAGGTAAATATTTTTTGAGACTGATAGATAAACATTTTAAACAAGATAATATATTACATAAAATATTTAATAGGAAAACCTTGAAAATAAGTTATTCTTGCACTAAAAATATTTCTCAAATAATAAATAGCCATAATAATGAATTAATTAATAAATTTCATAACCGAGTAAATAATAATAATGTTAATAGTAAAAAAAATAGAATGTAATTGTAAATCTCAAAGTGATTGTCCAATGGATGGTTTGTGTAATTTAGATAACGTAGTATATCAAGCTATTATTTATCCAAAAGAGGACATATGTGATAAGAAATATTATATTGGCGTTTCATCTACTAATTTTAAGATTAGGTACGGAAATCATAAATATTCCTTCTCCCATGAGCATCAAAAAAAATCAAACTGCTCTATCAAAACATTATTGGGGATTAAAAAATAAAGGGTTAACCCCTGACATTCAATGGTCCATATTGAAAAGATCTAGTACCCCAAAATCTTTCGATAGTAGGTGCAATCTATGTCTTGAAGAAAAGATCCACATTTTGCTTTTTCCTGAGCCAAAAATATTACTAAATAAGAGAAATGAACTAATAGCCAGGTGTAGACATAGGGCCAAATTTAAACTATAAATAATTAAACAAAAAAAAAAAAAAATTTTTTTAAAAAGCATAAATTTATTTGAGAATTAGAGTTAATTTTGAGAATAAATAAAATAAATTGTTAGATAGAAAATTGTGAAAAAGCATATAATATATATGTACTACGCATAAAAAATGTAACTGATTAATGCCTTCTAAATATTTTTGAAATTTTAAAATATTTAAGTAAATTAAATATTTGTTTTTGTTTTAATATATCTATTACTGCATCTTTACATGAGATTATTAATTAAAATTTAAATCTAACTAAAAATATCTGTAATTTAAGTCTATATGCAAAATTAATTTTAAAAAAATTGTTTTAAAATAAATTTACTACATTGCCAACCTAAAATTTAAATTTAAAACTGAAGTGGGCTTAATGAAGAGATAACTCTTCACCCCTCTTCTATCCCCTCCCACTCTTCTATCCCCTCCCACTCTTCTGTGTCTACTCTAGTTTTTTTATCTAATTGATCTGATGAAGTCCTGTTAATTTTTTTTCGTGTTTTTGAAAATTTCAAAAATGCGTAACAGGATTGAAATAAATTTATAATCCTTTGTGATTGGTTTCGTTGTTTTTTCTTAAAGAAATATATATATATATATCTCCAAAGTTACCAGTACAGAGATACTAGATTAAGTCCATGCTTAAAGTAGCTTCTCTTATATTTTCTTTATTTGATTATTGGACTTTAATCATCAATTATAATCAATGTCTTTATTTTATTAAACAGCCCATAACAGCTGTTTCATGTCTAACAATTATTCAAAACAAGAAACAGCTGTTATGGACTATTAAATAAATAATCATGATTATTATTATAATCTTTATGACTTTTTCATACCAGTTTTAACTGGTGCTTTTTCACTGAAGTGAGTGACAAAGTCTCCTCAAATCTCTCGGACTAAGTATTCTCACTGATCATAACAGTGCTGTAGTCTGGATGGTCTCAATTCCTCCTTTGATCTCCAGTTTCCCAAGTCTCTTTTGAGTTCCAAAAGCACCAACTACAATTTGTATCACCATCACTTTCATGTTCAACAGTTTTTTTTTTCAGTTCTCTGGTAAGGTCCAAATATTTGTCTATCATTTTACTTTATGTGGTTTGCTCAAAAAAGCAAAATCCAATAGATGACAAGTTCTTTTCTTCTTGTTTATTATTATAGCTATTTGTTTTTTTTTTAATACTGAGCCATCTGCATAAGAAAGCAAAACAAATATAGTAAATTAAGTAAGTTAGCCGACCATAGTCAAGGGTGAGCTTAAAGCTCCCTTTTCAATAGCTACTACACTAAGGTGTAGGCGAAGGTACTATTCCTTTCACTGGATTGCTCCACTCAGCATATCAAGGTAGTGATCAAGAATGAGTGTTAAGCATAGTAGCTTAGTATACTACATTCTACTAATTACATTTTCCTCCCATTGGATAGTCTCCTTTAGATTTACAATTATCATTTTTTTCTAGTTGGTTATAATATTTCTTAAGGACTTCTGTATGTGTGTTAATTTTTTTTTTTTTTTTTAATTATTTGAGAAGGAATAACTTACTTTTTAAGTTTTCCAATTAGATATTTTATGTAATATATTATACTGATTAAAGTGCTTATCTATTAATTTTTAAAGATATTTTCTTATGTTTATATTAGCAAGTTTGCAAAAAAAATGGGGTTGAGGAAAAAGGATAATAATATGGTTCAACCTCCCTTTTTGCAGACTTACAAGCCACTATTTTCCCCAAAGGAAAACGAAAAGTAAAAAAAGTTTATATTGGAATTTCGTTGGTCAGATGGAAGTTGAGATTAATAACTATATCCATTCTTTCTCTCACAAACACTTGAAAAATCAAACAGCTTTATCCAAACTTTTTTGGAAATTGAAAATTAGAGGCTTAATTCCAAAAATACAATGGAAAATTTTAAAAAGATCAACAACTCCTAGCTGCTTTGATGAAACCTATTGAATCAGAAATGTGATTTTATTGCTAGATATAGGCATAGAAATTAATATTAGGAAATTTTAGGTCTGATATTGTAATATAAATTACTAATTAAATGTTTTTTGCAAATTACTTTTCTTTATGTGTCTAGTCTGGTTGTGAATTAGGAAAGTTATTTTCATCCATTTTTTTTTTTTTTTTCGTTTGATCAGAAGTCCTGTTAATTTTTAGAGCATTGATTAATATCAATGATTTTTAACAGGATAGAAATAAATTTATCTTAATGTGACCGTGTTTTTTTTAAAATATAAATATATATATATATATATATATAAAAAATGAAAATGTAAAAGACAAGAGTTAATAGAAAGAAAAAACTTTTTTTGCTTATTTTTGTATCAGAAGGAAAATTTCTAACATTCCAACAAGGATTCCAAGAACTGATTACTTTTCCAAAAACAATATTCACACTGAGTTCTAAATTCAGGAGAGGGAGAGAAATATTTCAGCTCCCACCATCTTGTTTAGAGAGTATCTTTTCTTGGTAGCTTTCATTGTAATTTTACAAAAAATTTCTCAAATGCCAATTCAGAATTTTTTCAAAAATATATAATCTACATATAGCGAAATGGTAGATTTTGGTGAATCTGACAAGATGATAAAATAAGTGGAAAAATGGATAAATCAGATGCTTACAAAGGGTTTAGTGATACTTCATTCTTTATTCAGAGAACTTCAAATTAAACATCTGAGCTTTTCTACATTCAGGAAATAGAGAAAATAAAGGTATAAGCTGAGGGAAAGGTTCTAATGACAAGAGGCAGCAGATAAGGGAAGATTAGGGAGGGAAGTAGATATGGGTTTAAGTGATGATGGTAAGGGTTGTTTTCTCTGGGTATATGGTTTCAAAGATTTGATTAGATAGGTGGATTAATTTTAGAGAGAAAAAAGAAAGCAGGAAAGAAAGTGGAGGGAAGACATTGACTATAATGGAGTGTCAAAGTGGAAGGAAAAGAAAAGGAAAGAATTGTCAATAGTACAGTAGTATTGAGTGAAAAAAATGTCTTAGTTTGCTAAATTTTTATCAGATTCTCTATTTTGATATTGTTTTAATGTAATATACTGACTACCAAGTAGCGTCATCATCGTGTCCTGCGACCAGCACAGACGCTTCTGGCAGGTCCTAAAGGCTATATCCCATATCCTCACAGAGCTGCTGTATGTAGGTTGGAGCTAGTCACCCTGCTTTAGCTCAGCCATGTGCGGGGGGAGTCCATAGGAGAACATCACTTATGATCTCATCCCCGCTTCTCCAGCAGTGTACTGCATGTCTGGTTCATCTAACTTTGATGGTTTTCGTGATGGGTGGTAAGTGGCCATATACTTGCTGCTTTGTAGGGTGTTGCCTCCAGGACTTGTTCAAAATTGCTCGCAGCATTCTTGTATAGTTGCCGTCAAGTTTTTCCTCCATCCATTTAGTTAGCGTCCATGTAGTGCATCCATATAGCAGTATCAATACAACCGCTGCTTGGAAGAAACTGCATTTCATTTTATCAGTCAGGTCTGACTTACATATGACTGATAGCTGTCCATGCCTTTGTTAGTTGCGTGTCGATGTCTTTCAGTTGATGAGACACTGCTTCCTAGGTAGGTAAAATTGTCAACTAGTTTCAGAGAGCTACTGCCTAGTGTGGAAATGTCGCCTGTTTGATTAAAGCACATGTATTCCGTTTTATGTGCATTGACATGGAGGCCTATGCCTGCGGCAGCTTGTTCCAGACTATGCAGCAGGGTTTTGGCTTGGGCGGGTGTATTTGCCAGAAGTGCTATGTCATCGGTGCAGTCGGTGTCAGTAATTGTTTTTGCGGGGGTAACTTCTGCATCTTTTCTTTGTCAGCTCGAAACAGTTTTCTTTGATTTTATCAATTGAGGTTCTAAGCCCGTAGTCTAGACAGATGATAAAGAGGTATGGGGCTAATGTGTCTCCTTATAGTACTCCTGCTACAATGTCGATGTAGTCTGTGTCTCCATCTGGAGAACGTACTTTCACTTTGGTGTTTCTATAGAGAATCATTATGGCTGCGATGGTCTCTTTTGGTAGGCCGTATGCTAGTAGAATTTGTTCCATCTTCCCTCTGGGAATGGAATCAAAGGCCTTGGTAAAGTTGGCAAATAGTATTGTCACCTGTAGGCTTTTTGCCCGTATGCCTTCAAGGATTCTACGGATAGTCAATATTTGTGAGGTCATGGATCTATTCCTTCAGAAGCCATTTTGGTTCTTCCTAAGAATATTTTCACTTTTGGGTTTTATGCAGTTGTGTAGTAGGGCAGGGTATATTTTGGCTGCTATGGATGTAAGTGTTATATCTCTGTAGTTCTTGGCTAATCCGAGGTCACCCTTTTTAGGGAAAGGGAGGATGCATCCCTTTATCCATCTGTCTATCAGGTTTCGATTATAAACTGCATTACAGTGTTGGAGCAATATGTCATCAAATTATCTGGTCTTCCATACTTCTGGGGGAATTTCATCAAGCCCTGCAGCTTTTCTATTTTTAATTTTTCTAAGTACTAAGTCCAGTTCTTCTAGAGTAAAAAGGTCCTAGTTTTATGTCTAATTGCTTACTAATAATTCTCGTAGTGTGAAATCTGATAAAACCTGGGAGTTTTTTTCATGTGGTTTGTTTTGGAAATGACTCCAGATTCTAATAGTGTGCAGGATTTTTCACAATGTAGGGTTTGATTAGAGTGGCTTGGGACAAATTAAAAGTGTGTTTGAAGTCAAACATGTGAGGGAAAAAAAAAAAAAAAAAAAAAAAGGGGCATTTCAGATGTCATTTAATTTAATTGATCATTCGTGTTCCTAGATTCTTTTTTCTAGACTGAATTGGGTTTCGCTGATGTAATGTTTGTTACAATCTTTGCATGGAATAGAATATATGCCTGCATGAGAAGTGGTCAGGTTGCTGGTTCATTTCAAAAAGGTTAGTGAGATTTTTAATAGTTTGTGAAGTGGTTTGTGTGACTGGTATTCCTAATTTGGCTGATTTGTCATAGAGAGGTTTTTTATGTGTGTTAGTAGCTCGGTGGGTAATAGGAATAGTAGGAGTGTTTTTCTTAAGTTTATTTGATGAGCGTATATTGAAAGCTTTTTTCTAGCATTTAATGTGAAAAATTTAAGTAATTTTAGGCTTTTAAGGGAGTGTTTGATGTACTCAAATTCTTCATCTAGGTGTTGTGGGCTACATATTCTAAGCGTTCTTAGATAAAAACCAATTATGAGACCTGTTTTGATTTCATTGTCGTGGTGGGAGTAAAAATGTATATAATCATTTTTATTTGTGGGTTTCATGACAACAAAACCAAAACAGGCCTCATAACTGACTCAATAAATTCCAACAATAAAAATTTAAAAAAAAATTAAACTGTTACTTTGAAAGACAAACAGATATAAATAATATAAATAGACTAAAGTAAATGTTGAATATTTATTTAATAATGACAAATAAAAGAAACACCAATATTATCAACCTCATCAAATAATCTTTTATCTTTAACCATTTTGTGAAAAATAAATAAACCAAGTTCAGAGGGATGGGTTGATTGGGGGGGGGATTTAGGCTTCTGCAATACCATTATCCTTGCTGGTTTCATTTTGCCTAATGCTCATGGGAAAGGCAGGAATCCATCTGTTTTCCCACCTCCAGCTATGAGTAAATAGTAGGGTAGACTAATCTTTAGCTTTAATTAGATAACCAGTTTAGTCAAAGGAAAACAGAATTTAAACCAGCTTTACTCCACTTAAAAAAAATTAACACCCTGCCTATTGTAAAGGGGTTGGATAAATCATAGCTTGGCTTTGAGAACAAAAATTAAAAAGTGAGTGGTTCACAGACTGCAGGCAAGAACAGTCACAGTGGTTGCTGTAGAAAGACTGGTCAAGGTCTGATGGCAGAGTGTTGTGATTCTTCCTCCTATGCAGTGAGACACCAAGCATCAGGGTCCTCAGCTAGGGTGAGCCATAGGCGATAATCAATGTGATAGGCACCAAGAGATTTTTTTCAACCTGTTCTAATATCACTTCTTTGGTGCCCTTTGGTCATAATGGCTAGTAGAGAGTTTACTGTACAGTGTAATTTTGGACAGGTAATGATTCCTCATCCTGGAGACATGTCCTGCCTAACATAAGTTCAATGCTATGTATTAATAAAACAACTGGTATGGATAAGCAGACTTCCTGAAGCAAAGAAGGGATTGAGTTGAATTATCACTTCCTCACTATCATACAAATAAATCAAAATAATAATGATGATTGACAATTTTTACATAAAATCAGCTATGCTTTTAAGACTACTAGTGTAAAAAAAATGAATAAGAATTAACACAGAACTAACAGATTGAGAGACAAAGTAAGGGATGAGTATAGAGGCATGATTTAGGCTTCTGCAATACCAATGGCTCTGATAATGTAGTTGGTAAAACAGATGGTTCTCTCTTCAACTATAATTATATAGGAATACATCTAACTATAAAATAGTAGAGTGGCTCTGAATTCAAACCTGCTTTACTCTGCTTAGACACTGACCTTGTGTCACATCCTGCCCGTAGCAGAAGGGGTGGGTAAACAGCTGATATAGATAACTAGGCTTCCCTGAGGCAAAAAGAACAAGTTCTAATCTCATCACTGATTTATCCTTAATTATTATCTTTGAAATGTGTTCTTCATGGTCATTATTAGTTTTGACTAATTTGAATGATTGACAATGCTTTACAAATAAAATAGAATAGCCTCTTAACATTACTGGTGTAGAAAAACAGTAACAACAAACCTGGTACTAACACCATGTTGATACAGAATCATTGGAGTTTTTCTAAAGTTAAAAGAATGATCTTTATCATAAAGATGTATAACTAAAGCAATTAAATTATCTCCTATTTTTATCACTCTTTTGTGCATGTAAATATATTGTGTTTCACCAACATAAACCATATCACACATTGTTTAAGGAATTATTTATATTTCTGCTTTGGATATATTTTTTATTTTTCAGTTTTTTTAAATACACTTTTAATATTGGGGGATAAATAAATAAATATTCAAAACCCCTATTTTTTCATGTATAATTCACTTGCATAAGAGAGTGTTTGTATACATCACTTACTTATAAAAAGTCACAGTAACAAATCTGGTCAAATTTGGCAAAAAAAATAGAATAAAGAATTTCATTTAATGTAGTCTAGTAGCAGTTTAATTTAGTCAGTTATTTTCATCATAAGCCAATCTCAAAATTCATCCTAAAAATCCCCCTCAATCACAAATTGGTGAAACATACTTTTATTTGTTTTTCATGTATTCTTATATAAATTTATGTCCAGTAGTTTGTAGTTGCCAGCAAAAGTACACACCATCTTCAATGATCTAATGTAAAATTTTCATTGGGTTGAGGGAGATATTTCCAAATTATGAATATAAGGTTAATTTCTTTTACTTTGTGGAAGAAATACTGCTTTTTATAAATCTTAAAAGAGTAACTACATAAATCTTTGATACATAAACAGTCTCTCAGCAGTCAAAAAAAATTGTTACTTGATTTTACATCAAAGTTTTAACATAACTTTAAAGTATATTTATTTACATTAAAATATCATGATTTAGCAATTTTTTGAAAAGTCAGGAAAAAATTTGAAAAATTTTCAAAAATAAATTAGATCTCAGCAAAACCTGAATCAAAGAAAGTTTGTTGTTTTGATAATGGGTACTTTATTTTCATGATATTCACTAGCAAATTTTCTATATATATATGCCAAATTTCATTGCTTCATCTTGAATAATTTATAGTGTAAATTGGATTTGCCAATGAATACATTGTCCAAAAATCTTTAGGAAAATAGGGTCTTTTTTGTCCCCAGTTTTTCCAACTTTAAGTGCTTATATTTCAAAAGTTATAGATGGATACTGATCATTTAAAAAACCCAAAATCTTATAAATACCCTATTTATTTTAGCAAAATCTCATTTTAAATTTTTTTGTAAGCATTGCTTTAAAATAGTTAAAACAAGACAAGAGGTCAATTTGAATATACTAAAAAGAAAAATACATTTATCTGGAAAAATGATAATTCAGATTTCTAATCAGGGTAAAGGGCTAGGAGGCCCTTTATGCTGATTAGAAATCTGAATTTTCATTTCAAAGGGCCTCTTTGGCCTTTATCCTAATTAGAACAAGTTTGCTGTCTTACTTTATCAGTACTCTTAAAATATGAATGTATTCTAGATAAATAGGGCAAAGTACAATGATTAACAGGCTTGACTTACCAACCAATTTGATAATATAGTGAGTCACTGGAACCACATTACAAGGGCCTTGTGCCAAGCTAACCAAAGCTTAATAACTACCATTAGCCAGTTGATAAATGAACAAACTGCTCTGTTAGATTAAATTTGGATTGATAGTAGCTTTTAGTGTCCCATCGATAGGTCAAATAGATCTGTTTGAAAATTATTCATATTCATTAGGACAATATGCAAAACATTTTTAAAAACTCTTAAGAAACAAAATATATAAATATGAATGTACAATGAACACGACTCCCTAACCTCTAGGCATAAATTACCCTGGATAGGTTGACATGCCAGTAATATTGATCAATCACATGCACACAAGAATTTTAGTAAAATTTTTATATTCAAAAAAGAAAAAAAATAAGTTTTTTTTTTTAGTTTTTTTTTAAATTTTACTAAAACAAGTATTTTCAATTTTTCTAGTCCCTTGAAAATAATCACATAGTAATAACATCCTCAATAATTATTAATGTAAAAAGACAAATTTGAATTAAATCTCATTTCTTTCAAGTCTTTCAAGAAGGGATGTAAGTAGCCATACAGCTGTTGTTTTGTAGGCTGCTGCTTCAATGATCTGTTTAAAACAGCATGCAGCATTCTAGCATAGATCCCATCTAGCTTTTCCTTCAACTATTTCGTTAAAGTCCAAATGGTGAAACTATATGGTAGTACTGACATAGTTACAGCTTGGAAGGTTTGGTTTCATTCAAGACATCAACTTTCATAGGTTATTTAATGCCAAAACTATCAATGTAGAAGAACAGCAGTGGTACTATTTAACCCATATACTGGTGTATAAGAGTGTTTATACCTTTCCCAAGAGTATTAATTTGAAAGTGAACATAATAGAGTGACTGGAGTTTGAACTTCTTATATTTTAATCCAGCACATTAATTACAATGACACAAGAACACCACCTGTTTTATTTCATCAATGCGATCATTAATACTGTACAGTGATTTTGTTCAAGACCAAATTTCCAACAGTTGTGGCTTTGTGTCAAACAAAACCTTTCAAAATACATCTTAGCTGAAAAATATTTTAAGGATATGATGTCCAAATTTAAAACAAAAACATGTATAACACTAAACTAGAAAATTTCTGTAGACAAAACATGACTTTAAAATTCACACCTAGCTGATCAAATAACAAAAGGTCACAACTGAAATGAGTGATATATGCAATAACCAACTGAGCTGAGACACATTTCATAAAAAATTTCTGTCAAATAAAACTAAGCAAAACAAAGTTAAAAGAATCCATTAAAAGAAGTCAACATCCTTACAAAACATAAGAACTATACTAATTTTTAAATTTTCAATACATTAAAAGTCTTATTTATGTTATTGGAATGCTTGGTGGTAGAAAAGGTATTTAGTGGAGTCATCACAGACCAAGAACATTTAACCTTTTATACACATAATATACATACAAGTAGTAATTTCAAAAAAAGAATGATAAAACACAAACATGTCCCATGGTAAAAATCATACATATATTGTTCAATGAACAAGCAATAGGTATAAAGAGGGTAAAAAATAAAAAAAGCTTAACTTGAAAAGTGTAGGTAACATAGCCATGTGGTTTTACAGTTCCCTGGCAGAGTCAGAAAACAACAGCTACAGTTCAAAGAACAGAAGCAAATAGAGAACAAGAATGGATTTCTGAACTGTGACATACTATCGAACCCCAAACAAATATGAAAATTCTCTAAGGAAGATAATTATTTATTGTATCCCTACAATGTTATTCAAAAAATACTTCTCACAAATGATTATAGTTGAAACAAGTTTGATTCTTCACACTTGTGGTTTTATACCTTATGAACCTAAGCTTTGTATAAAAAGATGAATGAATGATTGGACAGCTGAGCCATTGGCCTATTGAGTAGAGTATTCACCAATAGGCTGGGAGTCATACCAAAGACTCAAAAAATGGTACTTGATGCCGCCTTGCTTAGGACTCAACATTATAAGGTGAGGATCAAGAGTAAAGTGGAGCAATCCTGTGAATAGAGTAGCACCCTGCCCTACACTTCAGTATAGTAGCTATTGAAAAAGGTAGCCTTCGGGTCACCCTCGACAAAGGTCGCCAACTTTACTTACTTTACTTATTTTTTTAATTGTTCACAACTAGTTTTGACATTTGGTCATCATCTAGAAAAAAAATTTGTTTTTTTTTTTTCAGTTTTTAAAATAGTTTTAAGAGTTGACATAACATGAAAGTGACAAAAAAAAAAAATGAACTGATGACGTAAAATGTTCATTCATTGAATAAAAATTATCTTTTGTATTCAAGTGTCTTGAACTGACCACTTTATGATCCCTACTATCATAGACATCTAGCAGTGTCTGTCTGAAAAGTAATAGGACTGGATATGCTGAGTGAGTTATGGGCTAAAGAGGGATAAGTGGATTGTGTTATCATCCAACATATTTTAGTTTTCTGAAACAATTGCACTTTTTTTAATCATGTTTTGTTTACACCTCTTCTTTTTCCGGTCATTTAGCTATGAGTACTGAAGAATAAAAACCTGAAATTTCTACACCAGTTAGGGAAAACTCCATTACAAGCACTTGAAATGGCTCAGCAAATGTATGGAGATAACACAATACTGTGCACACATTTCTGACTTGGCACAAGAGGTTCAAAGAGGGTCATAATGGGGTAAAAAGAGGACACCAAGAGCAGGAGGCTTTCAACAAGCAGTCAATGTCAAGCAGATAGAATGTGGCAATCATCAGTTGACTGCCCAAATGATCACAAGCCAGCTAAACAGAAAAGGACAGCATTTGGAAAATTATCACTGAAGATTTAGTTCATGGTTGAGAAGAACATCTCCTTACTGGAACAACCTCTCTATTCATCTGATCTTGTTCTGCGTGACTTCTTTTCCCCAAGATCAAGGGGATCATCAAGAGGACCTGTTTTCACGGTGAAGAGGCTATCAGGAGAGCTGTAATGACAGAGCTGAAGAGGAGCCCAGAATAATTTTTCCAGCAGTGCATAGAAGCATGGCAGATAAAAATGGAAAAATGCATTAGACTCAAAGAGGATTACTAAGGAGAAACCATCTATTTGATAATTTAGAATTGAAATAAATTGTTTGTGATACGTTTCAGACACTGTGTGTGTGCATATATCAGATGATTAAACAAATTTTTTTTTTTTTTTTTCTTAAAATCAAGAAAGACCAGGAAAAAGCCTAAAAAAAAATTTCATATATTAAAAACTACAATCAGATGAGATTTTTACTTTTTGGTTTTATCCTACTATATCATCTTTAAGTGGTGCTCATAACCCAGATTTCTTTGAGCGTTTCACTATCTTTCCCTATCAGTCATCACTCTTGATAAGTCCTCTAGACGGAACCCAGTGTCAGCACAGACCAGATGAATATAAGTTTTTGCTGTAAGACCAACCCTGGTGTGTCCATTTGTCAGAGTCCAGAAGAATATCACTTATGAGTTCCTACCTGCTTCTCCAGCAGAGCCCACCATGTCTTGTTCATCTTACTTGGATGGTTTGTGAGATGGGAGGTTGTGGCTATACAAATGATGTTTTGTGGGGTATCAATTGGACACGAAATGATTAGAAAGCCAGTCTTACAGATTATTACAACTGTATATATTCCAAACTTGTAACCATGTGCCATACAAAGTTAAGCTTAGTAAAATCTAATAAATCATCTCAAAATTTCAGCTTCTTTTGGCTGGGGGATGTATCATCTCTGCTGAGAAGTAAGACCCCTGCACTTTTAGTGTCCTGAGTAAGACACTAAACTGCATCTGATGGTGAGAATGTGGAGCTTTCCTTGTCATTACTCCCAGGCCCACTCTTCACCTGGAGTGGTAGTACTTGTGAGGGTCCCATCTATGTTTCAAATAAATCTGTTCAATCATTTACTAAAAATTGTAACCAATTTAAAATCATACAGCTGTGTGCAAATTATTTGTATTACGCAGCAATGCTTGATAAATAGAATTACTAATGTTAAAAAGCAATACTTTAAACCATTTAAGTCTGTGCAAATAAATTATTAATATTAAATAGAAGTATGAGTTTTAGATAGGAATACTTGTAACAATTTAACTGTGAGCAAACAAATGAACTCCAAAAACTTGTTTAAAAATAAAGCTACCAACAAATTATTCACTCACAAATCATACACAGAGAAAAAAAAAAAAAAAAAAAAAAAAAAAAAAACAGTATTTGACATTAAATAACCCACAAGGGCTGATATGCCATAAACCAACCAACCAGCCAAAATATCAGACTGGTATTCTGTCGATTATATTTGTTTCATGATCTTTTAAAAAATAAAAAAAATGTGCAAGAGTAAAATAATGCCTCAATATGCTTCCATTTTTACTGCTGTTCTGGATTTGATACATGATAATATCTAATTATCTGCCCTTGACCAAAATGTCTGGTGCTAGTCTTTGAATATTAAATGAACCACACAAGAATGAAAACCAAAATTAGTAGAAGTCAGTTTAAAAGCATAGGTCAGAAATGCACTCTCTTGCTTTCCAGTTATCAAAAAGTAACAAACAAATTCTGGCAAAAAGGCTGAAACAATACCCATGATCAATTTTTGACTTTGCTGAAATATCTCAATTTACCCAACCCTTCCGCAGGATTTGACAAAGTTAATTTTTAAGTAGAGTAAAGCTGGTTTGGATTCAGAGTTTTACTTCTCCTAGTCTGGTTGCCATATCAAGGTTAAGAGAACCCAGTCTGTCCTACTATTTATCCATAGCAGGAGGAGAACAGATGGATTCCTACCTTTTTCAAGACATTAGCATGAATTGAAATGCAAACAGCCTTGTTCAGGATTTGAACATAGGTCACCAATTCCATTTCCTGTGATGATAAAAATTACACGAAGCATACCTCCATCTTTTGAAACAGCTGTACCTACAACTGATTGTTTTATGGCACGTCAACCATTGCAGGTTATTTAATGCCAAATCCACTATTATACAAATAAAGTTCTATTTCAAACAATTCAGTTTAGCATAAGTACACAGTTTAATTGTCAAAAACATTTCTATTTCAAGCTTTTTAGTTTAGTCAAACAGTTCTAATTCAAATAATTTAGTTTAGTATAAGTACAGTTTTTGTTTGCAGATAGTTAAATGTCAAAACAGTTTTATTTCAAACAATTCAGTTTAGCATAAGTATGCAGTTTAGTTCTATTTGACCCATAGATAGGGCCCTATCAGGTGCTACCACTCTAGGCCAGAATGGACCTAGGAGCAATGGCAATGAGGGGGTCCTCTGCATTCCCCAAAGCTCCAGCATTACTGGAACCTCACCATCAGATTGTTTAGTGTCATATCCAGAACACTAGTTGGGAAGGGGGCATACCCTTCTGAAGAGGTGCTGTCAGTGTATTCTACTGCTCCAGTCAACTGGGCAAACATCTGTACCTTTCATCTTATCAAACAATGCAAAAATAACATATACAAGAAAAACATAAGCACTTGCAAACAAAGTCTTGACGAACATAAAAACCAGAATTATATATTTATATGAGCCAACCCCATCTTAACACTCCAAATTAATGGAAAAAAAAAATCACAGCAACAAACAACCTAACACAATCCCTGAGGATGACTAGCAAAATGGTCAAAAGCACTTGGGCTACTATGGGGCACTTTCTCTACAATCTTGACCCAGACACAAGAAAAATAACAAGAAGACTTGAACATCTTCACTGGAAGATTTTGAACAGAAAACAATCCATGGTCTTTAACTGACCATGCTAATATATACATATATATACATACATACATACATACACACACACACGTTATGTAAAACATCTACTTCCTTTCTTGGAAAGACATCTCTGGAAGTCTTGAGAAACTAATCTTTTCAAGTACAGGTAAATGAAAAGGCCAAATTATCTACTCCAAACTCAGCAAGATGAATATGCATGTACCTGCCAACACATATACACACACCTTTTCTTGAAGCATTTGATTGATTTTAATAGCATATCAATCCATCCAGGATTATTTTATGCCTAACGGTTAGAAAATTGTATACATATTTACATTTTTTGTGCAATTGTTTCTTAAAAAGATTTTTTTTACACATGGTTCTATCTAATATGAATAATCTTTAAACAAATCTATTTGATCCATAGAGGAGACCCTAACAGGAACTACTACTCTGGGTCAGAAGAGACCTGGGAGTAATGTCAACGAAGGTATACTCCACACTCTAGATCTCCAGAAATGAAGCCTCACCATCATATGCAGTTTTCTCTCATACCCAGGACACTCGAAGCATTTGAATATTCTTCTTTAACTTTTTCCTTCTTTTATCACTCAGTCAATATGTTAAATAAAAAATATTATATTGTCATTAAAATACATAAAACATTATGTTCATTACAATCTAGCTCATTTCTTCAAGTCTGAAATATCTTTTGTATCACATTTTTACACTATTAGAGAATGAAATTAATGTTAATCTATTAAACTTCAAACAATCAGTCCACAACATTTTAAGTCATAAACATTGCTTCTGTTCTTAAAAGTTGAACATTACCAACATGCGAAAAGTATCTAATAATTAATATAAGCTTCTTATCATTAACTCTATTGGAGATTAGGAATAATTTACCTAATCCTTATAGGACTATCCCACACTTGTAGTCTTGTATCATAAGCTCAGCTTTACAAAGTTTAGTAAATAACTTGGGTGCTTCACTGTAAAGGTTCTTTAGTTGGGCACTGTGCCAAACTAAAATATCTTGGATCGCTGCCATGTAATGATGACAAGCAAGCTAGTCTTGTAGATCATTACTAATGTAGTGTTTTAAATCATTATCAAGTGCCCAACAGTTGTTGCTAAGCTAACACAATTAACAATAATAAAGTAATTCTAATAAGTGTCAGGAAAAATATTTTTCTACATGTTGTCTATAAGAAGTTGTAAAGGGCAAATATCCAACATGATATATTTTCTAATAATACCACCACATATCTGACTGTAATATAACCACTATTACTATTTCTGTTAGTGTACTTTTTCAACAGCTTTTGAAATAGTGCTCTTAAAAATATTATAGGCTAAAGATATGTAACAATCTTAAAGTTATTTTTAAGTATTTTTAGAGATCTGTCAGCAGTGCTTTGAATACATTGACTACAACTGTTTTATGTATGACACTCAATTTGATGAAGTTCAAGCTCTAGAGAAATAACAAAGTCACCTCTTCATTACCATTACTCTTGGATCTATTCTGCCCTGGAGTGGCAACACCTATCAGGATCCAATCTAGGAGTCAAATAGATCCATTTAAAGATTATCAGCATAATCATATAGTGTATGAATTGTTATTAAGAATAGTTACTTTAAGTTCTAATTGTTTATGATTCAAATAATTAGTTACTTGCAACCATATGAGTGCTGGGGGGGCACACTTATGCATTAAATAACCCAAGGGTTAAAATTACTATTGGATGGAAAATCAGGTTCTATTGTCATCTCACTTTTTATCTAATTATATGAGGTTATTTATCTTTTAAATTTAAGATTTTTCCGATTCAATTTTGATTTTCAAAATCAATTAAAAAAAAAAAAATTCTCAAGTTAAAATTTTTCCAAATCAAACTATTTTCTATCAATTTCAGGTTTATACATTTTATTTTTCATAATCTTTTTTAAATCCCCTCTTCACGTCGTTTCTGTCTGCGTCTTTGGAACTGTTGGACACAAGGATTCCTTATAAAAATATGGTATTATAGTGTGTACAGTTCGATAAGACTTTATTTATAATCACAAAATCACTATCTTTTATTTTTTGAAGCAAGATGTTGCTCATTTTCCTTCTTATTGAATTTCAACTTAGAAATTTTATTACTCATGTGTTGGTAGACGCTAATATTTAGCCAAAAACTTAGGCCTTCAAAAGTCAACCTATACACAAGTACTGCTTAAATGATTTTTTTATAATAATAAAAAAAAAAAAAAAAAAAAAAAAGTGTTTGGAGAAAGACAAACAGATGTTTAGTGTATGACCAACACTTTTTCCACTCGTGAAGTTGCTTAACAAACGTTAAGCAACTTCAGGAGTGGAAAAAGGGTTACTGGTTATAGAGAAAATTTCAAAAATTGCATCTTTTTTTTTTTTTTTTTTAAGGAGTTAAAAAAAAATTCAGGTTTACACTGAATTTAAATCGTGTTTGCGTTCAAGAGAACGCGAAAGTCAGCTTTCGGTTTTACACTGTAAATTGAATTCCTACATAAGAACCACTTTGCTTGTATCTAGTTTAAAGGTTTACTTTTAATCAAAGAATGCAAAAATTCCACAAGAAATGAAGGTCAGATTCGGACAGTAAACATCGAACTACATAAGAAAAATCCCTAATTCTATAAAACCAAACCGTAACTCTAAAAACTATTCACTAGCATTTAAAAGAAAAATAATTGCCAATCATCGTACATTGTTGAAAAAGAGCATAAGAATTTGATAAAATTCTTTTCTTCAATAACAAAAACTTCTTTACAAAAGTTAGAGACAATGAATATAAATTTGACAAACTTAATGCTAATAAACCAAGACCCATGCCATTTAAAAGTTACGAAGGAAAAATTACTTTTAAACGAACATTAAAATATATTTTAATTCATTTTTGAATGAATATAACGGTAAACTTTTATGATTACACCAGTCTCGTGGGATTAATGAAATAGTACATAAAATAATACCAATAAAACTATATATTGCACAAGAATACAAATACCTACAAAAGGTCAGGAATTGGCATGAATGATGTAATTCTTAAATTACCCACTTCATGCAAAAAAATAAATATAATCCTCTTCACCTGCTGACAACAATTTTTGTAAAAAAATTTTATACATTATTTATTGCATGAAATGGGCTTCCGTACTAATTGCATAACAAGTAATTAAAAACTATTTTAAAATCACAAGTTATTCTTATCGTTTAAAGAATATTTAAGGTGTTTCCAAAACCTGCATAGACGTTTTAAAATAGTTTTAAAAATTTAATTCGATAAAATTCCTTAAAAACGTAAATTTAAGAAAATTAAAAAGATATTTCTATTGTTTTATTTTACCATAGTGAGTCTACAGAAAAGTTTAACAAAATAAATAAATAAATAAAAAAGTTTCTAACATTAAAAGCAAAACAAAACGTTAACAATATTTGAAGTCTTTAAATTTAGGGTAATAGTTGACGTGATAATTTTAGAAACAAAGATATTTCAATTTTTCAGTGATTTATCTTTTTAATAACATGTAAACACCTTTCAATTTAAATATCGGTGGGGGGGGTCATAAAATAAAAGTGGAGATTGCTTTTGTGAATAAAATAAATTAAGTTAAATTAATGAATAAATAGAATAAAATATAAACTAAGTAACAAAACCAGCAACATAAACACAAAGAATGATTTCACTTGTCCGAGAAAAAAAATCCCGAAATGTTTACATTTAGAGATTAATTCTGTGATAAAACCGTAATAAATACCGAGATATATTTCTGTTTTTATTTAGTTATATTTGCCGCGTCAGTAGGATTTTGTTTATCTTTAAGCAAAACAATAACATTTTCACTTACCTTTGGGACATTGTTTTTATTAGAAGAGTTTTGAGGAAAAAAACAGGGACCAAAAATAAGTGGCCAAATTAATTCCGGTGTTTTGTGTTAGCTTCGTCCAAATTTAAGAACTTAGGATTTCTTAGACAACCAATACATTATTGCTTCCATTGAATGAATACAAATGATATATGAAATTATTGTTGACTGAGGACAACTCTAATTGCTAAGTCACTTCCTCCTGCCACTTCTGTTCGACTGAAGTCCAATATATGGTCGGCAGTTGAGTGACGTCAGAGGTGAGTTGTGTTGTTCTAATATCGTGGAAGACAGGTGTTTGTTTCGATTAACCAAAAGTCTTTTTTTTCCTTTTTTTGTTATACAGTAACGAATAAAAATGTTTACAAGCGTGGAAAAAAGTAATGTTTCTTGCACAACGAAAACAGTTCATTACAATATCCGATACATATATAATTATGCAATAAAAATAAAATTCAATAAGTAAATAAAGAACAAGAAGACATTATGCGTATATTTTTTTCGAAAACGCACACTTAAAAAAAAAATGAAAACAACAGTGAGTTTGCGGTGTTTAACGATGATCAGTTCCTCTTGTAAAAAAGGTCAATAATCGTAAAAATAAGATCAATAATCGCTTATTTTTTAACACTGCTTAAACTAACTGAAATTGTAATTTACAAAGCTCTTTGCTTCGATGTGGCACAAGGCCGAATGAATAGGGCGCCCAATGAGACTCGAACTCACTCGTGTAGGTTTGCTAGTCCCGCTTGCTAACCGTTACACCACCAGAGGCGCCCACGCCTTGTGAAATTAAAATAAAATAAAACATGATAAAATATTAGTTCATTTTATAGTTATGTTTATGCTATATTATCTAAGAAATATATTTATACTTGCATTGCTTCCATACTTCATAAAAGTAAACAAGGATGGGAAGGGTTCAATCCCAAGGCAAGTCATACCAAAGACTCAAAAAAATGGTACTTGATGCCACCTTGCTTAGCACTCAGCACTATAAGGTAAGGTTCAAGGGTAAAGTGGAGCAATCCAGGGAATGAAGTAGCGCTCTCCTCTACACCTCGGTGTAGTCGCTATTGAAAAGGGAGCCTTTGGGTCACCCTCGACTAAGGTCGCCAGCTTAACTTACTTATATATTAACCCAACCGCCCCACTCAAGCAGGATGCAACATAAGGTCATTTTATATATATATATATATATATATATATATATATATATATATATATATATATATATATATATAGCGAAGAACAGCTGCTTTTAATTTTGAGTTTTCCTTCTCTTACCAAGGCTAAAGACCAGGAGAAAACTAAAGAGAAATGAGAATATATAAAGAAATGAGATGCAAAAGAGTAACCGAAGGTGTGTATGAAGAAAGGTCCTTTATAGCATATGTGTGTGTGTGTGTGTGTGTGTGTGTGTGAAGAAGTATGAAAGTTTATGATAGACTTAAATATCTAATAAGAATTCTGTTTATTGATTACTTGTATGTATGAAAGTATGCATTTACCCAACCCCTCTGCCACAGGCAGGGTGCAAAACAAGGTTAGTTTTGCTTTTTTTAGCGGAGTACAGATGGTTGGAATGCAGAGTTGATCTTCCCCTAGACTTTACCAAGGCTAAAGAACCCTGTCTACCCAACTATTTACCTATAGCTGGGAGAAGAACAGATAGATTCCTGCCCTGTCCTAGATCATAAGCATGAAGGGAAATGCAAACTACCTTATCAAGGATTTGAATGCAGGAAATGATGAATTATTGTGCCAAACTGATGCAAATTTAACAAACTGTTTTTGGCAACATAGGATGCACTTTTTCTCCATAGCAACTGGACATCAACATACAAATACCGAACTAAATGAACACCCATTAACGAACATCCATATAAGAATAAGAAAGAATTAAGTATGGTCCAATATATTTGACTCATTATTATTACCATATATTGTTCAGTAGAAGTTTTACAGTGGAATGTTTATCCCGTTTTTAATCTCAATATGCCTAAGAATAAAACATTCCTATCTTTACACAAATTTCCATGGGTGGGATTGTAAAAAGCCTGAAAATATATCTAGTGTCTCCATTTGACTAGTCATAAAAATCTACTGGCTTCCTTCTTACATAGCCAGCTGTAGCAGGAGCAGGTGCTGTTGAGTGAGCATAAGCTTTGTACAAATGTAATCATCTAGGTTTATCATGAAGAGTGAGAAGTAACACAATAGAGACTAAAACGTGTTTGAAAAAAGGAAAAATTTTCATCCTACTGTATAGTCATTGTGGCTGTTGTTTGTTTGTTCAGGGACATGTTACGTAGCAGAGTTATTGTGGGAAGTAATTATTTTTTTTATTTTTTTTATTAGATGTAGCACAAGGCCGTATGAATAGGGCACCCAGAGAGACTCGAACTCACTCATATAGGTTTGCTAATCTAGCTTGCAAACCATAACACCATGCAAGGTGCCCATTTATAGTTAGAAGTGACCAGAAGCGAAATCCACATGTAAGGTGTGTATGCTGATGGTTTGTTATGGATGATTAAGCCACTTGGACATATTCTCTCTTTTTCCTTTCTCCACCACCTGAGTTAAATCTGCATTTCTTTATATGGTGCATGAATGGCTCAGATCAGTTTTTTTGAGAGTTACATAGCTCAATCTCTGATTGGTAGGAAAATATTTTTATGCCCCTAAATTTTTTTTTTTCCTGGAAGTGGTATGAATTTCAGTCTATCTTTACCATATTGAGTAGTGGCTGTCTTGGTGAACCCCTCCATTTAGGTTATTGAGATGAGTTCCAACAGGTTACAACTCAGCTATGCTGCTTCATATCAATCCTTTTTGATTATATGTTTAATCTCCTCTGATTTTTATAATTCAAAGTACAATATAGAATATTCGACCAATCTCATGTTCTTATTTCCCTTAGTGTAGTCAATGAGAGTTACTTCCCTTGAAAGATGTCATGACTCTTAAGATGTAATGCTCCATTATGATTAATAAAAAGTAAAGTCGGCGACCTTAGTCGAGGCTGACCCGAAGGCTTCCTTTTCAATATCTACAACACCGAGGTGTAGAATAGGATGCTACTTCTTTCCTTGGATTACTCCACTTTACCCTTGAACCTTACAATGCTGAGTATTAAGCAAGGCAGCATCAAGTACCATTTTTGAGTCTTGGGTATGACTCGATCTGGGATTGAACCCGGGTCTCCTTGACCATTGGCGAACACTCTACTCATTAAGCCAATGGCCCAGTGATCATTAATAGAAGCTCAAAAAAATAAACAACTATTTGTGAAAATTGCTTGGCCAACTAAGGAGCTGAAGTAGGACCAATACTGGAATTCTTGGTGGTAGGGAAAGTATTTAATTGATTGGTTTGGTTTGGTTGGTTTTATGGCATATCAACCTTTGTAGGTTATTTAACGCCAAATCCATTTTTATGTAAATAACCTGTTCTATTTAAAACAATTCAATTTAGCATAAGTACACAGTTTAATTGTCAAAAACATTTCCATTTCAAACTATTCAAGCAGTTATGTGTATCAATTCAGTTAAGTGTAAATACAGTTTTAATGACGAAAAACAGTTCTATTTCAAATAATTCAGTTAAGCATAAGCACGCAGTTTAAATGTAAGTACGGTTTAATTGTCAAAAACAAGCTATTCAGTTTACTCAAACAATTCAGTTTAGCATAAGTATGCTGTTAGTTCTATTTAACCCATAAATAGGGCCCTATCAGGTGCTACCACTCCGGGCCAGAGTGGACCTGGAAGCGATGGCAATAAAGGGGTACTCCACATTCCCCAAAGCTCCAGCATTGCTGGAACCTCACCATCAGATTGTTTAGTGTCATATTCAGGACACTCGTTGGTGGGGGGTCTTACCCCTCTGCAGAGAAGCAGTTGGTGTATTCTACAGTCCCAGCCAACTGGGCAAGTATTTAATTGAGTTTCCACTCTCCAGGTACTAATATTAGCATTACTATATCCATGATATACTGCACACAGCAGAAGGAAATTATTTGTACATATCAAGAACAATTAACATTTTATATGCACAATATATCGATTAATGGTATTAAAAGAAAAGAAAATACAAACATGTCCTAACAGTTAGAACTATATATATATTGTTCCATTAAGAAGTCGTATGTGGAAGGAGTACAAAATAGAAAAAGTCTTACTTGATGATGAGAGATAAAAGGTAGCCAAGTAGCTTTACCATTCTCTTGCAGTGTCAGAGACAATGTTCCTCATGTTCAAAAATCAGTGGTGAAAAGAAGTGAAAAAATGGGTTTTTGATACTACCATTTGACACCCTATGTGGCCTCTAACAAGCACACTAATTAAAATATTAGATGTTCTTGTATGTGTAAATGAGCTAATCTTGTCTTTTCTTCTGTTGTGTTCAATATTAGTATCATAGATATACTAATGCTGATATTGGTATTTGATAAATAGGGACTAAACTAAATACTTTCCATTACCAAGCTTTCCAATAATATTATGCATATAACACTTCACCTCAACCTGGTGATCTTTTTGGCTATAAGCAAGCAGGTAGTAATGTGGGAATAAGAAGAATGTGCTGTATAAGAAGACAACAAAGATGAGTGAGGAATAAGCTTTCTTCTTCACACTGCTAGCTCCAACAGACCTTTTGTTTGTGTTTCTTTTGGGTTGTATATGCACACTCAGGTCTGCTTGCAGCTAATGCATCTCAAATGTCTTCTTTGTCAGACTTCAGAAACTGATGACTTGAACCCTCATTTGACCAAATCACCAGTTCATGGCTTGAAGAAAGTAGCTTTACATTCTACCACCTGTCATATTACACCATAGTTTAGATTTCCTATTGTTTATCTCACCTAGCGGCCCTTGCATTTTAGTATCTACTTTTTTGACTAGTCACCAGGAGATTACTTCAGGTTTCATTCCTTTATTAAAGAAAGGGTTCAGATCTTTGCTATCTTAATCCATCCTGATTTAGTCCTTTATTTTGGTATCATCATTTTTACCCTTTCATGGTGATTAATAAACCTGTTCATGACTCCCAACATTACTTTCAGAGTTTTAATTGTTGAAAGGTGTTTACCAAACCATAAGAGACATTGTACCATTTCTGTGAAATTATCATAAATTAAGGAGCATTACACACCACCAGAAATGTATTGGACAATGATTGAATGACTGAAAAGGAACACATTTAATAGTATCTTTTTTTTAATTTTTAGATAAGACATTGTCAGTCATTATTCTTTTTAATTTTGATAAATATTTGCTTTCATCTTTTGATTTTCAGATGAAACACTGCCATCAATTTAATTTTAACACTTTTCTTTTTTTTTTTTTTTTTTTCATCCTAACTTTTTACTTGACTTTTGGGTTGACTTACTTGGCTTGTCAATCTATGACAATGAGGAAAACTTTGAAGTAGAGATAATAAAAGATAATAAAAGGTAAGTTCTATTGTTGCTGTCGTTGTTTTTATCCCAGTAGTATAAGTATCAACTTTTGTTTATTTTAATTTTGAATTAAACATTCTCAACCATTATACTCTTTGTGTGTTTTTCACACCAACATTAACTGGGGGTCTTTCACTGGAGTCTGAGAGACAGCAAGTCTCCTCAGATCTCCAGGACTCTTATCAGTCTAAATTATTATTATTTTTATTATTATTATAATCATCATCATCATCATCATCATCATGATTATTATTATTATTATTTTTTTTTTTTTTACTCCTTGAGAGTTTTTCACATCAGTGTTAGCTGATGGTCTTTCACTGGAGTTTGAGTGACAGCAAGTCTCCTCAAATCTCCAGGACTCTTCTCAGTATAATTAATTGTAAAGCATCAATTGACGACATCAGTTGATGGCCATAGTGAGTTTTAATCAAATAAAGTATTGAAAAATTAAAATGAAAATACTTGTTAAAATTCATTTTAACACTTTTAGTTGTTGATCAAAGATAACGTTCTTTGCTGATAATTTATTTAACAAATGTCTCTCTTAATAGTCTTAAATTATTTGAATTCTTTAGATGATATATTTTCACGACTAACTTTTGATTATTCTTTTCTTAGACTTAATTTTGCATTTAGCACAACTTTTTAGATCAAATATTTTACAACTATTAAAGTTATAAAGTAACAACGATGAAGTAGTACTATTGACACTCAATTATTTTATTCATTATCAAGCACGAATACCAAATTCCCTGCATCTAAAGACTAGGCTCTTATATATCATCAGAGGAGGTAACTTCTGTAGTTTCATCCTTGCCTACTAAAGCTCCCATTATTTAATGGGACAGTCCATTTCTGATCTATAAAAGTAACAAAATTTAATAATGAAAATGTTTTATCTCAAAATTTAAATAAGTTAGAATTATTAAAACTTATAACTTCATTCAATGAAACACTTCAACTATTTCACCTATAGAAGTCTATGATTGAAAATTTACTCACCTCTCTCTCTCTCTCTCTCTCTCTCCTGTTTGTATTTACTATCTTGTAATAGTTTTAAATTATGTGGATTTGAGATAAAATAATTTTATAGTTAATATTAGTTTAGTTTATGGCTTATCAAGACACAAATCTATAGTTATATTGCCATCTCTCTATTTCTAAACTTCATACCATGTTGTTTGTATTTAAGCTTCATACCATGTTGTTTGTATCTAGTCATATTGCCAATTCTGTACTATAAACCTTTACTTTATATCCTTTTATTATCTAGCAGTAAATCTAAATTATTTTGATTTTAAGATTAAGTATCTTTATTATGAAATTTTGGCTATTCTTTTCTTTATTTAATTGTCAATTTTTTTATCATGACTTTTTCAGTTGAATACACTTTGAGATATGAGATGCAAGTTGAAGTCTCATCAGAAACTACTTGTATAATCTTTTTTTCTACTTATATAAATGGTCTGCGGTTATTTGGCCTATAAAACTGTGATAACTGAAAAAGAAAACTACTACACCTTCAAAAGGCATAAAAATGACATTCAAATACATTTCTGGACCTTATTAATGCCTATTATACTCAACTTTGTAAAGCACAAAGCTATAAATGTTTAATATCAAGTAAAGGTGGAATAAACTGCAGGAGTGATGATCAGCAAGACTTGTTAACTACCCAAGGCCTATATAACACAGTAATATTTACCAAGCTTAGCTTATCACAAAAACAAATGATGCAAAATGGTTGTAGAAAGATTGTAATATATTATAAGAATGCAATAAATCATTTCCCTTAGATAAATTGCATGTCCAGCAGGAGCCCATAGGAGATCAAATGACAGTTCCAAAAAATCCACTCTTAACCACTTTTTGCCTCTAGTCTTTGAGCAGTAGAGACATTGTCTCTGACACTGCCAGAAAAAGGTGAAGCCACATAGCTAAATTACCTACTCCAACAAAGTAAACCTTTTCTATTTTGTATCCCTTCTACATACTGCTTGTTCATGGAAAATATATATATATATAGTTCTAATGGTTGGGACATATCATGTAGTCTTTCTTTGAATATTAATTGTCGGTATATTATGTATATAAAATGTTAAATGTTTTTGGTATGTACAAATAATTTTGTCTTGTCTTTCCTTCCATTGTGTGCAGTTTTAGTGTACTATAGATTTAGTAATGTGATATTAGTTCTTGGAGAATGGGGACTCAACTAAAATATCTCCTGCAACATTAAGCATCCAATAGTGCTTATCTCTCAAGTGTAGAAGACTTGAATGACATTGAAACTAGCATTTGAGATCCTGGCTTTTAACTTGAAATGTACAACTATTTCAGCTTGAGGCAGGTGAAAAGTCTTATTCATTAATATGCAATTTCCTGAAGAGTTTGATCAAAAGTGCTGAAATACAAGTCATACTGTATAGAAATTAATAATGTAAAATACAAAATGAACTTCAGAAATACAACAGTTGCTTACACATACAATATTCCCTTTTTATTCAAATATGAGGCTCCTTCAAAAATTTCTGCACAAAAATTATGACCTGAATAATTTTTCTGTTGTGGCAACACACTAACACACTAACACTTCATATAAAACTCAAAAAACCTGAATGGGTTTTTTGAGTTTTATATGAAGTGTTAGTGTGTTGCCACAACAAAAATGTTCAGCTATGACTCTTCTTTCGAGGTAAGGCTAAGAAGTTTTTCAAAGACCTTCATACATGCATAGACAATCATCGTCAGCAGCAGTAACAACAGCCATTTTGAGTCCATTGCAGGGAAAAGGCCTTTCCCAAGTTCTTTCGATAAAGACCTTAATTGTTCTAATTTCTGACCATTCTTAACACTACTATCTCATTTCTCTATCTTCAGTCAGGTCTTTTCCTATGCTTGTTATTTCTTGGGCACCATTCAGTTAACCTCATGCTTCATCTGTTACCTCCTCTTCTAGGTAGGTGTCCTGCCTACTTTCATTCTTGTATTTCTATTACTCTTGTTTTAATCTGCTCTCTTATCCATGTTGATCTCTTAAAGTTATTCCTGACATTATCCTTTCCATTGTAACTCTGAGTTTTTTTTTCAAGAGATTGATTTTATTTCCACGTTTCACAAACATATGTTATAACTGGCACTAGGGTGATTGGGTTGGTTTGGTTTTATGGTACATCAACCATCATTGGTTATTTAATATTGAATCCTGTTTTTACACATATATTAAATATATGATTTGTAAATACATTTTGTAGATAGAGTTAAATGATCAAACAGTTCTATTTTAAACAATTCAATTTAGCATAAGTCATTTGTTTGCTCTCAAGTTAGATGTCAAACAGTTCTATTTGACCCATAGATAGGACCCTATCAGGTGCAACCATTTCAGGCCAGAGTGGACCTGGGAGCGATGGCAATGAAGGGGTACTCCACATTCCTCAAAGGTCTAGCATTACTGGAACCTCACCATCAGATTGTTTTATGTCATATCCAGGAAACTCATTGGGGAAGTCTTACCTCTATGCAGAGATACATGCAGTGTATGGCAAGCTCAACATCTCACAGCTCAGTGTAGTTCATCATCTTCATGACCGAGTTAAAATCATCTGGAACTGCTAAATTGTGCCTCATGTCACCAAAATATTTTTCAATTTTGAGTCACTATATATACATATGGTCCTGAGTGGCCAAGTTAATTATTTTGCAAACTCACCAGCAGTGAGGTCGTAAAGTGATGAAAATCAAGATTTTGAACTTTGACTTTTAAGACAACCAGACACTCCCATAGATAATGTCTGAAATTTGATATCAGTAGACTGAATGAGATATTTTTCTATTTTCAAATATCCAAATTATACTGCTTATTCAAGAGTTAATAGATAGACTAGTTCTTAAAACACATGAAAAGATTGAAAATACTCTTTCTATATTCTTTTCCTTAACTTTCTTGGAATAAAATCCTGATTCACAGCACCAGATAAGAAATTTGTTCTCTTGAGTTGCTAGAAGAGAAGTAAATCTTTCAGCAAGAGGATGGCCAAATACAATACACCAAAAGTAACTCATGAACTTTTAATAAAAATGTAAAAGCACTTCATTGACTGAGTTAATCTCTCAACTTGAACTCAACTGAAAATATACCCACCTAAAAAAAAAAGGAGGTGTCCTGGTAATGACACTAGACTGCATCTGATGGTGAGGCTCCAGTTCTATGGCTCTGGGAGTGTGGAATACCCCTTTGATATTATTACTCCCAGGTCCCTTCATACTTGGAGTGATAGTACCTGTTAGGCTTCCATTTACGGGTCAAATAGATCTATCTGAAATTTCATTTGTATTCATTCAAAATACTTAATGTCGTATAGCTGTAAATTATTTGTATTAAGAATAGTTACTTGAAGCTATAATTGTTTTCTAAGAATTATTATTATTATTTACTTGAAACCATCTATATCTATGGAAAAAAATGATTATTATTAAATAGAAATAATTTCTTGAAACCATATAATATAAATCAGTATTAGATAGGAATACTTGAAACCATACAACTGGATGCAAATTATTTGCATTAGATAAGAATACTTGATATCTTAGAAATCAACTACACAAAAATGTAAATATCAACATACAATGTACATGATTCCCTAACCCCAAGGCATGAAATAACCACAGACAGGTTGACATCCAGCTAAAATCAATCCATCAATCAATCAACAGAAAATTTATATCAAAATCATAAAAACGACCCCAGAAACATTAATGATTTGGAGGTCATTTGCAAGAAAAATGGGCCAAAATTTTAAAAGATTGAAAAAAATTGTCTTTAATTGGAATCGTTAAGATTAAGAAAATCTGAGAATTAAAACGTGGTGCGATAGACAACAACTATGGAAGGCAGTAATTACTGGGGATACGGTTACAAGACTCAGCATTCCTATCCGAGGTTGCGGTAAATCACCTGATGAAGGCCAGAGGTGAAATTTGGCCGAAACGTAGTGAAAGAAGAAACAACATAAAAACTACCAAGATGAGGACAAAAAGTCTGAAAAAAAAATGTCTTTAAGCTGTAATTGCAAACCAGGGTAATACATCAATTAAAATATGAAATCAATATGAAATCAATGTGTCCAAATATTTTTTCTACCATTAATTTTATTCATGTTTTATTCTACATTGTATTTTTGGAATTTTTTTTTCATTCTTAATAATAGTTAATTTTATATCAGAATACTTTATCTGTGTAAACTGAAAGTCAATGCAAATTTCAAAATTTATTGCATCAAACTTTTGCAAGTGTCCAAGTAATTTTTATCTCATAGTGTTTGTATTTATCCAGTCCCTCTACTTCAGGCAGCCTGTAATACAAGGTAAATTTTTAAGTAGAGAATAGCTAGGTTGATTTCCAAGTCTTCCTTCTCCGAGACTGGATACCTAACCAAGGCTAAAGAACACAGTTGGTCCTATTATTTACCCATAGTGAGAAGGGAAACTTTTCCAAAGTAATGCTTGCTGAATGCTTATGGAAACCAAACAATGAATGTGAACACAGTTTGGTTATGGGTAATGTGTTTCAGCTGTAGCAACAGTAAAAAGAGTGACAACACAGCCGTCACCACACAAAATGAAGAGATATAAATAACCTTGTTGCCAGAAATCCATAGATGTTCAGTGATTATATTTTGATTGATTAAAACGCTGTTAAAATTCATTAATTCAGGTATAAAAGTTGATTCTAGAATTGGATATTATTTTCTAAATAACCTGTATTCAAATTTAACAGCATTCTGACTGGAACTAAATGCAGAACTCCCCAAGAAAAACAATGAGAAATTCAATTTAGTTTCATTCTGGCTGGAATGTAAAATTACAGCAGATTTGCCATTAGATTATAACAGAATTATATGTCATTGCATAGATTTCAATTTATCTGTCACAATTTGAGCAGTATTTTTTAAAGCAAATCCACTGAAATCTAAACGTAAATTTCTTAAATAAAGAGTCTTTAGGAAATAATGTATCTTCTGTAATGAGTAAAAATAGTGTTTTGTAGCTTTTCATGAAAATAAATAGGAGGCTTCATTTTAGGTGGCCTTTATGGATGTATGAAGTGTTACTGAAATAATTGAGGAATTTGACTGTTACAGAAAAATTACTTCCTCTGATCTTTAGTTTTACACTGTCAACTTTAAAGAAGTCTTCTTCTGTTTGCACACTGATTCATAGGGAGTGTTAGCAAAATTCATACTACTGTTATATACAAGCATGTGGTTGCAAGAAAAATAAGACTGATGAGGAGATTTAGTTGATTTTGTTTTTTGAATAAATAAAATAAACAAGCAGATGAAATATCTGGCCAGATGGCAGGGGGTTGTCTATTTGGTGACAAGCAGTTGCTTTGATCTGGTCAAACGGTGTTGTCGGGTGATGCTCAGGGGACAGCCTGTGATTAAGCTGGCATGTGACCTCTGGCCTATATATGTGTTCCCGATTTCAAACACCAGCTCCAGAAAATACTACTTGTAGAAAAAATATGATTGGTTGAAAAATAGACGTTTTTTTTATAACTGAGAACTTTCTGGGGATTTTGGATAGACTATGCACAGAGCCTATGCACAAAAGCCATAATTTTCTCAGTTTGACACTGGCCGTTGTTGGGTCAGCATCCGGTAGCTGTTATTTTCTTCTACAGTGTCAATTTCTGTGGGTCTGTGTTTTGTGTGTTTTAGTAGTTAGGGGTATGAAGAATTAAGTGGATGAATCAGAAGAGATTTGACGTATTTTACTATAACACTACGTTCAGTTCTCATTCCTTAAATTTTAGGAAAGCACTTCATATATATATATATATATATATATATATATATATATATATATATATATATATATATATATATATATCAGTAATAATATAGTTTGCTATATTCATGAATAAAGAGTGCTCAATATTGATGATATTTATCCAACCCTTCCATCACAAGTTTCAGGGAATTTTGAGATGGATCTTTATTCAATTTTCTTTCAAATGATCTCAAATTTTAACAGCATGTGTAGAAACAACTCAAAATTCTATATTTAATGTTTAAATGCCTTTTCTTTTTCAGTTAATCACATTTCTATACCTGAAAAGAAAAAACAAACCATTAAACATTGAATTTTAATTGTTTCTTCACATGCTCTTAAAATTTGAGATTGTTTGAACAAGAATTAGTCAAGTCATTAGATTACAAAATTATAATTGATTTTCCTGAAACACCCTGTATAATAAAATGAAAATGTAAATAGTTAGGTTGAGAATAAACTTTATTCATAGTTGATATGATATCTCTTTTTTTATGAAAATGTTCTGAGATAGTAAATAAAATACCAATTATCTAGAGACACCAATGTACAATAGTGATCCTAAATTCTAGGCTAAAAAATTAGCCTTAAAATTATGAAATAAAACCAAAATACATGAAATGTTTTAATGCAAGAAATAAAAAATATAAAATGAAAAGCAAAAGATTAAGCATTTAGAGAGAGATAAACATTGTTTTAATAAAAATAAAGAAAAAATTAAACATGTCTGAATTTTTTAGATGACAAATTATCTCTAATATTCACTGATAGGCTAGTGTGCTTATCTTAGTTATCATCAACATTTTGGGCATTGTACTGTCTGGACTTCCTCAAATATTTGTTGCAGTCAATAACCTTCAGGGAATTTTGAAATGGACCTTTATTGAAATTAGTAAAGTAAATTGTTCTTATTTTACTGTCCAAACTTGTATGTATTTATTCAACCCCTCCACCATGATCAGGATATGACACAAGGTTAACTCCTTGAGTACAACTAGTTTGAATTCAGTCTTCCTTCTCCTAAACTGGTTGCCATACTTAGATTAAAGAGCTCAGTCTACCCTACTATTTGCCCATAACTGCGGGGATAACTGATGGTGCCCATGGTGTAATGGTTATTGTCATATGAAATGGACATGACAACACAAGTTCAAATCCTGGACAAGACTGATTGCATTTCACATAGCACTAATACCCTTGTGAAAGGTATGAATCCAATTATTATCCCTCCAGCTATGGGTAAATAGTAGGGCAGACTGGATTCTTCAGCCTTGATGAGGCAACTAGTCTAGGGGAAGGAAAACTCTGAATTCAAACCTATTAAACTTCACTTAAAATTTGACCTTGTGTCATATCCTGCCCAAGTGGAGGGGTTGGTAAATATGGATGGAGTCACGCTTTTCTAAAGAATATTAGCAAAAAGTGAAGCACAACCAGCCTTAAACAGGATTTGAACTTAGATAACAGTGTGGTGATGGAAGAGCATTACACAGGAATACTTTAACAGTGTAACACTGCCAGTTCATTGATATGCATATTTGCATGCACCCACAGATGCTATGCAAATATGTCCATGTGCCATATATGTAAGAATACATAATCCGCCGCAGAACAGTAGCAGACAGACGCAACGCAGATGTCAGGCTGTACATATCACTAACGCTAGACTGCAATCACCCCTGCTGACCACAGCTGACTCTACATGGCATTGCCAATTGGATTCAAAACTATGAAAGACCCCACACAACTGCCAACTACTACAGAAACTCTGCTGAGCCTAAATTTGAATCAACAATTAATAGAACTTCAAAAAGAGAATATTGAATTAAGAAAACAAGGGACTCATGACTAGCTAAGCTGAAACAACTATATATGGAAGCCTGAAAGGCCCACAATTGAATTTGATTCCTTCAATGGTGATTGAGCCCTATTCATGGACACGTGGGGTTGATAGAATGAAATATGCCTGCAATTAAACCTAGCTGTAATTCGAAATGAGCTCAGAGCAGCATGCACTTCAGAACTGAACAGGCTTCTGTTTGACCTACTGGGAGCCAAGACACTGGATTCTGCTACAGTAGAGCAATTATTACAACACATAAGGCTTGTAGTAGTAAGAAGATTCCACGAAGAAGTCGACCAACAAAACTTTAATATGATGCGACAGAAGGAGGGGGAGCCAATTACCCATTTCATGACTAGGCTACAGACCATAGCAAAATTCATTCTGCAAATTCTCTTTCACTTGCCACAACAAACCAGACTGTGGTTGGCATGACTGGACAAATGGTGGCAGGACTCGCCAACATAGACCATCAAACTAAAATATTGACAAAAGCTGCAACTCTTACCATGCTGGAATTGACTGACCAGTCAACCCATAAGAAGCAGTCCCGAGAAATTAGGACTTCACTGACCCAACAGTATGCCAAGCTCTGCAGAGGATGTGGAAGGCATTCATATCCCATTGGATCAAATAACTATGAGGACTGTCAAGCAGCCAAGATGCCCTGTTTTAATTGTTGGATGGTTGGGCACTTTGAAAGGGTTTGTCAGAAAACAAAAAGGGGATCTAGCAACAGGTCAGCAGCAATCAACATGAGGGAAGAGTCCTGTATCTTTGCAGCAATAGTATACACAATGGGTTCCAGGAGGACAGGCTGATCTGGTAAAGTGAACTGGAGGGGCAAAGCTAACACCCAAGCCACTCCTACATCTGGAGGAGAATGCCTGAGTTCTATTAGCAGTACTCTGATATCATTTAACCAAATGAATGATTATGACTGGTATGGTATATAGTAGTGCACACAGTGTTCTTTAACCTTGGTTAGGCAACCAGTCTAGAAGGAAAGCTCTAAATTCAAACCAGCTTTCCTCTGCTTAAAATTGACCTTGTGTCACATCCTGTCTATGGTGGAGAGGCTAGGTTTCATCATTATCATCAAGGCATGAAGATAGCATGGATTCCCTTGACTCTCTCACCATTTACCATTCATGAATTCAAAAGGGAAAATAATGGTAAACAAACTGTCATATCTGGAAAAGAATCCTTCCAGTAAAATCTTATTTTTGACACTGGCTTGTGCCATTTATTCACCATGTTTCTCCAATCTGCAAAGCTTGCAACTATCGATCAAAAGTCACAGCTAATTTGATTATGTGTGTTTTATTTGCAATTTGAAGATAGCTACAGCAATACACTGTTCACCAATGGTCCAGGAGACCAAGGTTCACTCCCAGGTCAGGTCATAACAAAGACTCAAAAAATAATATTTGATGCCACTTTGCTTAGCACTCAGCACAATAAGGTAAGGATCAAGAGTAAAGTGGAGCAATCCAGGGAATAGAGTAGTGCCCTCCCCTACACCTCAGTGAAGTAGTTATTGAAAAGGGAGCCTTTGGGTCAGCCTCGACTAAGGTTGCCAATTTTACTTTTTTTTTTTACAGCAATACAAGAAAAGATTGGTTAGTTGTTGGGGTTTTATGGCTTATCAACCTTTGTGGGTTATTTAATGCCAAATCCATTTTTATACAAATGAACAGTTCTATTTTGAACAATTTAGTTCAAGCTATTCTGTTTAGTCAAACAGTTCTAATTTAGACAATTCAGTTTAGTATTAGTATAGATTTTGTTTACTAAGTTAAATGTCAAATCAGTTCTATTTCAAGTAATACAGTTTAGCAAAAGTACACTGTTTAGTTCTATTTGACCCATAGATAGGACCCTATCAGGCGCTACCACTCCAGGTCAGAGTGGACCAGGGAGTGATGACAATGAAGAGATGCTCTGCATTCCCCAAAGCTCCAGCATTACTGGAACCTCATCATCAGATTGTTTAGCGTTATATCCAGGAAACTTGTTTTTTTTAAGGGGTGGCATCTTACCCCTCTGCAGAAGTGCAGTCAGTGTATTCTACAGCCCCAGCCGACTGGGCAATACAAGAAAAAAATCAATAAATTTAGTTTTGGAACAAAAAAGAAGTCTTGTTTCTTTTTTTATATCCTAAAATTACAGTACAAAATTTATTTCTACTTATGGTTCTGAACCAACATTTTTGTTATATACTGTACCAATGAGCATAAATGGTTATGTCCCAATCCTCATAAATATATTAGACACTATCATAAGAGGGAGATTGATATGCTGGATGACTGTTTATATATTGTACTGTTGAAATCGTTGGCGAATGTGGCTAGCTAGGTTCCCTTAGAATATATAGAAAAGGCATGACTGCTCCTTTCCCCTCCCCCACAAAACTTCAAGGCCTTGTGCCATCTTTGTAAAAACAAGGAAATAACGGGAGAGTGATATGCTGATTAAGTAGTACATCACTAGCAGTGGTTTACCTTCTTTACATCGCTAGCAAATATTATATTTTTTTAATGTTACAAAGATTTCCAATTCATTTCCAACCTCTGTTTTGGCTATTTCTCATTCAGTAACCCTTTGTTATGTTATATTTAAGTCTTATCTGAAGTGTTTTATTTTGTTAAATTTTGGACAGATTCAAAACATCTAAAATATCCTATTTACCCAACCCCTCCGCTCGGGCAGGATATGACACAAGGTCAATTTTTAAGCGGAGTTTAACAGGTTTGAATTCAGAGTTTTCCTTCTCCTAGACTAGTTGCCTAACCAAGGCTGAAGAACCCAGTCTGTCCTACTATTTACCCATAGCTGGAGGGAGAATTATTGGATTCATACCTTTCCCAAGGGTATTAGTGCTATGTGAAATGCAATCATTCTCGTCCAGGATTTGAACTCGAGTCGCCGTGTTCATTTCCTACGGCGATAACCATTACACCACGGGCACCTCCCTCTAAAATATGCATGTTCGAAAGTCAGGATATCAACTATAATTAAACAATTATAATTATGAAGTCATTTTGCAAATCAATTTGATCTGTAATGTATCACTCTTGTTAAATATTCAAGATGGCATCCAATGTCTGCACACAACTGATGAATGTACATTTTTGCTAGTTGGCAAACACTGGTGTGTCTATGTGTACGAGTCAATAGGGGAACATCACTTATTTGTCCCTACTTTTCCAGACTAAGCCTGGTAGATAAAACTAAAATGTTAATGAAAAATGGCCCAGTGTTTTCTGACATAAAATTTTTTTTCTATTCTCTGTACATACACAAATATGCACAAACATATGAAATATTTTACCAGTTAATCAGAAATGCCAATGAAAATGTATTACAGCAAGGGTTATAGTTGAACAAGTCTTACTATTATAATATCCTGCAAATCCCAACAGAATTGCAACACTTTATCCTTTCTATCTTTTCTTTTCTTTTCTTTTATATAAAATTTGTTTTCTAAAACTTTGTTGCCTGTATTATCTTTTTGCATCAACATCTGAACTAGAACACTGCAGAATATACAGTTTGAAGTTACCCACTAAAGCCACCCCCCCACTTAAAAATATTTTCCCAATATATTGAAAATTTGGTAGTTTACCCATTTATCGCAGAATTTTTATTGTTATTTTCCCTTTATGATTAGTAACTAATTTAGCATCACAATTTATTTAGTACTTCTTTGAAATTTTGTAACATAATACGAAAAATATTTTTTTAGCATTGTTATTTTTTCTTACATAATCTCTAAAATATCTCTATTGAATATGTTTATTTGGACGTAAAAGGGGTAATCAAAAAGTATCGAGAGTGAAGCTTTAACTTGTTTAAATTTAGATGAAGTTTTATGCAAAGCTGGGTGACTTTTATGTAATAAACTGATGACGTCTAGACAAAATTAGTGCTAATTTGAAAAAGAAAATTATGAAACCAGTCTCAATACCACTTGAACAAAATGTTTTTGGTGAAACACTGGATTGTGCAAGTACAGAACTATCTATATTTACCAGATCTAGCTCTGTGCAAATTTTTCTTGAAATGAAAATTCATCTCTAGACGTTGATGATGTTAAAGAACTATGACATTGCAGCTTTATACCATATCAAAAGAGGAGTTTCAGAAGTGCTTTGACCAGTAGAAAACTAACTGGAATAAGTGTGTTGAATACCAAAGGGAACTATTTGGAGGAAAATTAATACTTCATTTCTGTCTTGAAAAATATTTCTTCAGTTCCAATACTTTTTGAACACATCTCATAGATTTCATTCTATGAATTCCTCTTATGTGTTTTCACCTTTTTTCGCAAAGGGTGTTTTATTAACATTATATATATATATATATGTATATATATATATATATATATAGTTAATTACTTATTTCTTAGAATAATTTCAATTTTTATCTTAAAAACAAAAAAAAGAACATTTATAATTTTTCCCAATAGAGGGAAGAGAACTCACTATTTTTCTATGAACTTAAATCTCTGCTAAATATACGTTTAAAAATTCAATATCTTAACAGTGACTTCGAAATAATATTTGCCTAGTCGGTAATTCTATTAAATGTGAACAGGTAAATTCCATATAGCTACATCAACACTTCTATAACCTAAAGATGAAAAAAAGCATTAACTTAACACAAATATCTCTTTCCTTGTTGATTTTTTGATAAAAATTCAGTTAAAAATATACCTGCCTTAATAATCCACTCTTATATTCAAGTAATGTATGAGAAAACCTGTACAGAAAAATGTTATTAAAATTTTCAAATCAAAGTATTTTCTATTATAACATACCTTCTGCTTTTCAAACTTTGGAAAATAAACACAAATGAATTCCGAACATGTTATGATTCTCAGAAACAAAACTAAAAAAAAAACAAAAAAAAAACACACACGCACGCACGCACGCACGCACGCACACAGTGTAATGGTTATCATTGTAGGAAATGGATATGGTTACATAAATTCAAACCCTGGACGAGGCTGATTGCATTTTACATAGCACTAATGCCCTTGGGGAAAGGTATGAATCCAATTATTCTCCCTCCAGCTTTGGGTAAATAGTAGTACAGACTGAGTTCTTTAGCCTTGGTTAGGCAACCAGTCTAGGAGAAGGAAAACTCTGAATTCCAGCTCGATGAGCATGATGGCAAGACATTTAGGGTTTGAGTTCTCTCAACACATACCCATGTGTTGCAAATGCTATTATCGTTATAAACCAAGTTGCTTCCATCATAATCTGTACTGAATGCATATATGCAGCCACCTTCTTTAGACTACATTGAATACAACATTCCTAGTATCAATAAACTTTGCAGGACCTCTAGAGTAATTAGGAATAAAGTAAAATGGTTTCTTTAATATTGCATACTTTTTGCCTTTAAGAGCTTCAGCTCAGGGTTTAAAAGAATTCTTTGAACATATCCCTTCACTTAACTATTCTGGAAAACCTTATTAAAAACACTGATTTTCCTACAAACTTATTTATGAAAACATTCTTTAATACACAATTTGGAAGATCAAACAAGAAGTCTTCAGGAATGTATTTGTGCTCACATTCCCATGAAAAACTTATCCTTTTTAATAACTTTTTATAACATTCTTTAACTTAACTTTTTTTCATTTGTTTTATCATGTTTTTAATAAAATAGGTTATGGATGCATTTATAAACTATTAGTTTCTATTTCTTTCTGTTTCTAATAACTCAAACTTAAACAATCTCCACACTCATCATGGCCAATAGAAAAAGTTCTCTTGACTTTATGTCATTACTATTAAATAATCTATGTCCAACAGTGGATTGGATGCAAATAGAAAATATTCTAGGATATTGCTGTTTATTGTGGTGCAAATTGAAACATTTCCCTTTTTGAAATAATTATTTGTTTGTTACACCTTTTTTTACTATCTTTTCACATCAACCTTTAAAAATAATCTTTACACATAACATATACATTACTAATACACTATCTATATACAGATCAAATTCTGTAAAGTAATTCATCCAATAATTCCCCCAAATGCTCTCTTAAATTCTTTTTCTCACCATTATTTCTTAAATTGTCTTATTCAACCTTAAAACCTTTTACATTGCTACTTTTGATATGATTATGCAATTTGTTCCAAAAATATATTGCCCAGTTGGCTGGGGCAGTAGATTACACTGACTACTTCTCTGCAGAGGGGTAAGACCCTCCCAACAAGTGTCCTGGATATGACACTAAATAATCTGATGGTGAGGCTTCTGTAATGCTGGGGCTTTGGAGAATGTGGAGTACCCCTTCATTGTCATCACTCACAGGTCCTCTCTGACCTGGAGTGGTAGCACCTGATAGGGTCCTATCTATGGGTCAACTAAACTATGTACTTTTGTAAACTGTATTACTTGAAATAGAACTGTTTGGACATTTAACTTAGTAAACAAAATATATACTAATACTAAACTGAATTGTTTGAAATAGAACTGTTTGACAAAACCGAATAGCTTGAAAAAGAAATGTTTTTGACAATTAAATTGTACTAATGCTAAACTTAATTGTTCGAAATAGAAATGTTTATTTGTATAAAATGAATTTGGCATTAAATAAACTACAAAGGTTGATATGCCATAAAACCCAAGCAAGCAAACAAACAAACAAACCAAAAATATATTTCTCTGTCAGCAAAAAAATCCCAACTTGTTAGTAGACTAAGTTTTTGAAATCTCCCTTGACAGTAAATTTCCAGTTTAAAGTGAAATACTGAAAAAATGTCTACCACAATTATAAATTTCATGAATCATTTTAAAAATTTCAATTAAATTGCCTCTCATTCATCTTTATAGTAGAAAATTTAATTCTAATTTCTCCCTGTAGCTATAATCTTTTACTCTTTTTATTATTTTTGTCACTCTTCATTCTATGCCCTCCAATTTCAATATTACTCTCCAATTTCCATGTCTTGACACTGGAGTGGGGAATCCCTGTGGTTCAAGTGCTGAACTGCTGCCTTGAAGTAAGCGAGTTCAAACTCCAGTTGCCAATTACATTTACTTTCAGACTATGGGTTTATTAGTATCACTGTTATTGTTGCATATTGATAATGCATAGGTGTTATGAAATTATACACACACAGGTACCAACATCAGATACAGTCAATCTTGGATTCATGGTCAGGCAGTCAAGAGGTCCAGACAGCACCAGCAAGCAATCGGCAGACACCCAGTGGGGGGAAGAGGCCCATAGCAGAACCCAGTTGAGAACCTTCCTTAAAAAAAGCAGAGACATAAGGACCTGAATATGGAATCACAGCATGGTCAATAATAAAAGGTCAATATAGCAGTCCTCCATCTGCCTTCCTCCCCCTCTATCTCTGTCTCTCTCTCACATATACAGAAGTTTCGACCCTTTCAAGAAATAAATTGAGAATTATATTTTTATAACCAAGTGTCATGCCTCTTCATTCCTTCATTCATCCGGCTATACAACATCATTCTTCTCCAAGAATGGCTTTGACAGGAAATAATCCAAGAAGGTCGATATGACATTAAACAAAGAAACCAAATTAAACTAAACCAAACCTAGTCACTGGGACCCAGTTAATGATGGACATAAAAATAAAAAATAGAATGTCGGCAATAAAAGAGTATCTTCTTTGTTAATAGATTTCTTAATTTAATTATTGTGAACCCTATGTAACAGTGCTGAAGAAATATTTTAGAAATCACTACATCTTTTAAAAGTGGCTTTAAAAATTGTCTCTGTTCTAAGGTGGTGTGCTGCATAAGAATAAAAAATGACTCTACTGAAATACTTGTATTTTTCTTTTATTTATCAAATAATTTAATTGTACAAAAGGGTTTGCATTTTTAACAGATTTTATTAAAAAAAACTAATGCTTAATAATTGATATAAATTTTTATATTTATTCTAAAACATTTCTATGTGCAAAATATTTTGAGAAGGAAAAAAGAAAAAAACGAAAAAAAGAAGAAAGTGAAATTTTAATGACGTCAGTATGTTTATAAAAACCTTATGGGTTCATTTTCTGGACTGGGATTGGCTGAGCAAAGGGACGTAACTGTGCTTTTTTTTGTATGATTTTATTTTCATTATTGAACAAAGTCATTGTGCTGAGGATAAAATCTATATTTTTCTCCACAATAATTAAAAAATTAAATTTCTTGAAGCTTTTATTTATTTATTCATTTACCTTAATCAATTAATTTATTCATCTATTTATCTTTCTTTCTTTCTTCACGCAATGATTAAAAAAACCATAATGTATTATGAATGTATTTACCCAACCCCTCCGCTACAGGCAGGATGTGACATAAAGTCAATTTTTAAGTGGAGTAAAGTTGGTTTGAATTCATATTTCCTTCTCTTAGACTGGTTGCCCACCATGGCTAGAGAGCCAAGTCTACCCTTGTATTTTTACCCGTTGCTGAAAGGAAAGAAGGCTTTAAGCTTTTGCCCAAAAGGCTTTAGTTCAAAGTGAATACTAAAAGCTTTGGCTTGAATTAGAACTCGGCTCACTGATTTCATGAAACAACATCACACTTCAAAACTAGAACTATGTATTTATCTAACTTCTCTAACATGGGCAGGATGTGACACAAAGTCAGTTTTTAAGTTGAGTACAACTAGTTACCGGGCCATTAGCCTAATGAGTACAGTGAGACCAGGGTTCAATCTCAGGTCGAGTCATACTAAAGACTCAAAAAATGGTACTTGATGCTGCCTTTCTTAGCTCTCAGCACTATAATGTAAGGATCAAGGGTAAAGTAGAGCAATCCAGCGAATAGAGTAGTGCCCTCCCCTACACCTTGTTGTAGTAGCTATTGAAAAGGGAGTCTCTGGGTCACCCTCGATTAAGGTTGCCAACTTAACTTTACAACTAGTTTGGATTCAGAGTTTTCCTTCTCAACTTTTAATGAACCCAATCTTTCTAACTATTTACCCCCCACCATCAACACTGGAGAGGGTATTAGTACAAAATGAAAAGCAAACATCCTCATTCAGAACTATCATGCATAATGAAATGGTACTTTTACTCATAGCCAAGAGAGAAAAGGCAGGTCTGTTCAGTTGGTATGCATCAAGGGAACTGCGGAAAAATATTTTTTTTGTGCCAAGAAGTCCTATTTTTGACATGCATGGATAGCACTTCCTGTCATAGGCCTGCTGGAAGATTGTTATTTTTGTATTTATTTATTTTGTTTTGTACTTTTTTTTTCAAGTTATTGCTTTTTTAAATTCTTATTTAATCTCCACAAATCTATAAGAAGCAAGCCTCCAAGAAGTGAAATCAAAAATATAACTCAGGCATCAAGCAAAAAATCCAGTCTTTATTTTTAGGAAAGAGGGAAGAAACTCTCCAGGAGAAGGAGGTGTTTAAGCTGAGATCTTCAATTTTTCCTTTCTTCCAGTTGAGTCGCCAGGAAAAAAGAGCCAAAGAAAAAAGTGGGGGGGTGCTTTTTTTATGCCCCTAATAACGTGGTTACCAGAACATTCCCAGTGGAACAAACTCTTTTGATTTTTTTTTAGTACAACAATATTGGAATTTTTACTGCTTTATTTCATTGTCAAATTTAAGATATTTTCAATTGTTTGAATACATGAATTCCATAAATGTATATCTCACTCCTCATAAAATTTTCTATATATTTCTTTAAGAAAGAGATTAGGATTATACTTATACATTAAGAAGATATTTTATTGTAATAAGTGGATGAATACCAATGTGTCCTCCAAAAGCAGTTTGAATCCACAAGTTCTACTGTACACTGATTTTAAACATTCCTCATGAAAAATATTACTTTAATATTCTCTCTAACCCAGATCAGTCTAAAGGTAAAATCAATTTTATAAAAATATTCCAACTTGAAGACAAAAGTAATTTCCAGTCCAAATGAGCCATTGATTTACAAATAATTTTTAATTAATGAAAGTATAAATTGAATAAGAAATTGTCTGTCCAAGGGATGTTACTTAAGGGAAGTTAATCAATTAATAATTACAGAGTTGTTTCCCTTGTTTTGTAAATGACAAGAATAATCAAAAGAATCCGCTATTTAATGATAATTACCATTTATAAATAATTATAATCTAAATTCTCTGAATAGAAATTGATTTGACGACGAGCAGAAGAGAAATAGAATATTTAAAAAAAAAGGAAGGACTAAAGTCATTTCAAAACATTGTCATCATTATCAATGTTAATTCTATTAATTCTAGCCTTTTTCTGTTTTTATATGTACGGCCTCTAAGATTTGTAAGTTGGCGACCATTGTCGATGGTGACCCAAAAGCTCCCTTTTCGATAGCTACCACACCAAGGTTTGAGGAAGGGTGCCACTCCTTTCCCTGTTGATTTGTAATCATAGCTTATTAATTTTGTGAGCTATTATCGTGGTGCTTTCAACAAGAATTTTCGAAATTTGGATTCGGGAATAGAATTAACTTTGAAAATAGCGGCAATGTTTTGAAATGCCTCTAGTCCTTTTTTTCTCACTTTTTTAATATTCTATTTCTCTTGATAATATTCTATTTCTCTTGATAGTGTTCTGTTTGAAATTCATTCGATGTCATCAGCATCTCAGTTTTATCCAACTTTGCGTTTACGTAATTTTGTAATGTTATAAAAAAAAAACCTAAAAATTAGAAAAAAAAAAGAAAAAAAAAGCACACTTTACACATGTAAACAACCCCTGTTGATGGCCTATGAAAGGTCCGAAAACGCTCAGGACAATTTCGGTGAATTCATCTACCAATTCCAACCAAAAACCAAAACATTTCTCAGAAAACTAGAAAGGATCTTAAAAAATTTATATAGACAAAATGAGTATCACTTAATCAAACTTGCTTATATATATATATATATATATATATATATATATAATATATATATATATATATATAAGCAAGTTTTTAAAAAATTTTAAGATCCTTTCTAGTTTTCTGACAAATGTTTTGGTTTTAGGTTGGAATTGGTAGATGAATTTACTGAAATTGTCCTGAGCGTTTATATATAATATATATATATATATATTGTTGTAGTTGTCATCACTAATATTTTTATTTGTTTCCTGTTTGTTTTAATTATTCAAATGGACTTTTCATGGTCAGTACAATTATTCAAATTAAACATCCATTTGAATAATTATATTGAATAAGAAACAGCTGTTATGGATTACGAAATTAAGAAAAAATATATTAATCATAACAATAATTACGCGTAAGTTTTTAAAATATTGAGCACGCAACAAAAAATTACAAAAGCAAAGAAAAAGTAAGAAGTGTATTTATTAGGAAAGGAAGACAACGCAGAAAAATATAACGGTTATTCCGGTTATATATACATGAATATTTTTCAAACAAAAAACAAATACACAGTTGAAAATTATTTGAGCATTCATGTCTCGGAAAATGCTAACAATGGAGCTGAAATGATTTTGTCACCGTTTGTAAAGGGAAGTAACTCTAAATTGACCTTAAACGATGTTTGGCTCTGGAAATGTGTTTTTAAGAACTTCTATTTCATCTTCCATCAATTTATAAAGATATTTAGCGATGTCAACGTTACGCGTGTCTTTAGGGTTAACACAAAGGTTGTTAACTACTGTTGTGTTAAATGGCAATAAACTGCTTTGCCGTTTCTGTGGTCGACAAACGAATAGTTTCTTTATTACGACACCTATATTTTATGTGAATGCAGGTAAAATTTAGTCAGTTTTATTTTGATGATTTCAATGTCACTTTAATTCTGAATACGATATAAAATTTGGTAAATATAGAGAATTAAGACGTGTTTTTGCGTAAAGTTACCAAATCTTTATTTTTAAAATCGTAATGAAAATGTAAAAAAAATCGTTCGTAATTTTTGTTTGTTGTTTTGTTTTAGTTGTTTTTATTTAAAAAAAGAAAAAAAAAAAAGAAAAGGAAATAAAGGTCTAATCTTTTGTATTTTTTTTTTTCTTATTAGAAAGTAAAATTGGATTGTAAAGTCAATATTTGCTTTTATAGGCAACAATTTCAAGGAGAAGAAATTAGATGAATGTTTATTGATTAACCTATTTTTTGTTATTGATAAAAAAAATAATTTTATTATAAGCACGTGTAAAGTCCCTAATTGTAATGGCTCGCAGAAGTCCAAAATAGTTATGAAGGAATGATTTTCAGTCTAGTTTTGACTGATCCAGAATTACTGGATGAATCGTAATTGAAATGTAAAAAAAAGGAAATTGTTCGAGGTCATGTTTGGCAAATGACCTAGACAATGTGTACACATTTCACATTTGGTGATCCAGGTACTTTGGAAATATGTTAGTCAGACGTCGGTCAAAATTTTAAATGTTCGTTAATTTTTTTTTTATTGTTTAAAGTTAAAGCTTTAAATTAACTTAGCCTTTGATTCACAATAATCTTCTAATTATTTTATTTTCCCTTTTTTTAACTCTCAAACTTAAAAGAGGCTTTCTCTTACAAATTCAAGGCTGGAGGGATAATAGTTTTTTGGGTTTTTTTATGGCGGCGGGGGGGGGTGCAGAGAAAATGTAAATTAAAAACAGTAATCAGACCTTAAAATTAAAACAGGCGTGATTTTTTTAAAGAATATTGTATTCAAACTAAAACCCTTTAAAAATTAAAATATTCTTAATTTCCGATAATCTTCTAAAGCAGTCATAATGATTATAAGATAATGTTTATTTAATTCTAATTAGTAGGTAAAATTTGTTCATTACACTCCCTAAAAATTTCTGTTCAAGAATTGTAATATATATATATATATAACCAATCATTTCTGCCTATTTTGTAGTTGATCCATTCAAGTTTTCATGAGTTGTTTGACATCTGGATAGAATGAATTCAAAAAGGTGGTATATTTTCCCCAACTTTTGGCTCGAGTAGGAGCCATCTTTGGAGGAACAATGTGTCTGTTCTATTTAATCTAATATGTTCAAAAGAGAAAATGCTGTTTCACTCTATATAGATGTATATAGTCCTCAAAGGGAGGGACAGCAGACAGGTTAACATTTCAGTTTGTCTGAAAGACAACACCATCCCTGTCTTAAGGGTCCTAGATATAGCACTAAACCTGATGGTTTAGTGCTATAGTTTAGTGATGGTTTAGTCATGAAGTTTTAGGGAATATGGAGTACTTCTTCATTGCCATTACTCCCAGGTCCACTCTGCAATAGCCATCTGAATTAATATAATACAATGATATATATATACACAGGATTTGGCATTGAATAACCATCAAGGGTTGAGATGCAATTAAATCAAGTAACCTAACCTTGTAAGGAAACAAGAAAAGTTGAAAAAAAAAATCATCCTTGTTCATTACATTCAATGTGAATTGTTTGTACACACACATACACACACACACACACACACACACATATATATATTTCTTGTTAAATGTACTGGACAAGTAATTTCTGATTAATTTTTACCACCTGACTAATTCCATATTCTCCTTTATTTGAACTATCCTAATTATATATATATATACAATTGGGATGGTTCAATGTGTGTGCATATATATATATATATATATATATATATATATATATATACAATTAGGATGGTTCAATGTGTGTGCATATATATATATATATATATATATATATATATATATATATATATATATATACAATTAGGATGGTTCAATGTGTGTGCATATATATATATATATATATATATATATATATATATATATATATATATATATACATTATTTTCCTAGTGAGGGTGTCGCATGTACTTACACCTTACCATGTAACTATACTCTACACTATAGATAACAGTCGATAAATCACTTTTTCTCACATTTCCATCTGATGAACTTCAAGTAACAGATTTCTCATGTTCATAATCTTAATTTTTTTTATTATGTTTTATGCTTGCTATGCCATAATTGCATCAAGCACTTTTTTATGGAAACTTTTCTTATTTGCACTTCTTTTTTATTATCATTGATATTTCTGCTCTAATGGAAGTTTATTCGACTATGTTACTGTTGCATTTAGATAAATAACCAGTGATCACACATTTGTTGATGAACTGACACCCACTGACAAAAACCAGTTTAACCAATGTTTGTAAAAGTTTTATTAAATTTTATCTATTAGTTGACTTTTAAAAACAAGAGTGTATTTGAAACTGAAATGTTTCATCTTTTTTTGTTTTTCAAAGCCTAATAATTTTATTTCTATATAATGTGAGAAAACCATTAACTTTTTTTCTCTCTTCTTTTTAGAGGTATAGATTTTATTAAATTGAATAGTTTTTTTGCGGGGTGGGATCAGTTAGAGTCAATTTTATGATAAGTTTGTTGCCATTCTTAAGATGATGATGTGATATAGTTTTACAGTACATCCACTAATGCTTTTAACAGTGTATCGCTCTACATTACCCAAGTATTTTACACCTTGATCTGCTTTAAAAAATATGAATAATTACTGCTTGAAATTCAGGACTGCATTCACTGAAGTATGGGATGGGGAAAATAAAGCAATACTACTAGCTCTGTAGGATGGACTAAACTATCTGTATCTATATTTTTTGATGATCACTCATTAATCAATCAAGACTTATTGAATACAGCCATTGTCTATAGCAGGGTTTCTCAAACTTTTTACTTGATGCATCCCTTGTAACCAAATTTAATTTCCATTCACTCTCAAATAAATTAATTGAATATTGTTGAGATTTTTTTCTCAGTCTTACTGGATACCTTTATGAGAGGGGTTATTTTTTAAAGATGTTTTTGATTTCAAGATTTAAATTTTAGCAAAATACAAAAGTTATTATAAATGGAGTATTGAATTGTATAATAACACCTGCACCAACAAACATATGGCAATACAGAAACGATCTTAACAAGTGAAGATCTGCATCTCTTTGGTTGGAGTTGGATTTTCCATTAATAATAATAATAATTTGATTTTAATTCTATTCATTAGAAATCTGTTACATTGAATAAGAATTAAAATTTCACACATTGTATTTTAAAGTTACTTTTCATTATTTAAAAAACAATTTTTTATATTTTTATTCTTATTATCAAATCATGTTTTTCAAATGACATCTCATTACCTATTATAAAAAGGGCTATTTTAGAATTCAGTATTTTGATGAAATAATTTGTTTGAAATATAATTGTTTCTATGTTTTCTTTCGTGAAAATATTATTTTATGCAACATTAACAATGCCATAAAGATCTGGATCTTTTCAGTTAGAATCAGATCATTCATTCATTTAAATTACACATAAGTTTTGAATGGATTGTATGTTAACAACACATTACTAGTAGGCATCAACACTCAATCAGGAATTCTACTCAGTGTACAATATCTGGTAACTAGTCTACATGATCAAGTGATTTTTTGTTCTCCTGTTATAAATGCAAACTTTTAACTTCACCCACTGTGTACAGCTATACTTTTATTCACCCCTCGAAAATTCTATAAATCTATTGGAGCACTTTGAGAAGCAATGATCAATTGGATCATGCAAAATGATCTGGATTCACGAAGCAATTTTACAAGAATTAACTTGTCATAAATTTGATTCTTGTCTGAAGAGATGGTCTCAAATTCAATGAAATATATGTATTGATCGAGCAGTTTTGTACTTTAAACAACTAGTAGCTAAAATTATTTTCATAAATAAAGCAAGCTTGAATTTTATTCCTGTCAAATGTTCCTAAATCTTTTCAATTATAATAGATTGTGTATTAGAACTAATAGTTAAACAAGTATATTTTCTAGAACTAAAAAATATGGAAGATTCAGTCATGTTGAACTCTATAGTAAAGTTTACATTATAAAAGACAATGTTGTAAAAATGAGCATATCATTTATTGTTATATCTTTGCAAAGGCATTAGTAACCGTGATTTTTTTCTGGTACCTTAGCTTTTAAAGAAAACAAGTCACTAATATGCCAGAAATTGTTTGGTCTATTAAACTTCTTTGATACTGCTAATACATTTTAGTTGATTCATTCTTCAGCCCTCATCAGGTATCTAATCAGTTTTTTGGAAACAAAACAAACTTCTGATATGTTAATAACTCTTTTTAAGATTATTGAGAAATCACTAATATTTGCTTTTTTAAAGCTATAAACAAAATCCTCAAATTTATATTCAACAGATATACAAAACTGAATTTCAAATCGGCTGAAAAATTGTCACCCCAATTTAACCCACCTAAAGTACCATCATCCCAAATCTTTCAACTGGAAAATTTTCATACCAGACTAATTCATGTAATTAGGATAACAAAAATATAAAATTGAATTATTATTTGCTTGACATTTTCAAATAAATTCATCCTTTGATCTAAAGTATTTTGTCCAGGTCATTAAGTTATTAGAAGAGTTATTCTCGTTTTTAAAAGTCTGTTTTGTTTAAACTAGGGATCTCCAACCCAGGCCCATAAACAACCCTTCATCCAACTTTCAAAAAATTTAAAGTCTAAGTTTCTAGCTTGCCACTTCTTTGATTTTTATAAGAACTATGTGCTTCTATCTGAACAATTCTCTAACTTAATCACAATTACCAAAAGTGTGCGTGTTTGGTACTATATACCACTGTGAACAATTGTTCAACAAAATGAAGCATCCAAGAGTTTACAGCATTTACAACTATCAGATCATCACTTATCTGATGTGCTTTTTCTGTTAAAATCTTCATTTAACCTTGATATTACATTCTTTTATGATTGCAAACAATATCAGATGTGTCATTGATAAATTATGATTGTTACCTTGTAAACTTTGTACCGGACATTGGCCTAGCAGTTAGAGTGTTTGCCAATGACCCGGGAGACCTGGGCTCAATCCCAGGTCAAGTCATACCAAAGTCTCAAAAAATGGTACTTGATGCCTCCTTGCTTAACACTCAGCATTATAAGGTACGGATCAAGGGTAAAGTGGAGCAATCCAGGGAAAGAAGTAGCGCCCTCCTCTACACCTTGGTGGAGTAAGCTATCGAAAAGGAAGCCTTCGGGTCACCCTCGACTATGGTCGCCAACTTTACTTACTTTTACTTATCTTGTAAACTTAGCTATTTTTCCTGTCCTTTTAAGATCACAGCCCTAGTCCCTCCTGAGTTAAGCTCTGTGATCCTCAGGCTGAAGCCACTGGATAAGAATATTCATACAAAATGGCAAGATGACTTTTTGAAATATATTTTGAGTCATGGCTTTTCTAAAGTTAATTTAAAATCAATTGAGAAAATTAACAAAGAAAGAAAGCTAAGGATTGTCATCAAGTTGCAATTAGAATGATGTTTACTTAGTTGTATATAATATTCTAATGATCATCTGAATAATTGTCACCCCAGCATATCACACTATGGTGAGTCAAATGTTTTGCAATCTTTTAATACATGTTAGTTTGCAACACATATATCTCATGATCAAAGCAGTTCAACCTGTAGTATGTACCCATAGTGGTTAGTAGTATCATGCTAGTTGGTGCACTGACATTACTTCACTCAATGTGATTTGAAAGGAGCACAGATGAATATGCAATGTAGTCTAATTCTGGAACTTATACTTTGCAATTTTGAACTGGGACATAACACCAGAGTAGCAAGCAAAAACATTTATATATGTGAAAGGTGAAGGTGCAGTTGATCACGCTACAGTAACCAGATTGTTCAAGAAATTTTGCTTTGGTTGTAAAAACCATGATGATCAGGCAAGGTTAGGTAGGCTTAAAACCATGGATTCAGAGGCTGTGCCCAAGCCATAAAGGTAAATTTAGTGATTAGCACTCAGAGAGAGTCAGGTAAGCTTGGAATTTCACAATCCAGTGTAGCTCATTACCTTCATGACCTTGACAAAAGTATCTCGACTGTCAAATTATGACTACCAAAATATTGCAAAATTTATGACTCATCCTTGTACTTAAAGAATGGTCATTTTATCAAACTTTCAGATGACAAATCTTTTGGTGATCTGAATTTCTACTAATGGATTATTTTCATGATTTAGGTTTGAAATAAATAAAAATAAACTTAAATTTTTATTTTCTCTATTTAAATATAAAATCAATTCACTGGTATCCGTGAAAAATGTTTCAATATTGATTTGATGGATGAAGAAAAGTAACACTATTATATCTTTGTTCAGACATGTGGATCAATTTATTCAGTATTCATAGAAAGTAGATATTGTTTGAAATAGAACTGTTTGATCATTTAACTGTGTGTACACTAATGATTGATGTATATTTGAATTGTTAGTGATACATATCAATACTTGGGACCATTTAACATTGTTGGCTTATGTTTACAAATCATATATATTTGATATATATGTAACAAGTGGATTTGGCATTAAATAACCTACAATAATTGATATGCCATAAAACCCAACCAAGCCAAAATAAACTGCATCTGGTGGTGAGGCTCTAGTTTTGAAGCTCTAGGAAGTACAGAGTTGCTGTTACTCCCAGGGTCACATTGACCTGAAGTTGTAGTACCTTTTAAGGTTCCATCTATGAGTCTGATAGATCTGTTAAAAAATTATTAGTATTAGATAGGAATACTTGAAGCTATATAAGTGTGTGCAAACAAATAGTTTATTATTAAATGTTTATAGTTACTTGAAATCATGTGAATCCTTGCAAATTATTAGGATAAAATAGGAATACTTGAAGCTATAATTGTTTGCATATTATTTGTATATTGAGAAAGTATATAATTCATTGCTTAAAAAAAGGTTAACTCAGCAATGGTTGACATGCTATAAAACCAACCACTTATATAATTTCCTATCTACTTGTCTGTGTATGTTTTCTTAAAATCCTCATAACAACCCAGTTGGCTGGGGTTGTAGAATACACCAACTGCATCTCTGCAGAGGGATAAGACCCCCATAACAAATGTCCTGGATATGATACTAAACAATCTGACAGTGAGGCTCCAGTAATGCTGAAGCTTTGGGGGATGTGGAGTACTCCTTCATTACCATCACTCCCAAGTCCACTCTGGCCCAGAGTAGTAGCACCTGATAGAGTCCTATCTATGGATCAAATAGAACTGTTTGACATTTAAACTGAGTGCATACAAATGATGTATGCTAAACTGAATTGTTTAAAATAGAACTGTTAGATCATTTAACTATGTAAACAAATGACTGATGTTTAATGGAATTGTTAGTGATACATAGCAATACTTGGAACCATTTAACTCTGTGCAAAAGAATGTGTTTAGGCTCATTTAAAAATGTATCAACAAAATGTGTTTACAAATCATATATATTTAATAGATATGTATAAAGAGGATTTGGCATTAAATAACCTACAATGATTGATATGCCATAGAAACAAACTAAATTCTCATAAATATGAAAAATCTGTTATCTCTTTCTTTGTTTAATAGTATATTAGCCTTTGTGGGTTATTTAATGCCAAAGCCATCCATGTAGAAGAATGGCAGTGATGCTATTTAACTGATAACCGAGAGGAATAAGAGGGTTCAATATTTTTCCCAAAGGTATTGATCCAAAAGTGAAATTAATAACTCAACTAGAGTTTGAACTTATTTCAAAGTTGCAGTCCTGCACTTTAATCCTTATACCATAGGGACTCTCCTACTGTTATCTCTAAAATCATACAATTCCATATGATATACCAACAAACTTTCAATCATCATATGATATTTTAAAAATATTATCTTAAGATTACTTTCAGGATATTTAAAATTAAATGTTAACATAAAAATATGATTTATTTATTGCATTTGTTCTTTGGATCACTGTTTGTATGTTCCCAAGACAAATATATTTTTACTGTTTGATATTAGTTGAAAATATTTGTTTTGCTATATCCATCATTTTAGATTATTGTCAATATTTATCTTCCTCATTTCCTACTTTAATTTTTATTGAAATCTTCAAAATAAAGATGTTAACTTGCAGACTAAACTTTTTCATATTAATGTAACCACTTTTTCATATTAATGTAACCACAAGAAACATTTTTTAGCATTATTCAGCAATATTTATTGTTTTATTTCTAGCACCTCATATTGGACATGCGTACACGACTGTATTGTCAGATGCAGTTTCACGATGGCATCGCCTGAAAGGACAAGATGTACTCTTTACAACTGGGACTGATGAACATGGCCAAAAGGTACAACACTTTTATTAATGCTACATTGATAGTGATTTTTCTGGTTTAATCAGTAAACAAACTAGAATTAAAACTATTTTTATCTGTCATCATCATCATCATAATGTCGTGCCACTAGCACGACATTATGATGACCCTCTCTCACCACTTCTCCCTATCATTCATCGCTTTTGGCAGGTCTTCAGGGCTACATCCCGTATCCTCACATAGCTGCTGTATGTATGTTCGAGCTGGTCGTCCTGCTTTTGTTTGGCCATATGTGGGGGTCCATAGGAGTACATCACTGATGAGTTCATCCTTGCTTCTCCAGCAATGTCCTGCATATCTGGTTCGTCAAACTTGTATAGTTTTCATGATGGGAGGCAAGTGGCCGTATAGTTGGTGCTTTGTGGGGTGTTGCCGCCAGGACTTGTTCAATATTGCTCTCAACATTCTACTGTAATTGCCGTCTAGCTTCTTCTTCTGCTGTTTAGTTAGTGTCCAAGTAGTGCATCCATATAGCAATATCGATATGACTGCTGCCTGGAAGAAACTGTGTTTCATTTTATCGGTCAGGTCTGATTTCCATATGATTGAGAGCCTATCGATAGCTGTCCATGCTTTCGTTAGTCGCGTGTCGATGTCTTTTTCGGTTGATGAGACACTGCTTCCTAGGTAAGTGAATTTGTCTACTAGTTTCAGAGAGGTTCCGTCTAGTGTGGAAATGTTGCCTGTTTGGTTGTAACACATATATTCAGTTTTGAGTGCATTGACATGGAGGCCAAAGCCTGTGACGGCTCGTTCCAAACTATGCACTAGTGTTTCGGCTTGATTAGGTGTATTCGCCAGTAACGCTATGTCATCGGCGTAGTCGGCATCGGTAATTTTTTTGCGGGGTACCTTCTGCTTCTTTTCTTTGTCAGCTTGAAGCCATTTTCTCTGATTTTGTCGATTAAAGTTCTAAGCACGTAATCTAGACAGATGATAAAGAGGTATGGGGCTAGCGTGTTCCCTTGTAGTACTCCTGCAACAATGTCAAAGTATTCTGTGTCTCCATCTGGTGAACGCACTTTCACTTTGGTGTTTCTGTAGAGAATCGTTATTGCTGTTACAGTTTCTTTTGGTAGGCTGTATGCTAGTAGGATTTGTACTAAGGTGTTGCTCAGAAGAATGGATTTATAAGTTTATCTCTCTCTCTCTCTCTCTCTCATATATATATATATATATATATGTATATACAATCTTCCCAGAACAAAAGAAACTTCTAAATAAGCGATCAGAACTCATATCCTAATGTAGGCATGAAAACAAATTTCTACAAAAATACCTGAAAGCTAATGACTCCAAAGATTAATAAAAAATTAAAATAAAGAAAATACATAAATGAAAACTAGAAATACTAATATGAATGATAAGAATATTCAGCAAGGATGTAGGAATGGAATTTGACATTCAAAAATGTGCCATGCTGATAATGAAAAGGAAGGGAAAGAGAAACAATGAAGGTAATATAACTACAAAATTAGGAAAACATCAGAACACTTGGTGAAAAAGGAAATTACAAGTAAATGAAAATATTAGAATTGGATGCCATAAAACAAACAGAAATGAAAGAAAAAGTAAGAAAATAGTACCTCAAAAAAACAAGAAAACTTCTCAACCAAACTCTGCTGCAGAAATCTCATCAAAGGGATAAACACTTGAGCAATCCCCTTGTAAAATACTCTGGACCGTTCTTGAAATGGATAAGGAAATATACTCTAACAAATGGACCAATAGACAAGGAAATTGATAAGGAAGCACAAAGGTCTTACATCTGAGAGATGACATAGACAATGTCAAGAAAAGGAGGAGGAAGAGGACTTGCCAGTATTTGAGGATTGCATGGATGCAACAATTTAAGGACTCAAAGAATACACTAAAAAGAGTAAGGAAATAATAATTACTGCAGCCAGTAACAGCAATTGTAAGACAAAGACACACTAAAAAACAAGAAAACAGAAATGCAAAAAGAACAACTGTATGGATATTTCAAGCAACAAACTGGTGAGATTACCCACACGATGACCTGGACATGGCTCATAAAAGGAGAACTCAAGAGAGAAATTGAATCTATTTTAATAACGGCACAAAATAACGCCATAAGGACCAATTATATTAAAGCAAAAATTGATAATACACAACAGAATAGCAAGTGTAGGTTATGTGTAGAAAAATGAAATGTTTAATTGCATAATAATCAAATACAGCTAACTTGCACTAAAGGATTACAAGACTAGGTACAAATGGATGAGAAATGTGATCCACTGGGAATTGTGTAACAGATTAAAATTTGACCATTGTACCAAATGGCATATACATTAAGCCGACTCTGTTCTAGAAAATGAGGCACATAAAATTCTCTGGGATTTTGAGATACAAATGGATCACCTAATCCAGAAGACCAGACCTAATGTTAAATAACAAGAAAAAAAGAACTTGTGATCTCGTGACTTTTACTGTTCTAGCTAACCATGGAGTGAAAATAAAAGAATGCGAAAAGATAGACAAATACTTGGATCTTGCTAGAGAGATGAAAAGGCTGTGGAATATAAAGTTGATGGTGATACCAATTGTAATTGATATGCTTGGAACAGTTCCTAAAGGCTTGGAGAAAATGGAGATCTGAGTTAGAATTAAAACCATGCAGATCACAGATCAGCGAGAATACTCAGAAGAGTCCTGGGGATTTGAGGGAACTTACTGTCACTCAGATTTCAAAGAAAAACCATCAATTAGAACCAGTGTGAAAAACTTACAACTGTAAAATAGATACAAACACTATCAAGTGATAAATCAAACATAATAGAGTAAATAAATCACCAAATCAATACAATATAACCATATAACTATGCAGTATATACTAGACCAGCCTTCCCAGAATGTCCTGCACTAAAGTATATAAAGGGATACCCACAATATGGAAACTACTTGATCTGATTGCCACATATGCAAAAATTGACTGTCAGCAAGCACTGTAGTCTCTGTGTCTACACTATCATAACTTATATATTCATATATATATATATAGAGAGAGAGAGAGAAAGAGAAACATATATACATTTATATGTATGTAAACTTAAATTTAGCCCAGTTAGCTGAAGCTGTAGAATATGCAGACTGCGTCTCTGCAGCAAGATACACCAACCCAACCAAAAAGTGTCCTGTGTATGACACTAAACCATCTGATGGTGAGGCTCCAATCCTGGACTTTGGGGAATGTGGAATATCTCTTCATTGCTATTATTACCAGGTCAACTCTTATCCAGAGTGGTAAGGTCCTATCTATTGGTCAAATCACACTATTTAACCATTTTACTATACTTGAAACCATTTAACTGTGTGCAAACAATAAATAGTAATTCTTGAAACTATCTGTGTGCAAACAAAGGATTAATATCAAATAGAATTATTAGAGTTAAATTGCAATGTTTGATACCATTTAACTGTGTACAAACAATAAATAGCAATACTTGAAACCATAAACTGGCTCATTTGAAAATAATGTTACCTACAAACTATTTACTTACAAATTATATATATATATATATATATAAATAAACAGGATTTGGCATTAAATAACCCACAAGGATTGACATGCTATAAAACACAACCAAACTTATAAATTGTGTTTAGGAAGAAATCCCAGAGATAATTCTCATAACAACTTTATTGATGTGTAATTAAACAGAAATGAAGATACAAAAAAAAAGGTTATATTTGGTTTTAAACAACATTTGTCTATATGCTATGCTCAATTTATGTAATGGTTCCATGATACAAAACAGCATTATGTATGTGCCAATAGCATAAGGGCCTTGTCACCTGAAGGGAGTGTCTACAGAAGGATAAAAAGTCATATCTTCTTCATGCTGAAAGAGAACTATTTTCATACTTTTTTCCTTGTTTCTATGGCAACTACATCTAGCAATTGCAGGGAAAATTAACCCCTGTAGGCAAAGTCAGATAAGACAACAAGCAACTGAGAGCTTCAAAATAGGGTCACAAGACACTGTACTCAGTGGACTAGTGAACATCAAGGTCAAGTTGGGAGGATTGAAGCCAAAATAGAAGACCTCTGTATTTTGGGTTTAGACTTTTGATGCTTTGTGAATACTTACTTTATTTATATTCTTTGTGAATGAAGATTGAACAAAAACACAATATATCACTGAAGGCTACAGATAAGAAAGATCCATTTGTCAAAGTAGCTATGCTCATGACACCCTAAACATTGTAGACATTTGCATTTTCAGTGGATTCCATCTGAAAAATTCTCATAAAATCACTATAAATCCATAAAATCCTGTCAAACCATACATCAGATGAAAGGAAGATGATTTATCTTATAGTTTATCTAGGTTTATATGTGTATTGTTTTTCTATAACTTTTTATTACTGAGACAGGTTAAAAAAATCACATAGTTGAACACCTGCTTTTTGTTTTTTTTTGCATGTAATTTACTCGCATGAGAGAGTGTTAGTATACTTCATTTATTTACCAAAACTTAGAGTAAAGTGAATCTGGTCAAATTTATCAGAAAAATTGAATAAAGAATGTCATTTAATGTTGTCTACATCAGTTTTAACATAAAGTGAAAGTAGATACATGTATTTGTGAACCAGTGATTTTGTTGAGAAGTCTGGGGGAAAAAATCTAATTGTTTATGAATTTTTCAAAAATAAATTAGATCTCAGCAAACACTGAATGAAAGAAAATTTGATTTAAATGAAAACACCAAATTTTAAATTAAAGTTAAAGAAAATATTATGTTTTTGTTTTAATAATGGTTTTTTAACTGTTAACGTTTTCTTTAATTCAGATTTCACTGAGATCTTACTTATTTTTGATTAATACAGAAGCTAAAGTTGTGAATTATGTATTTTTTTTTATTGCTATCATGATTTTCACCTGTAAATTTTACATATACATGCCAAATTTCATTGGTTTATCTTGAATAGTTTCTGCTACAAATGTGATTTGTCAATGAAAAAAATTTTTGAGGAAAATAGGGTCCTTTTTTTGTCAATAGTTTTTTCCAACTTTAAGTGTTTATAAAAAGTTATGGGTGGATTTTGATAATTTAAAAACCCCAAAATTTTATATTAATCTATATTTTATAAATATTGTATTAGTTTCTGCAAAATCCTATTTTAAATTATTTTGTGAGCATTGCTTGTCACAAAGCCAAAAGATATTTTGTGATACCTCTGTTGCAGGTTTGATATGTTGATTCTGCAAATGTGGGAAATAAGTGACAACAGCAAAAGCAAGGTAATTGAAGACAAAGTGGTTATGTTAAATGAGCCAATTTTTATTTGGTAAGAAATAAAAGGAAAAATGTTGGAATTCAGGTAGCCATCTCGTTTCACTTGTGGAATTCTTAATAAGTACCAAGGCTGGAATACATTTTGGTATTTGTCGTACATCCCACCGACCGGACAAGTGTGGCACAAGGCCTATTTTTAGGTGGGTTCAAGCGCAGGGCCATAGCCCAGACATTCCTAGCGAGCACAAAAATGCCTTGGGTCCTGTTAGCATTCCCCTAAAAGGGGCACCCCAGGTGTCAGGCAATAAATATAGTCCCTCTGTGGGGGGGGGGGGTTAAAGCTTGCGTGGACAGCTCCTTGAGGTTTGAGAAACACATTCGCAACCTTGTCAGTACTAAGGCTGGAATACATTTTGACACTAGGCCGGAATTTTCCCCAGTTCATATGCTTTAGTTATCTCTGATTGGCCGATCTCCTGCTGCTACTAAGGGCGAGTCTATAGATACTTGCTAGCCATTTCTAGACGGCTAGTACTCATATAAGAGACCCTTCCCCAAATAATACAACACGCCCCCTGTTTGGGAGTGTAAGATGGAATCTTCCACTTTTAAAAGAAATACATATTAAATAAAAAAATTGTGAATATTTTTTTTTAATTATTAGTATACTATTATTATTTGTTTTTGTTTTAAGGATAATTAACACAAACAACACAATTAGTTATTTAGTTTTGGTTAGGATTAATTGTCATATCCAGGACATTTGTTTGGAGGGGGTTTACCCCTCTGCTGCGATGCAGTTAATGTATTCTTCTGCCCTAGTCGACTGGGCTATAATGCCTAATTTACTAAGTTAAAACTCAATTGCCAAAAAAAGAGTTTAATTTTATTCCTGTCATTGGTTTCATAAACACGTCAGCCACATTTTTCTCTGTTTTGATGTATTCTAAAAGAATGAATCCTTTATTTATTTCATCATGTATCAACTGAAATTTTATATCAATGTTTCAATCTTTGATGGCTGACTGTTTTTTTTTCCAAAACAATACTGGACTGATTATCACAATGAATAATTGTTGTGTGTTTAAGGGACTCTAGTTCCATCATAGTTCTCAATAGTGCTCTAAGTTACAGGGTTTCTTGACTTGTTAATGATATAGTGATAAATTCCACTTTGCATGTTGACAAAGCGATTGAATTTTGCTTTTTAGATTTCCATGAAATCATGGTTATTTTCTGTTAATCTAAAGCAATATCCACTCACGCTTTTTCTATTACTTAAATTTCCAATCTGTGTCACAAAATCCTTCTATTTTCAAGGGTTTCTGCAATTTCTTAAATATTAGTGACTGATTGATTAAGGAAAGTTCTGTCTTGTTAAGTTGAAAGCATAGACTTGATTGTCTAATTGTTCTTGATAACAGTGATGGATGTTGCTTGAACTAGTTGCTGGTGCAGCTATGTGACTAGGTAGCCTCAAAGATTAGACATGTGAAGTTGTTGAGGCAAGTTAGTCAAGATCCCAGTGGTTGATCAGCAGCTGACCTGGAGTTTGGTCAGCGTTAGCTGCAAGTGAGCTGATAAATTTGACATGAACTGTATCTGCTATGTCTGGCTGGTTGTGAGCTTGGGAAGACAGTCTTGGTAGCTGGCCTGAACTGCATCAGCTGGTAAGCTGCTTGTGAGTCATCATGATCATTGGTCCTGGGTAGTGTCTTGGAGTTCAGTTGATGCCATATATCTATGTAGCTAGCTTGCTCTGAAAGGGGCAATAATAGTGGTGGAAAGAGAAGTGTCCTGAAAAGGGCAGTTGTTACAGCTAGCAGAAGTAGCCAAGAATAAGCAGGAACTACTGGAAAAGCATACTACATTTTGATCCACCTTTCCTTGGGTTTGGCAATGTTTCCCTGATTCTGATTTTTTGGCTGCTTATTTATTCTGAGACAGTGAGACAATTGCACAGAATTTTGCTAGACTTCTGGTTTCAAAAAGCAATAAATAAAAGATATAAGAAATAACTTTAGGCTACAACACCTCTGAGGTCAGAGATCCTGATACCCTGTGAATTTAATAAGACTATCCAAGACAGAGCACCCACTGGAGGTAGGACTTTGGTCAACCCCTAAACAAAAGAGGTGCTTGTTATGGTTGGAAAACCCGAAGAGAGTTCAATAGGTAGCAGTTGTAGGTAGATGTCAGAAGGTCTGGATGAAATTAACTACCTAAAAATATTTCCAGACAATGATTCTTTCACTGTCAATCACCAATTTCTTTTGATTGCAGCCCAAACATGTTTTCTTCCAAAATATTGCATTAAACTGCATCTGATGCCCCAGTTCTAGGACTCTAAGAAGTGTAGGAATACATCTTCACTGGTCCACTACTGTTCTTCAACAAGGGTGGCTTTGATATTGAATAAACCATGAAGGTTTGATATGTCATTAAATGAAGAAACCAAACAATTTTTTTTGTATAGAGTTTTTATTTCTTTGTTTATGATATATAAGATACTTTAGAAAATCAAATTAACCTTTTCCGGTTGTGGTCTAGCATCATCAGAATGAATTTATAAGTAAAAAAAGATTTTGCAGTGAAATAGAAAAATGCATGATGATTTTTTTAAAACTGTATCATTTAGATTTATTCCTTATTACTGGGATAGAATTAGATTAATTGACCTTAGTCAATACATTGGTTTGGTTGAATTGATTTTATATAATCTTTTACTTTGCTAAGTATTATTACAGTTTTCTCTGTTGTTAAGAACTCTGATTCTTTTTTAGATCCAGCAATCAGCTTTTATGGCTAAGAAAACACCTGAAGAATACACAGCTGAGCACTCCAAATTATTTCATGTAAGTCTACATTTAAGTCTATTTCACTTAAATTTATATTTATATTTTTGTATCATATTATTAGGTATGACCATATAAATTTGTACAAAATCTAAACTCATCTTGGAAAACAAAACAATGAATTTCAAAATATTTGATCTCATTTATATCAAACTTTTCTAAAAGAAAAGAAATTCAGAAACAAAACAAATAATAAACCATGTTAATTCGAAGAAGAGATACAATTTTCAATTTGTTTATATATCACTGTTTATTTTAATCCTCCATTTAAAGTTTTAGCTTTAAATGATTGATGAAAAATGAATGAATATGAATCTTTCACCAAAAGTAAATGCATTAGGAATAAAAATTTACATAAATTTTTTGCCATTTTTACAAATTAAATTTTCAAGAACATTTTTTTTTAAATTTCTTTCTTTCTATATCCAAATAATTAACTGTTGGAATATATATGATATTTTGAATAAAGCAATTTCATGTATAAAGGAAAGAATCATCTGTTTATAACATATCAGCAATGCTAACCTTCATCAACAAGTTTGACTGTATTTCCTGTAGAGGAGTAAGACCTCTCCAAAAGGGGTGTCCTTGATATGACACTAAGCAGCATCTGATGGTGAGGCTTCATTTCTAGAGATCTGGAGTACTCCTTCATTGCTATTACTCCTAGGACAACTTTGATCCAGAGTGGTAGTATCTGTTAGGATCCTATCTATGAGTCCGATAGATTTATTTAAGAATTAATTGTATTAGATAGGAATATTTGATTCCATATACTTGTAAATTCTTTGTATTAAGAATAGCTATTTAAAGCTATAATTGTTTACTAAGGATTATTATTAGTTACATGAAACCCTGTAACTGTGTACAAACTAATGACTTATTATTACATTATTATTAGGAATTATTGCTTGAAACAATATATTTATTAGAATTAGATAGGAACTCTTGAAACCATACAACTGTGAAAATTATTTGTATTAGATAGGAATACTTGATATCATATAACAGTGTGCAAAAAACAGCATATCGATTGATTTATTTTCATGGTATATCAAATTGTCTTTGGTTATTTTATGCCTAAAGGTTTGGGAATTGCACTCATTGTACATTTATATGACATTTTTTGTGTATTTGTTTCTTAAAAGCTTTTTGCACATACTTATATGATATCAAGTATTCTTATTGTTGCATACTGCTGCTGGATCTTGACAAACAACAAGGAAAATGTATTTATAAAAATATAATCTTATATTTTTATTCTTTGATGGTGGTGTTTGTGTGGAGCAGGAGAGTACTCGGAGGGAGTTTGCACACATAAACTAGTTGTCTGGAGTCAGAACAGCCAGCGGAAACTGCACCCACACATTTCTGTTTTTCTGGTAGTCACCTTGTTGATTTTATCTACAACTGGATGTATCTGGCATCTACATCTACCATTCATCACCAGTCAAAGCAATATATTACGCTCATACAAAAAAGTTAAAAAACAACTACACAAAAAATATAAATATGCAATTCTCTAACCTTTAGGCATAAAATAACTCTAGACAGGTTAACATGCCATTAAAATCAATCAACCATCCAGAATTTATTGGAACATTTAAAAAGTTACATATTTTTCTTCAATTGCTATGTGTCTATAGAGATACTACAGATATTAAAGATCAATCAACAATGGAATTTTTTTTTTTTTACAGTTATTCTAATTTGGTTTTTATAATCAACCAGATAAAGAATTTGCTATAAGATTGGAATTTTGAATGCAATAAAAAATACCTAAGGAAATAATTTCTTTTTTGCATCTATCAAATCCCCAGTTTTATCTTATTCTTGATTACCTTATAAAGTATTTGTCTGACATTTTTCAGAATTATAGATTATGATAGTATATTTTATTTAAAAAAAAACAATTGTGACAGTGTATCATAATCAATTACATATATTTTTAAAAGATAGTTTGTCAAAGTGAATAGCCTGAAAACTGTAGAGTATTTTTGTCACCAAAAATCATATCACACAAATATCTACAATCATTCATTTTCTTTACCATTGTCTTTTTTAATTGATTTGGGTATTTGTTGGAACACAGTCAGTGGATGCTGAGAAGCTGTGTTTATGTTACATGGGGTTATTTTGTTTTTCCTATATGTTGATACCATTGGAGGATAAATGTGATATCCAGATAGTCTGCCACTTTGAGGTTAGTTTTGATCTCAAGGATGAATCCAGATTCTTTGAAAACTTTTATATTTTTCTCCTTTATTAGCCCAGGTTAAAAGCACCATGAGGGTAACCTGAAGCCAATCTTTTTTAGACCTTATATTTTTTGGCATATATGATTGGAGAACAAGAAAAGTTTTGGTAAATGAGTCAAAGCTTAATCAGATTACCAAAATGTCAATGTGAAACTCCAAGTCGTGAGTTTTTATCCTGTTTTATCATTATCTTGTTTTATACTTGAAAAATATTGTGATATTGCTCTGCATTTTCAGCCATAGAGCATTGTAAAGATTTTACAGATTAAAAACACTTTTAGCATTAAGTAATTAGTAGTTTGCAATCCTACTCACTTAAGTCATTATTATTATTATTATTCTTTCATAAGGGAGATAATTATTAAATGCTAATTATAAAGTACTTCCACGTCTTTATTTGCAAATAGTTATAATATCAGTTCAATAAATGGGATGTGACACGACAATGAGCTTAATGGTTGCTCTAATTTTATTCACTAAACAATTGTTGTGAAATTGAAACAACACATTTTATAGATCAAATTCACAGTACCAGCACTGTCAACTGGGCTTAGAATATATCATCTATATCTCCTGCAGAAGAGAAAGAACCCAGAAAAAACTGCCTCCAGTAGTGAGGCTCCAGTTCTGGAAATCTGGGAAGTGTGTAGTGTTCCTTTATTGCCATTACTCTCAGGTCCACTCTAACTTGGAGCAATAGTACCTGTTAGGGTCCCAACTATGGTTCAAATAGATATGTTTGAAACTCATAAGAATTAGATAAGAATACTTGAAACCATAGAACTGTATGCCAAAAAATTATTATTAAATGTTTATAGTTACTTGAAACCATTTAAAAATTATTAGTATTACATAGGAATACTTGAAACCATGTAATTGTATACAAATGATTTGTATTACGAATACTGACTTGAAGCTCTAATTGTTTACAAATGATTATTATTAGTTACTTGAAATCATATAATTGCTTGCTTGCTAAAAAAAAAGGCTAATTTCAGCATTAAATAATCCAGCAAAGGTTGATGTCTAGGACAAATAGATTTGTTTGTATTAGATAGGAATACTTGAAATTATATCACTGTGTGAAGATTATGTATATTAGATAGGTTTGGTTTAGTTTCTTTGTTTAATGCCATATCAACCTTCAGGGATTACTTAATGCCATAGACATCCTTGTAGACGCACAGTAGTAGAACTACTTAACCCCTAGTTAGTAGAGATAAGGGAGCTCATAACTTTCCCCATCATATAAGTTCAAAAGTGAACATAATAGCACAATTGGGCATTAAAAAGGAATACTTGAAACCATATAATTGTGTGAAAATTATTAGTATTAAATAGATATACTTGAAACTATATAGTTGTATGCAAATTATTAGGTTTGGTTTGGTTAATGGTATATCAACCTTTATGGGTTATTTAATGCCAAAGCCATCCTTGTAGAAGAACAGTAGTGGTACTCTTTGACCCATTGCTGGAGTGGATGATAAAGGGGCTCATACTTTTCCCAATGGTAATTGTCCAAAAGTGAAGGTCATGGCATGACTGAAGTTTGAATTCACTTAATTACTATGCAACAAGTTAGCCATTATGTCTCAGAAACTCCCTACTATTGGTATTAGATAGGGATACTTGAAACTATATAAATGTACAAATTATTAGTATTAGTTGGGGATATTTGAAACCATGGAATTGTGAAAATTATTAGTATTAGATGGGAATACTTGGAACTATATAACTATATGAAAATGAATGGTTATTATTAGATAGGAATAGAATCTTGAAATTTTGTAATTACTTCAAAAAAGACTAACTTAAGCACTGAATAACCCAACAAATATTAACATGGTATAAAAAAAAACAACCAGTCACATGACAACTTTCTGACTGAGAGTACAATTAATTTAGAGTAGCCTCCCTTTGTCTGTGAGCAATAGTTGAAGATACTTAACAGATGCTTGAAAGACTATATAATACTAAACTCTGGGCGTCTCAGGTGGTCTAATGGTTATCAAGATAGACTAGCAAACGTTCACAAGTGAGTTCGAGTCGCATTGGGTGCCCCATTCATACGGCCTTGTGTCACATCTAAGCAAAAAGCTTAATAAATTACTACATGATACTAAATCTTACATGTATTGTTTTTTCAGTGATATAGATAACTATAATGTTTTATTCATAAATTAGACACAATAAGAGGTTATCAACATTAATAAGATAGAGCAATTATATCCATATACTGTTATAAAAGTTGTGTGATGGTTGGTTTGGTTTCTTTGTTAAAGGCATATCAATTTTTGTAGGTTATTTATTGCAAAAGTCATCCTTATAGAAGGAGAGTTGTGGTACTATTTAATCCATAGCTGAGAGTATTAGTTCAAAAGTGGAATTTGAACTTGCTTACTACAATGTTACAGTCCAGCACATAAGCCACTATGGCACCAGAACTTCCCCCTTATGTGATGGTTATAACATTTGTTTTGTACCAGACATCTTAGCAACTTCAGCATGCAATTTTTTTTCTTTCCTTATTTAATTGAGGACTGTTGCCTTTTCATTTTACTTTTTGGGGCATATCAATTGATTTATTTTAATAGCATGTCAAATTGTCTTTGGTTATTTTATGCCTAAAGGTTTGGGAACTACATTCATTGTACATTTATATTACATTTTTTGTGTGTTTGTTTCTTAAGAGTTTTTTGTACATAAGAATATTTGATATTATCATCATCATGTCGTGCTGGTAGCACGGATATCCCTGACCCTCTCTCGCCACTTTTCCCTATCGTTCATCGCCTCAGGCAGGTCTTTTGGACAACATCCTGTATCCTCACATAGTTGCTGAATGTATGTTCATGCTGGTTGTCCTGCTTTTGCACGGCCATGTGTGGGGGTCCATAAGAGTACATGACTTATGAGTTCATCTCTGCTTCTCCAGCAGTGTCCTGCATGTCTGGTTCGTCTAACTTGAATAGTTTTCATGATAGGAGGCAGGTGGCCGTACAGTTGGTGTCTTGTGGGGTGTTGCCGCCAGGACTTGTTCAAGATTGCTCACAGCATTCTTGTGTAACTGCCATCTAGCTTCTTCTCCAGCCGTTTTGTTAGAGTCCATGTAGTGCATCCATATAGCAGTATCGATGCGACCGCTGCCTGGAAGAAACTGTGTTAACTAATACAAATAGTTTGCACACAGTTATATGGTTTCAAGTATTCCTATCTAATACTAATAATTATATGGTTTCAAGTAATTATTTCTATTCAATAGCAGTCACTTGTGTGCACACAGTTATATGTTTTCAAGTAACTAATAATGATCCTTAGTCAACAATTATAACTTCAAGTAAATATTCCTAATACCAATAATTTACACTTATATCATCATCATCATCATGTCGCGCCGCCAGCGCGGATATCCTTGACCCTCTCTCGCCATTTCTCCCTATCATTCATCGCCTCCGGCAGGTCTTCAGGGTTACATCCTGTGTCCTCACATAGTTGCTGTATGTATGTTCGTGCTGGTCGTCCCACTCTTGCACATCCATATGTGGGGGTCCACAGGAGTACATCGCTTATGAGCTCGTCCTTGCTTCTCCAGCAGTGACCTGCGTGTCTGGTTCGTCGAACTTGTATAGTTTTCGTGATGGGGGGCAGGTGTCCGTATAGTTGGAGTCTCGTGGGGTGTTGTCGCCAGGACTTGTTTAATACTGCTCTCAACATTCTTGTGTAATTTCCGTCCAGCCTCCTCTCCAGCCGCTTCGTAAGCATCCATGTGGTGCATCCATATAGCAGTATCGACACAACCGCTGCCTGGAAGAAACTGCGTTTCATTTTATCAGTTAGGTCCGACTTCCATATGATCGAGAGCCTATCGATAGCTGTCCATGCCTTCGTCAGTCGTGTGTCGATGTCTTTAATTTTTTAACAGATCTATTTGACCCATAGATAGAACTGTAGCAGGTACTACCACTATGGGTCAGAATGGACCTGGGAGTAATAACAATGAAGGAGTACTCCACACTCTCCAGATCTTTAGAACCTGAACTTCACCATCAGATACAGTTTAATGTCATACCCAGAAACCTCTTTGAAAATCTGCATCTTGTAAGCCCTGTGAACTAGGCGTTTTGGGGATATTGAGATAACCAGTATCACTTGCATTTTGGGACCATTATTAAGTTAAATTAATAAATTGTTTATTTCTGAAAGTGTGGAAAGTGAAACTTGAGATAAGGAGGAATCACTGTGCCATGAGGGGGAAATTATATTGGATACCTATGGAAATAATTTTGCTAAATACTAAATTCTTTGCCCATTTTTAGAAGATACAATTACTACCAAATGGTATATGCACAAATCGAGATCTGTCCTTAAGAATGAGACACATAAAATTCTCTTGAAGTTCGAAATACAAATGGATCCCTTAATTCTAGCAAGAAGACTCGACCTAATGTTAATTAACAGGAAAAAAGAACTTACAATTTTGTGGATTTTGCTGTTCCAAAGGATCAAATAATTGGTAGATACCAGAGAATTTTATGCATCTCAGTATCTGGGAGAGATTCTTGTTTTTTCATATGCTATTTGGTAGTAATTGTATCTACTAAAAATTAGTAAAAATGTTATAAAAGATTAGAAAAATCTGATGATTAGAGGTCATGCAAACATGTAGCAAAAGTAGCCTCTCTCTAAGCAAAAATAGTGATACAAATACAAATTCTATATCAGTTATAAATCTTCATTGAATTGGAAAATACAAGAAAGCCATAATAATGAAATTGTTTTTCTTTTTTATAAGTTTGCATATATATATATATATATATATATATATAGCAACTTTAGGTTATCAATGTTACTCGCACTCATATTTTTGATAAAATTCACTATATAAGATGAATTTTTGCATCCAACTATATTTTTGCACTGCTGATACTTGACAACAGACCATTCTATAAAAGCTAAGACAGTATTTTCCTTTTTTTTTCGGTATCTCTCAAAACAAATGCCTTTGACCCAAGTTAAGCCGCTGTCTCAATTGCCACTAGTATTGTATTTTCCCTCATATATTATAATAAGCAGAAAAAATTATTTAGTTAAAATTCAGCTGTTAAGTTGAAACTAATATATTTGAAAAATTGGGAGTAAAATGCATTTTAGATCTTGAAAGATCATTTTAATTATTTCAGTCTGAAATCTATTTGCCTGAGTCATGTTACTTGAAGGATTTTGTTTATTTTTTAGGGTGGATTAGCCATATTACTTTCTTTTTTCATATAATATTATCATGAACACAGTGAGAACATTTTAAGACATGAAAATAAACCAAAGTTAGTAAGTTGAAATAATTATTAATAATGGTCTGAGTTAGGACACTGAATCCAATCAAAATCAAGGACAAAGGACTTGATCTGAGAAAACTTCTATTGCTTTGAAATTTGAGCCCAAAAAGCACTACCCCTGGAGTTGTAATTAGTGGTTATGACATTTTGGCCCTGAAATGATGGTTGATTCCAGAATCATCATTTGATTAATGTTTTGTTAGCAGCATAGCTGTTGTTTTTCTTTGCAGCATGTATATGTAATATTATCATAAAGATCTGATTTTTATGATTTAGCTTCAGTTCACTAAATTCATTTCATTTTTACTTCAGAGATTCCAAGATAAAATTTCCAAATCTTTTTTGTATATAGAGAAAAAGATATTGTTTTTCTATCTATTATTGTGAATATTTTACTTGTAAGCTATTCAATAATTGGCAAAATGCAACAATAAAATAACAAAAAAATATGATATTGAATTTACCTGAGGATAATCATATTTTTCAATGTATAAAACAGGAACATGTTTATTTAAATGACTTACATTTTTCTTATGATCTTCTCAAGATTCAGTCTTTTTCTGAGAATTTTGAATAAAACAGGTTTATTTTATGTCATATCGACCCTCTTAGGTTATTTAATACCAAATCCTGTTTTTATATATATATATAAGGTTTTGTAAATAGTTTTTAAGTAACAATTTTTAAATGGGCTAGAGCACATTTATTTGCACTGATTTAAATTGTTTCAAGTATAATAAATTGTCAAATAGTTCAATTTGACCCATAGATGAATTCCTAACTGGTACTACCACTCTGAGTCAGAGTGGATCTGGGAGTAATTGCAATAAAGGGGTACTTCTCATTCCCCAAAGCTCCAGGACTAGAGCCTCACAATCTGATGGTTTAGTATCATATAAGGATACTCATTGGAGGAGTCTTACCCCTCTGCAGAGATGCAGTTAGCATACTCTACAGCCCCAGCCAACTGAGTTGTATAACAAAGCAGAAAGAAAATTTCCTATTTCAATGTTAATATATATGTATACAGAGCATTTGGCATTAAATAACCTACAATGGTTGATATGCCATAAAACTTGACCAAACCAAACCTAACCTATTTCAAGAATCTGATTTTTTTCGTCACTTCTCAAGATGGAAATCCTACTGCATTCTATCTTGGAGATATTGGTGGTAACATGATTTTTAATTATGTCTATTGCTGTACTCCCTATACTTAGCCTGCAGGTTGGTGAGGGGTTTCTTTTGGAGAGATCTTCCAGGAGTTCATCAGCTTAGCAGAGTTACAAAGACTCAGTTCTGTTTGGTGGAATGAGTGATCATGGCATGGTATGTGTGTTCGTGCAAGGGTTACCAGATTAGGTTAAAAGTATTCTTCCCGCTTCGGGATGAATTATTCATCAACTAGCTGTTGGCAATCATGAAAGACGAAGTAATGGAGGAGGGTCTGGCAGTTGCAACAACAAGGTACAAACAACATGGAATGACATAAAGAAGCTTCCTATCTGGGTCCATGTGGCTCCATATCATGCTATTGTTACAAAGGTCCCAATCATTTTGCAAAGGACCACACACCAGATGGTGGAAAACCCAGATACGATGTTACAAGTATGATGTGGTGGGCCATATATCCCACAATTGTCCAGGAAATGAGCCAGAGGAATAAACCTCAGCATTAGCTTACTCCCCAAGCCCCACATGAAGGTGGTGCTACCAACTGTTGCCAACACATCAATGGAATCTGGTATCTCACTTGACTAGACATGGATTGTTTATGGTTTCTTGCAAGCAGACTACTTTGTCACTTTCAGAAGAGGAAAGAAGTGAATATACTCACTGTTGGTGAAAGGATCCTTAAATGCTCTAGGATAGAACTTACTCAACTCAATGTGAGCAACAGATATCCTATCAGTGTTGAGTTTATAGTTGTGGACAAGAAATTGGTGGGATTCAACTTGCTGCTTAGATTTGATGCCATCAAGAAGTTGAAAGGAGTATGTGTGACCTATGATGGGACTGTGAGCTTTCCTCAACTTAACCAATCCTTGTGCGCAGCCATTACCATCAACGAGCCTGACTTTTATATGAAGTATGACCACCAGTATTATTATTGAAAATGGTAGATCTATAGCTGAGGATACAAGTTTGTTGTGACCAGTGCATGAGGATAGGCACATAAATCTGGCAGAACTTGATGTGATTTTGAGGAGCATCAACCTGGTGCTGCAATGGAAGGTAAGTGTGATTCACCTGTGGACAGACTTGGCATGCTTGCACCACTGGATTTTTGACACCTTATCCAGGAAGACGAGGCTGCGCCCCAAAGCAATGTTAGAATTGTTGATTAGGTGTCAGCTAACCACCTTTTAGGAATATGGGCTGGCGATTGATATAACACTCGTTAAATCCCATGAGAACTGAGCCGATCAACTGACTTGAGTACCCTAGTGATGGCTGGATGAAATCCAGAAAAATATAGAACTCATAGAACTGGTGTGTGCTGCAGCTTCAATCGGGCTGGAATCTGCTCATGTACAAAACATCCATCAATTTAATGGACACCCCGGTGTGAAGCATAGGCTATACTTTGTAAGGACAGTCAACCCTGGAGTCTCTAAAGCAGTAGTCCAAAAAGTGGTCAGAAATTGTGAGAAGTGTCAATCCGTAGATCTAGCTCCCGTGCATTGGAAGATGGTTAGACTGGATGTGCGTAAGAATTGGAACAAGGTTGGAATGGACATGACCCACTTTGGGGCTGGCATTACCTAATGCTAATTGATTGCAGTCCCAGTTGTTTAGCCATTTGGAAGCCATTGCTATGCCAGGATTCTGACAGCATCATCCAGCAGTTGGAGACTGTATTCTGCAAAAGAGGACCACTTGTTGAACATTACTAACAATGGCACAATATTTTGTGGGGAGATGTTCACAAAAGTCACTGAAGTTTGGGGCATCTGGATGAGATTTCAGTACACCTACATATTCTAATGGAATATGTAGAAGTCACTACTCTAACGTGCAGAATAAACAAGAACAACACTTACCAGTTCAGCAGCCCCAGCTAGTGTCCAGCTGGCAGACAAAAAATAAAATGGGTGGTAACTCAATACTGAGCCTGTAATATCTTAAGCAAGCCAGTGTATACACACACTAATATACTCATTAACTGGGCCAGCAACCAATCACTGTCCAGAAAATGAACTTAGCCACTTGAGAACAATGGAATGCCCCAGTGTCCATATAATCTCACCTCAAGTCGTAGCTCATTACTTTTTTATGCAAATGAGTATTTACTCACAGCTAACAAGCATTACGAACGAATTCCAACAGAATATTAAAGAAATCTCACTGTACTATCAATCGAATTTCCGTAAGATCACAGTGCTCAATCATGGAGGCAGTATAATGTAACTCCAAAAGTTGACACAACAGCTTTGACAGCTCCAGTCAACTCAATACGTACATACCAAGGCTGCATAAAGGGCATCAATGTTGCACCACTACTTGAACACACAGATCCTGGAATCTACAAAGTAGGAGATGCAGTATGAGTAAAAACTCCACATGATCAATGTTCTACACAATTCAGAAAAGGAATGGTGACATGGATCTATAGCCCATATTCCATTCTCATCAATGGAGTGCCGCAGCATATCAGTGACCTCCACCTGCAACAGAGATCTACTTTGTCATAAGATGATGGCAGTGATAAGTCATTTGAGAGTGACTCAAATATACCATTGTTTTTCAGTGTAGGACCAGATGATTCATTTGTGGAACCAGAAGAAATAAATTTTCAAGACGATGATGATGATGCAAAGAACGAGAGAAACCAAGTGGGCACAACAGAAAAAAAAAGTTGAGTGGATCCCATCCACCTTTATGTAAAAGCACTCGATGAGGGCAACCGCCATGTCAGCTATGTAATCAGGAGATCCGGTAGGAGTTTAGAAGATGACTTACCTCATTTGGCAAAGCAAGCACAGATATGCCTGGTGTGCAAAATGAGTGGTGGAATTGCTAGAAAAAAAAATGCCTGCCCTAACACTTCAATTTAGGATAAAACGCAGTCTCAAGCATGGAGAATTTGTGAGAGTGGCATGTTCAAATTTTTCAAAGTGAACATAAGTATAAAAGTATAAAAACACTGCGTGCAAAAGAAATGGCATGATGATTTTTTTTTTAAATTGGACTGAGCGGAGACATTTTTTTGTTTGTGGAGATTAGTTCTGCAAGCCCTGTACTGAGCAAAGGGAGACTGGTGTGAAAGCGAAAACATGGATAAATTTACACACACCAACTCCCAGTAATCTATTTCAAAGACAAAGAACAGTTAGGAAATACTGATGTATTGGTGGAATTTTGACGACCTAATTATTTAATAAAAAGATTAGGCTCAACCTGAGAAATAATTTTATCAGGTTGAGATACAAACCTAATGGAAATGACTTGGAGCAACTCTTTGCTTCAAAAGTTAATTCCATGAATTAAGGATTTCACTGAAGAAAATTAAGGTTAACCTATACATGAGTAATAATTTTATAAGTTTGAAATTCAAACCTAATGGAAAGGTTTTGGAGCAACCCTTTTGCTTCAAAAATTAATTCTATAACTTTATAAATTCAGGTTCACCTTATCGTGAATTGCTTTATACAGAAATAGTACGCACAAAATCATAATAACAATACTAATTCTGATTGTGATAACCTTGCTTAAATAACTGATAGTACACACAAAATCATAATAACAATACTAATTCTGATTGTGATAACCTTGCTTAAATAACTGATATTGTTGCTAAGTATTCAGAAAGGTTCCAATTGATAAATAAGATAATAGAAAATTTTATTAGGAAAAAGTGCATCTATTCCTTAATGATACTAGCTACAGAGAATTTATGATAAATTCCTCCCTACACCATACACACAGAAAAAAATCCTCATTTTACAACATCAGAAATCATATTAGGACCTCAAAAATAGTTAATATATTCTTATGGTCTCTTGTTGATTGTATTAATTCCTATTTTGTCAACTCTACCCTCAGCTTATCATAGTATTTGATATATCATCCATCATGAAACAATAGGATCAGTGCCCATTTCATGAATGCTATGCTATGAATATACAAATATCTTATACAGAACTACTGCTATATATAAACTACCATTAATAGAAGCAGTATTAAAAAAAATCCAGAAAATAATCCAGAACCACAGTAAATTATTCAGACCACTCCACTGTTGTCATGACAATGACACTGAATATTATAAAAATTGCATAACATTTAGACCAACCATTATTTGTGTTATAAATTTTCAATCTTTTGCTGAAATATTACAAAGAGAACCATCATTGTTTAGAAATCCTTCTTACTTGTGTTTTATAGCTTATCAACCCTTGTAAGTTATTTACTGCCGAATCCTGTTTATACATATATATTAAATTTATATGATTTGTAAATGAATAGTTTGTAGGTAAGAATTTTTAAATGAGCCAGAGCTTGTTTGTTTGCACACAAATAATTTCAAGTATTGCTATTTAACACTTGTAATTCTATTCAACATAAATGGTTTAATATTTCTATTTAATTCATAGATAGGACCCTACCACTCTTGGTCAGATAGGATCTAGGGGTAATGGCTATGTAGGAGTACTCCATATTCCCCAAAGCTCCAGGACTGGAGCCTCACCATCAGATGATTTAGTGTCATATCCAGGACACTTGTTAGGTGGTGGGGGACTTAGCCCCTTGCAGGAATGTAGTCAGCTTATTCTACAGCCCCATCCCACTCGTTACATTACATTAAAATGTGCTTATATGAACATATGAAATAAAATGAAACAGGATGTCTCAAATTAGATGCAACCCATTAATATGATAATGATTTATTACTGAGATAAGCACAATGGCAGTCATTTGAAACACATCCTGTAAAAAATACATCCTTTGAACTAGAGATATCAAATCAATGGGTTTTTTTTAATTGTTATCATATCAACTTCCAGGACATGTAATCTTTTTTTTGGATTTTCTTGTCTCAGTAATAAATCATTATTATATTAATAAGTTGCATTTATTTTGAGATAAGTGGCACAAAATATTTTTCCTCTCTTGTCCAAAGCATCCTGATTGAAGATTAATAGTTCTTATAGTATATTATTTTCAAATCTGAAACAATAATGGCAAATATGCAATTCAAATTTTTCTGATTTACAGATCTCCTTTCATTTTTAAAAATAAACATACACATTTCCAATCTCATTTTGTGAATAATGTCATCAAGATTTATCAAATTCCAGAGCTAAAATTGACTTGGTCTGATGATCACATTGGTGAATAACCGACAGTGTTAAATCTACACTATTCTAACTGATCTATATATGCTCTATCACCAACATTAAGTACTCTTTATCAATGAATATTGCAATTGATATCATTATTTTATATATATATATAGAGAGAGAGAGAGAGAGAGAGAGATGAAAACACACAAAGTCTTCAAAGGATTTCTTTGTGTTTTTTCATTTCTGTATATTACCATACTGTCAGACTTATTTCCACTTTTCCCCATATATATATATATATATATATATATATACTTGCACAGGTAAAATAATCAGTCTTTTGTGGCTAGAAATAATTATTGAGGTTAGCTTTAGGAGGTCTTCTCCCCAGTCAGTACCTTCCACATTGCGGTAAAATTGGCCGAGTTAGGTTAATCTTTGATATCTTAGCTGGAACTCTTTTTAATACCACTCACTCTTATGACCATGAGTCCTTGAATTAAATTTGATCTTGTTTTATATCCTGCCCTATCAAGACAGGGGACTACTAATTACATGCATATCCCTCTCTCTCTCTCTCTCTCTATATATATATATATATATATATATATATATATATATATATATATATATATATATATACACACACAATGTAATTTCCCAACCTCTTGGCATAAAATAAACCTAGACGGTTTGATTTCTTAAAATCAATCAATCAAATTTTCCTGTTCTATAAACAACTGTTTTTAAAAACTGCTACTTTTATGATGACAATCATGTAAGGTTACTGATTAATCAGTCATACTCTTATATATTATTCATGCCTTGTCCACTCTTTTAAGAAAATTAAGACGAGAACTTATTTATATCATTAATATACTACAACCACTACTACTGGCAGTATCCCTCTCTTTGAATACCTCTTAAATGAGTATTAATAAGATGCTGAGGTACTGAATTCTTGAAAAGCTGTTGGTTTTCTCATTTTGAATTGATAGGAAAGTTTGACAACTACTCTCAACATTTCTGTACTCGCAAAAAAGTTTATTGATTAACACAAGGGAAATTAATTCTTTTCATAATTAAAAAAAAAAACAAGAATCATTGCAAGCGGTTATTATTTTCATGGCCTCATATTTATAGATGATACCATTAAACAGTTAGCACATGCTATATTTTAAAACACTTTGGGTTACTGTTGATATCTCTAGGCAAGTTGAAAAATTAAGTAAAATCTGATTAACTGTAAATATTACTTTTTCAAGATGCATTTTGAATTATACGGGGTGTTTCAGAGAATTTCATATCATTTGAGATTTACTAGGTATTTCTGAAAAATTTATATCATTTCATAATTTGATTACTCAACCAATTCTTATTTAAATGATCTCAAATTTTAACAGCCTGTGTAGAAACAACTGAAAATTCTATGTTTAATGTTTCAACATATTTTTTTTCCAGTGAATTGCACTTCTGTACCTGAAAAGAAAAAGACATAAGATAGAATTTCGAGTTCTTTCTACAGATGCAGTTAAAATTTGAGATTGTTTAAATAAGAATTGGGGGGGGTGTCCTCATGGTGTAATGGTTAAAGCGATGGACTGCGGAATCGTAGTAAGCAAGTTCATACTCCAGTCGTACTATTATGTTCACTTTCAGGCAAATACCCTTGGGAAAGGTATGAACCCCCTTATCCTCCCAGCTATGGGTTAAATAGTACCACTACTGTTCTTCTAGGAGAATAGCTTTGGCATTAAATAACCTACAAAGGTTGATATGCCATTAAACAAAGAAACCAAACCAACCAAACCAAATAAGAATTGGTTAAGTTATTAGATTATGAAATAACATCAATTTTTCTGAAACACCCTGTATATTTAGTTTAGCTAACAAAACTTAGGTGTTGCAAAAAATTGTTTTTAAAAAGTGCTTTATTGATGCAAAAAATTTGGAATAGTCAGTTCATAAAAATTGTATTGGTCTATAGTTTTTGGTAAGGTGTCTTAACATTGAGTTCATGGTAGTAAAAATGGATGGATTTAATATAAGAACAAAAATTCCTGTTTTCAAAAATATGTTTAAAAGATCCATCTGAATTTGTTTCAACTTTACATTTGTATGCAGTTTTATGGACATTTGTCAGAAGATTGTGAAAAGCAAGTGATGTATGTATGTATGTATGTGTTTGTGTGTGTGTACGTAGATATTTAGTTATTTACTAAGATTAGCTTAGATGTGGCACAAGGTTAGATGTATGAAGTGTCCAGTGAAAATCAAACTCACAATGGTCTGTTAATATAGCTTGCTAAACATTATACCACATGAGATGCTCAGTGTGTGTGCGTCTATATATACATATATACCCAACCTCTCTGCATGAGTAGGATACAACACAAGATCAACTTTTAAGTGGAGTTCAACAGGTTTAAATTTAGTTTTCCTTCTCCTAGACTGGTTGCCATTTCAAGGTTAAAAAGCCCAGTCTCCTCTACTTTTTACCCATACCTGGAGGGAAAATAATTGGGTTCATATCTTTCCTAAGGGTATAAGTATTATGTGAAATAGAAACAACCTCATCCAGGATATGAATACTGGTTACCATTTCTAGTTCCTATGCTGGTAACTATTACACCACAAGTGCCTATTATATATATATATATATATATATATATATATATATATATATATATATGTGTGTGTGTGTAGATATGTATATGTGTGTGTGTGTGTATTCATGTGTATCTATACATGCATATGTGTGTGTGTGTGTGTAGATATGTGTGTGTGTGTGTGTATTCATGTGTATCTATACATGCATATGTATGTATGTGTGTGTATATATATATATATATATATAAGGTGTGGCTATTGAATAACAAGACTGGGCTTAAATAGGACCATTGAACATGTACACACCTCTTAATATACATTGACCAATAGGAAAGCATAAACAACTGTTAAAAGTTTCAATCCGCTTGTATCTTCTGTTTGTTGTTACATGCTACTTGAAATGCCCATCTTTTTCCAACATGTTGTAAACTTTCTGACATTGTTTATTCATGCCCATTGATTAATGTGTACTCATGGTTTATGTATATGAACTCTGATTCAATTTAAGCCCAGACTTATTATTTAATAGCCACACCTTTTGTGTGTGTGTGTGTGTATATATATATATATATATATATATATATATATATATATAGTAACAGTGTTAGTTGTCACTAATTCACTTTGTGGGTTTGTGGTAAACCAAGTGTGATATAATTTGGAGAGTGCTTAATATCTGTGATAGAGCTATTACATAATTATGATAAATGAATATATAGTAGATTTTATGCATCTATTTATTATTATATATATATGTATGCACACAAATGATACTGAAAAATTCTTAGACCAGGAAAGAAATTTCACTATATTTTCTTTTTGTGGGGAAGTGTTAAAGAAATTCATGAAATAATGTGCCAAGTGTATTAAATTGTAAAATGTGAATGTGGAAGAGCACGTATACTTCATGGCTCTAGATTATTCTCTTGGTCAGTAAGAGAGCTTTTCAGCACCCTCTTAGATGCATACTCTCTCACACTCAAGGGAGATATGCTTAGTGCAATAGTTATCATCATAAGAAATGGAATCAGTGACCTAAGTTCAAATCCTGGATGAAGCTATTTGCTTTTCTCATCTTACAAAATGCCCTTAGGCAAAAGTTAAAAGACATTGACACACGGCTAACGAAGACATGGACTGCTATCAATCATAAGGAAATTAGACCTGACCGATAAAATGAAACGGATGCACTACTTGGATGCTAACAAAACAGCTGGAGAAGAAGCTAGACGGCAATTACACAAGAATGTTGCGAGCAATATTGAACAAGTCCTGGTGGCAACACCCCACAAGGCACCAACTATACGGCCACCTGCCTCCCATCACAAAAACTATCCAAGTTAGACGAACCAGACATGCAGGACACTGCTGGAGAAACAGGGACGAGCTCATAAGTGATGTACTCTTATGGACCCCCACATATGGCCAGGCAAAAGCAGGACGACCCGCTCAAACATACATACAGCAGCTATGTGAAGATACGGGATGTAGCCCTGAAGACCTGCCAGAGGCGATGAACGATTGGGAGAAGTGGCGAGAGAGGGTCAGGGATATCTGTGCTGGCAGCACGACATCATGATGATGTATGATATGCACCCTTGACTTTTGTGCTGAAAAATCTAGCAAAATAATGTATTGTATAAACAAATAATTATGGTATTAGGTTTGCTCCAAATAGGAACATTATTTTTATTGTACTAAATTAGAAAATTTTTACTGTTTACCTGATCATTATTTGTTTAATTAGTATCTTTAACTGCTTATTTATTGAGTGTCAAAATATTAGAAACATCTTACTTTAAATTATGAATGATAACAATGCTAGTTTTGTTGAAGATAATTATAAAAAACTACTTAGCCACATATTTTTACCAAATATGCTCAATAGGCAAGGGGTTATTTAATAACTAATTAAATTATACTATGACCTTCTTAACTTTGAAAGAATATACAATGAAATCCTTTGTTCAAACTATAGTGCAGATACAATGACTTTGCCCATTGGTCTGTGATGTTCAAGTTCAGTGGAATCTTCAAGCTCAGATCTTTAATTCTTTTGCTGCTCAGCTGGGACTGTAGAATACACCAACTGCAGAGGGATTAGATAAACCTTAAAATAAATCCATTAATAAAAAGAAATAACTAGAATGTTATTCTTTACTGTCTAATTTAGTTAAATAATTAAATTAGGAAAATTTAGCAATGAAAACTGGAAGTGATGGGAAGAGCTAGCATCCAAGCTGTTTTATTCTTTGATTATACTCCCTCTGTTTCAAATTTTTTTTATATGTATTCTTATCTAGTTTCCTTAGTCATTATAATAATATTTTAATATATTTTATTACATTAAAACTTAAATACTTACACTGAGATGGCACATATTTTTGCTAGTATAATTAGTTGAGTTGTTTGAACATATCCTCTACTTTGCAGATTTTGTAAAAATTATCTGCTTGCAAAAGGGCTAAACTTCAAGCAACTTTGTTTTAAAATAATAGGGGGGGTGATGAGATTTTAACAAGATGGGGAGAAAACCAAAAATGTTATTAAAAAAGATATTACCAAGTACTAGACATTAAAAACAGAATGGCTGATGTATTGCTCAGATTCAAGTTTCAAAATTAATTAAATGTTTCTAATCCAAGTAAAAATCAAGTTCAATTTAAGTATTATTCAAATTTTTAAAAGGTTGGTAATGAAATGTTTGCAAGATAACAACGTCCTTCAAACATTTGTGCTTTGGACTGAAACTATAACTAATTACCACCTCATCAGCAGAGCTTAGAATACAGTGGCTGTAGCCCTTATAGAAAGGTAAGACTGCTCCTCAAAGAAGAGGTGGCATTTGTATGACACTAAACTGTATTCTTCTGTGAGGCTCCAGTTCTGGAGATCTGGGGTTGTGGAGTATCCCTTCATTGCCATTACTCCATGGTCAACTCTGATCCAGTGTGGCAGTATTTGTTAGGGTTACATCTACGGGTCAAATAGATCTATTAGGGTTCCATCTATGGGTCAAACAGATCTGTTTGAGTTCCATCTATGGGTTTTATAGATCTGTTAGGGTTCCATCTATGGATCAAATAGATCTGTAAGGGTTCCATCTATGGATCAAATATAGATCTGTTAGGGTTCCAGCTATGGGCCAAATAGATCTATTAGGGTTCCATCTATGGGTCAAATAGATCTGTTAAAAAGTTATTAGTATTTAATAGAAATACTTTTTCCTAAACAACTATATTTGTTAGTTGAAGAAGGATTATTATTAGTTACTTGAAACCATATAATTGTGTACAAACAAATGACTGTTATCAAATAGAAATATTCACTTGAAACCATATAATTATTAGAATTCAATAGGAATACTTGAAACCATAAAACTGTGTTCAAATTACTTGTATTAGACAGAAATACTTGATATCATATAACTGTGTGCAAAAAACTAAGAAACAACTACTCAAAAAATGTAAATATAAATCTACAATGAACACACTTCTTTATTCCTTTGGCATAAAATAACCCAAGACAGCTTGACATGCCATTAAAATCAATAGATTAGTACAACTGATCAGTATTTGATGAAGTATAGTTGTTGCATAAAGTCTTAGTTAATAGTCTTTGCTTTTTAAATCCCAATGTTTTTTTAGTCTTCTCCAATTCACATTCTTGCATTATTATTTTTACTATTATTCTGCTAATATCTAAACTTATATTTCTAAGTTCATTATTTGTATTTTTGATATTCAAATTATTTGCCATACCATTTTAAATAATAATTATAAATTATAAATGATGAATTTCTGGGACATGTTTGTTTTAATAGAATTGTTTAAATCCTTCTAAGACTTTGTTCAGAATTGATCAAGGAGATTGAAAAGGCCAAGTTACATTGCTATTTGGAAAAGTTGCTAAATTAGTAAGTTAATTTGGATCCTCCCACTCTACTCAAAATCTTTAATGAATCTTAAGCAGTAAAATTTAGATTTTATGTTTGTTGAAATACTTATATGCTATATGATAATGTTCTTGATGGCAGGTTGTCCTGGATATGACACTAAACTGCATCTGGTGAAGCACCAGTTCTGGAGCTTTTGGTAGTGTGAAGTACCCCTTCATTGCCATTAATTTTAGGTTCACACATAGTCGGAGTGTTAATATCTTTTAGTGTCCTGTCTGGGTCAAATAGATCAATTTGAAGGTTTTTAGCATTGAATTAGAAAGCTTGAAATCATACAACTGTATACAAAAAATAGTTTTTAAATAGGAATAGTTACTTGAGACCATATAATTGTGTATAAATAATTAGTATTAGATAGGAATACTTGAAACCATATAAGTGTATATAAATTATTAGTATGAGATAGGAATGCTTGAAACCATATAGTTGTATATAAATTATTAGTATTAGATAGGAATACTTGAAACCATATAGCTGTATATAAATTATTAGTATTAGATAGGAATACTTGAAACTATACAGCTGTGTGCAATTAAAAGATTTTAGCCAAATAAAAAAAAAAGTGCCATTTAAGAAATAATTGCTGTGGAATGTTAAAAATATAGTTACAATTATAATCAAACATTTACAAATGAATCAAATTTTGGCATCAAATAATCCATAGGGAGTTGATATGCCATTGAATAAATCAATCATTATAGCAAGTTATTGAATTTGCATAGCTTTTACATTAACCCTTTACTTACCACTTTTTGTAAAAAAAAATCTATGATAAAGAGGTCTGCTGTACCATTGTGTTTTTCATGATTTGAAGTATCATATTGCTTCTATTGTTCTGGCATGCCAAATATACCAAGAATGGTTTTCAGCAAGCATAACTGGTTGTTAAGGTGCATCTGATATCTGAGCATCTGGTATATAGGAGGTTAAAATTCTTCTCTGTCTAAAGATGGCATAATTCATCTTTTTATATATTTATTAGCTTTCAAAAATAGATTTTTAACATTTTGATAAGCAATTTGTGTGATGTCATTAAAATTACTGATCCAAAATAGGTTTCTTCTGATTATTTTTTAAAATCTAAAAATAATGGCAGATGAACAAAGAACCTTTTCCTACCATTGCTATCAGTGCAGAAGAATTTTTGGAATTTCCTGTTAAGGAATGAGACTTGAATTTCTATCATTGAGTCAATAAAAAAGATCTATATAAATTCTGAGAATAAAAGACAATGGCCTGTTGCAGTTTTCAACAGATTCTGGTTTCAGCATTAAGAAAACAACAAAGTATCCAACCTCACTGGTGTCCTAAAGGGTTGTATAATAAGTTCTTATATATCTATATCAGTGGCAATTCAAAGTCATTAATGTTATTCAGGCTCACATTTTTAACATAATATTCTATATGTATAATCTAGAATATAAGAACTTCAGTATCTGACTACATTTTTTAAAAATACCATTCATCAAAACTCTGAGCCTGTGTAGATTTGCACAACTGGTTCTTGACAACAAACCCTTCTACAAAAACCAAAACAATATTTTCTCTTTATCTGCTGCATTTTTCAAAATAAATATCTTCGACTCAAGTTAAGCATCTGTCTCAGTCACTACTAGAATCTTTCATGTTAACTGCTCAATGTCTGGATCAGTAGAATAGATTACAGACCCACACACAAACATGCACAGAATTTACATGGAGCTGAAATCTTTTGAGCCTGTTGTCATATAATTAAATTCCCTTCATATGATATTATAATATACAGGAAAAAAAAATTATTTATTCATTATTTAGCTGCTAAGTTGAAACAAAAATATTTTCTTTGAAAAATGGGGAGTAAAATGCATTCAAGATTTTTAAAGATTATTTTAATTATTTCAATTAGAAATATATTTGAGTCATGTTACAAGAAAGATTTTGTTTGTTTGTTAGAGCTGATCTTCACCAGACTGAAAGATTATTCTAATTATTTCAGCTAGAAATATATTAGTCTGAGTCGTGTTACTACAAAGATTTTGTTTGTTTCTTTGAGCTGATTTTCATCAGCCTGAAATAACTAGCCACATTATTTTTTCTTCATGTAAAATTATTGCACTGTCAGCAAAATTTATCTAAATCAACATTTAAGGCTTGAAAATAAAATACAACTATAAAAGTTAGTGAGTTAAAGTAATTATTCATGATGGTTTGTGCCAGGATGTTAAGTCCAACCAAAGTCAAGGACAAATAACTTGAATTTTTATTTATTACTTTGAAATAAGTAGACTTGAGAGAATAGCTCTTCATGCTGAGCTTGAAAAATTCTACCCGTAGAGTTGCCGCTGATCTAATATATATTTGGGTTACCTGTAAAGTTCTGCCCACAGTTGACACTGATCTAATATATAAAAGGGTCATATGAAAAGCTCTACCCACAGAGTTGCCAGTGATCTAATATATAGAAGGGTCACCTGAAAAGCTCTACCCACAGAGTTGCCACTGATCTAATACATAAAAGGAGTCACCTGCAAATCTCTACCTTCAGTGTTGCCACTGATCTAATATGTAAACGGGACATCTGAAAAGTTCATATGATGATGTCATATCTACTATTGATGATTTTTTTTAACAATAGGATCCAAACACTACAACACTAATGTAAGAAGTGTGTCGACTACAAAAGGGACTATATTGTCACATTTCATGAGAGTAATTTGGTCAGACTATGAACTTTTTTGCCAACCTTTGTATGTAGATAGATGGTGTTCCAAGAAGTCCTACCTTTTTTTAAAAATTTATGTTGGTTTATTACTCCAACTAGCATCTTATACAATCCCCTCTTATACCAACCTTTTTCTCAGTCCTCTGCAGGTTTCAGACATGTGGAGTAAAGGACCTTCCCTTTTCATACTGGTCCATTATATATCATGGTATGTTGCATTGTAGGTCTCTCAAAAAGGATCTCAAAGAGGTTGCCATTTGATCTTGATTGCAAAAACTTTCATTTATTATGTTACAAGTAATAGGAAATGAGGTGGTTCTTGTTCAGTCAATGAAAGAACGTCTTCAATGTGACCTGTTATTCCTTCTGTAATTTGCTGTCAGTTTACAATGAAAAACAAGCATCTGGACTTTCTATTAGATAAATTCTCATACAGCTATCTTCAAGACTACCTTTTTTTTTTCCTCAATTTTAGGAAACCCTTCAAATTGCTGGTGTTGACACTGATGACTTTATTCGGACAACAGAGAAGAGACATTTCAATGCAGTCCAACATTTTTGGGTATGTACTTTCTATCTAATAAAACTCTTTGCCTGATTTTGTCAATTGTTCCTTTTTGTCTTTGTATTCTTAAGAGCAGAGGTATCATAATTGTTAACTATTCAGTAGTATGACATCTCATTTGATTATAGTTGGAGATACACAAGCAGACTATTCAACAGCCTCAGCCTGAAAATTTAACCTTAAACGTATGAAGCTATTAATATTAATGATATATGTTGTATTAAATACTATGAGCAGTGTCCGAAAAGTTAAGAATAAACATTTACTAATCCAACATGTTGATTACTATACAAATAAAATCTTAACCTCATCGCAATTTTTTGCCTTGGAATCAATATTATTTAGCTTATTGGAAATAAACTATTACTTTGTATTTTTCATGAATATAATCATTTACTGATGCATTAAAAATTCAGCTACAAATATGAGCTATTAATGATATTTCTGGTATTGGTTGATTGATTTTAATGGCATGTCAACCTCTCTAGGGTTATTTTATGTCAAAAGAATAAGGAATTGTGTCAATTGTGCATTTGTATTTTACATTTTTTGTGTAGTTGTTTCTTAAGAATTTTTTGCATAGTTATATGATATCAAGTATTTCTATCTAATACAAATAATTTGCACACAGTTGTATGTTTTGAAGTATTCCTATTGAATACTAATAATTATTTGGTTTCAAGTAAATATTTCTATTTGATAGTAGTCATTTGTTTGTACACAGTTATATAGTTTCAAGTAAGTAACTAATTATAATCCTTCTTCAAGTCACTTTGACAGCAAGGAGTTCCCTGACTTTCTTGCTATCCATCCCTCTCATAGAACTTCTAGGCTGCATGCTATATCTGCACAGAGCTCATGTTTGACACACCAGTGTTGGCTGACTAGCAAACACATTTACCAACTCTCCACAGATACTGAATGCCAGCCAGAGTCTCTATGACAAGTGATGGCTGTTGGAATGGATGGCAAAAGAAAGTCAAAGGATTCTATGCTGTCAGCATGACTTGATGAAGATGGTAATCAATTTGAATCAAAGGTCCAATATGTATAATGTTGTTAACAACAGAAGACAAGATTATATGCATTGAAGTTCTGATTCTAAATGATAGGGGAAAACATCATGATATGACTGTGGTACTTGATCTTCCAAAGTCAATGGCCTATAGAATTATCCCTGAGGAGTTGAGATATTAGAAGGTTTTGTCTCATTGGGTCCTAAAACAGTTGTCTAAAGAACAATTCACTTGAGTCTATATTCTTTAAGGAGAGTATTTGCTAGTGTTCCAATAGAATAGGTGTATAAATCTTAATGGTGGTTATGTTAAAAAGTAAAATAGTCATACCAGTAAGATTAGCATAATGTTTTATTTGTATCGTAATAAGCATATTGGTTTAGCTAATGTTTGTACTTTACTTTTTGAACATCCTTCATACTCATGAGAGTTCCAAGATATCTAGCCAAAAGAGAAATACTAATACCACTCCTTTTTTATTTCTATGACTTGGCTTTGTGAACAAAGATTTAAAAGAGTTTTCAATATCTGAGTCATTGAGGACTATAGAGAACAAGCAGGCCGTCTATATCAGTTTTAGAAAAGTTGGGGTAAGGTCCAAAATCTGACTGCTTTTCCTTGATTTTTTTCTTACAAAAAAGGAGGTTGCCATGTTTTTCTCTTGGCAATTTCTATAGTTCACTAGCAATAATTGATTCAGTAGTAGATGATGGTTCATTCTAAAGTGTCCTTTTATCTCTTCAGTGAAGCCCATCTATTTCACCAAACAATGTCTTTCATTTTTCTGTCCTGTTGGCTGGGGCTGTAGAATAAGTTGACTGCACTTCTACAGAGGGGTAAGACCCTGACCCCACGAATGTCTTGGGTAACTAAACTGCATCTAATGGTAATGGCTTCAGTCCAGGAACTTTGGGGAATGTGGAGTATGTCTTCATTGCCATTAATCCCCAGTCCACTCTAACCCTGAATGGTAGTACCTATTAGGGTCCGATCTATGGGTCAAATAGAATTGTTCAATCATTTACTAAAGATTATTATTATCATTGGTTATTTGAAACCATACAGCTGTGTGTAACTTATTTGTATTAGATATGAATATATGATAAATAAATCACTAATATTAAATGGTAATACTTGAAACCATTTAACTGTGTGCATACAAATAATTGATGTTAAATAGAATAATTAGTGTTAGAAGTACTTGAAATCATTTAACTGTGTGCAAACAAATATGTTCTAGCAACTTGTTTAAAAGTAAAATTACCTACAAACTATTTACTTACAAATCATATATATATATATATATATATATATATATATATATATATATACAGGGTGGAACGATAAAATTGTCGTTCTAAAGAAAACAACACTACAGCTTTATTTTAAAACTTTTATTGAAAAAATCAATTCAGGTAACTTGATTATGTAGTAGAGCTGACATCTATTCAATGTAGCCGCCTTCAGCCTCAATCACTGCCTTGATACGGATCCGGAACTGGAAGCATACCTTTTCCACAAGCGCCAGCTGGAGCTCGGCGAATAGTTGGCGGATGGCAGCGATCAGGCTGGTTTTAGTGTTGTTGGAGGTCATGTTGGTGATGTTCTCGATGTATGACCAAGTAGTCCAGCGGGTTCAAGTCAGGGGAGGAGGGGGCCAGTGAAAGAAGGGTACAAAGTCGTAGCACTCCTTCTGAAGCCAAGCCTGGGTCTCTTTGGACTTGTGGGCCGGCGCTGAGTCCTGCTGCCACACCCAGGGTCTGCCACCGGCCACCTGATTGCACTAGATCACCACACTCTTCAGCACATCCAGGTACACTTTCGTGTTGACTTTCAAGCCGACTTCGAAGATGTGAGGTGGCATGATATGGCCCTCACTTGAAACCACACCAAAGACCATAACCATAGCCGGAAACTTTGTTTTCATTACCCTGGGCACGTCCCTGTTATTCGTGGCAATCCAGATTTGCATTTTGAGGGTGTCAGCAATGGTCCTGTTGTCATAACTTGGATCGTTAGAGAGCATGAGTTGCACAGCAGCGCATCTCCGATCTTGCTCGTTGAACATTGTGTCACTTTCAGACATGATAGAAGGCTTCTATTGCTCTTGGGATTTGTACACAACTGGCCAACTAGTAGATGGTCTGCAACAAAAAAAGAAAACCGGTTTTCATTAAATAGAAATGGAATCATGTCGTCTTTTCTAGGGCGACAATCTTATCGTTCCACCCTGTATATACAAGATTTAGCATAATACCAACCAACTAACCAAAGTTTAATCTTTACTGTATCATTTGCACACTTCAGATAACTTATTCACTGCAGAGCTTTGATGCTCATTACACTGGCTGAATTGAGAATCTTTGTGTTGGTGATGAGGTCACTTCAGTGCACATTAAGAAAGATGTGGAGGCAGAGCTGATAGAAGCATTTCAGTATGAGATGACACTGGTATATGACTCAGGATTTAGCTAAAAACTGTATCACACTTGTAATTGATGTTATTTCTGAGAAAATCTGTGATTATCTAAGTTCTTAACTGAAAGAATGAAAAGAAATTAGATCTTAAACTTAATAAAGAGCAAACTTTATTCTGGCTGATATTTTGACAAACTCCACCTCACAGAAGCCTATTTACAAGTTGAAGTCTCTATGTCTTCCACAAAACTCTTCATTATTTTGACAAACTCCACCTCACAGATGCCTGTTTACAAGTTGAAGTCTTTACATCATCAACGGTAACTGCTGTCAATGAATTCATATCTGGCTGATATATAAATTTTACATTGAAACTATCTACAGAATTTTGGCTGTATAATATGGTTTAGGCTTAAAATTTTCGGAAGATTTCTTTTCAGAATTTGTAAAATTTCTAGATAAGAAGAAATGAAAGTATCCAATGATACTGATGCTTGAGTTCAATAAAATATTTTTATTAATGAACCTGTAAGAAATATGAGGTGTGTTTAAAAAAAAGTATTGATGACTATTTGCAAAGCCTCATACAGTGATGATATGGACAGGTTCTGGGAAGCATTGTACCCTTGGGGCTGGTCTGAATCCACCACCCCTCATCATGCTGAGGCTTTAATTACAAATGAAGACTTTAAAATAAAACTCACTCTCACTAAATCTCTCTCCTATCTCATGACAATACAATAACCAATAATCTCATTTGTCTGGTGGAGTGGAGAAGTTTGTATTTCACTGACTTTTTTTCCTATCCTGTTAACAATGTACCTAACAAAGCAATCTTTTCTCATGATACTTATCGCAGGTAGGTGACCTCTGGAGGCATCCATCCATTATAAACTTTGTACTCAGCGGTCTAGTCTATTACATAAGTTCAACATTGCTTAGTTGATTTTCAGTCAGGGTTGCCAAGCTGAAAAAAATTTTTTTACACTAATTGTTAATCTACTTTGTATTTCTTTAACATAAATCTTGGATATGGGCTTCATCAAACTTTCATTTGTTAACTAGCTTTGAATTTATATATTTTATAGATAGATGTTCAAGTTAAAAAAGAATTTGTAAATGTAAAGCTGAGGTGAAAGTTGTTATCTTTGCAATAATACGTAATTGTAGAGATGAGATTTTATTGCTTTTCCGTCGGTTTGGATATGCTTGAAATGAAAATGTAATCATTTTAATATTGAATTTCCAGCGACAACTCTCAGAAAATGGCTTCATTTACAAGGATTTTTATAAAGGCTGGTATTCTTTATCTGATGAAACATTTGTTGTTGAAAATAATGTGAAAGAAGTTCAGGACAGCAAAACTGGAAAATTATTACAGGTTAGTGTCTTTTTTTTTTTTTTTTTTTTTTTTTTTCAGTATTGAACAAAAAATAATTAAACTGCTGATATAATTTAAAAAAACAAACAAGTGATGACAGTCCACAATTATTATATGCCTCAATTTGATTGGTTTGATTTCTTTGTTTAATGGCATATCAAACTTTGTGGGTTATTTACTGCCAAAGCTATCCTTGTAAAAGTATAGTGGTGCTATTTAACCTATAGGTTGGGGGAATAAGGAGTTATACACATTTACCAAGGGTATTAGTTTAAAAGTGAACTTAATAGCATGACAAGAATTTCACTTATTACAATGTCAGAGTCCAGCACATTAACCACAACACCATGGGGACTCCCCCCACCACAATTTAATCTTTTTTCAAACTCAGACAACTGCTTACTAGACATTAGTAAAAGACTAATTACAAATTAGGATATCAAATCAAGGAAAAGAAAATTCTACAAAATTTCCTATTTTTTGGCATTTGTAAGAATTGTCTTTTTTAGAAAATTATGACTTTTCTCTAATCAAGGAAAATAAGTAAAGTAAAAGTAAAGTTGGCAACCTTAGTCGAGGATGACCATAAGGCTCCCTTTTCAATAGCTACTACACCGAGATGTAAGGGAGTGCGCTACTCCTTTCTCTGGATTGCTCCACTTTACCCTCGATACGTACTTTATATTGCTGAGTGTTAAGCAAGGAGGTATCAAGTACCATTTTTAAAGTCTTTGGTATTACGCAATCTAGGATTGAACCCAGGTCTCCCGGATCATTGGCAAACAGTCTACCAACTGGGCCAATGAGCCAGTTCACTTCCTAATTGTGTGTGAGTTATTGAAGGTTGATTAAAATTTCTGGCAATGATAAAAAAATGGAACAGTTTTTTCAATACTGTACAAATGTTTATCCCTAAGCAAATAAACACTCATACACACATGAATATATATAGATACACAATAGAATACATGTTCATAAAGATATACATATTTGTTAATGACCATGTATATACACAGGGACAAGCATACACATATGTATGCAATAACCACCCCTCACATGTGTGTATGTCTTGGATGGTTATTTCACTGAGCAATATTAACTTCAGAAGATAACATAAGATATAATTGCAGTAGACTCTCATAAACACTTATGAGGGTGTTCAAAAAAGTTCAAAGGTTGACACCATATCTGTTGTTGATAACTTTTTTGACTAATGGGATACAAGCACTGCAACACTGATGGAAGAAGTGTGTGGACTTCAAGGGTGACTATGTTGAAAAATGAACTTTATTTGGTCACATTCTTGGAGATTATCTTGATAAGCCTATATAGATACACTAAAAATTCAGGCTCATAAAGATATGCTAATGTTAATAAGCAAGTATATATACACAGAGGCATTCGTGGTGTAATGGTTACCTTTCTAGGAAATGGGCACAGCGACACAAGTTCAGATCCTGGACAAGACTGTTTGTATTTCACATAGCATTTATACCTTTAGGAAATGTATGAATTCAATTATTCTCCCTCCAACTATGGGTAAATAGTAGGGTAGACTAGGCTCTTTAACCTTGCTATGGCAACCAGTTTAGGAAAAGGAAAATTCTAAATTTAAACCTGTTAAAGTTTGTTTAAAAAATTGACCTTGTGTTGCATCCTGATCATGTGGAGGAGTAGGTAAATATATATATATATATACACACAGAGACAAGCATACACATACATATTTACCAACCCCTCCGCTCAGGCAGGATATGACACAAGGTCAATTTTTAAGCATGCACATATATGCTCATGGTCACCCCCCCCCCACACACACTACACTCACACATGCACTAATCTTTCCTTGAATGGTTTTCATGGAGCAAGATTAACTTCATAAAACAACATAAAAGTTCAGAATAAAACTGGAAAATTATCACAGGTTAGTTAGTGTCTTTTTTTTGTTTGTCAGTAGATTGAACTTTCTTTTTTGTCATTACATTTTTATTCTAAGAAGAATTTTTTCCCCAAACAAACAATTGAATAACTTTAGACATTTTTAGTTTTGCTCCATATTTATTTTGCTTCAGTTTTTCTTTTTACACAACTTAGCCATTTAAAAAAAAAAGATTATTTTTGGAGTGGTAGGGGTTGGCAAAGGACAGGCAGGTGCATCAAAAATATTCACTTTAATACATCTCTCCCTCCCTCTTTCTCTCTAGAAGCTTTGAGTCACTTGATGCTGAAGTTGAACTTGTACCATTGAAGGTATTATAACTCAGCTTCTACTTCCTTAACTTCTCTTAACATCTTCAGCCTGTATACATATACATCTCTTTCTCTCATAAATATAGTTTAAAAGATGTATTTTGCAACTGTTTTCAAGTTATCTTAGTACATACATAACTCAATAAGAAAGCACTTAATCAGTTAGCTATGATCTTTGGGAACAATTATTGATACTTGTACATTTTAATGCAGTTCTTATTGATAATTGAACTCTTAAATATTGTTTGATTAAAAACTGGTAATCATTCTTCTTTGTATTAAGTTTTATCAACTTAAAATTTACTCATGTAATGGACAATTTTGTAAGACCAATTTTTCACCTAAAAACAAGATATGTTTTTGAAACATCAAAGCTTTCCTTGTTTTTAGGCCTAATCTTGCCTTAACATCTATCCAAAGTGTCCCTGAATAGCCTATACCTAAACAAAGGTTATTAATTAAGATCATGTTTTTATTAAACATTGTTTACCATTTATAAAACCATATCTTCAAATATTAAAAATAGTAAACAAAGTTACTTAAAAACTTCATTATATTAACTAAAAGCCTTTGTTTAGGCATTAGCTAGGGGTTTTAGTATATTTGGGATATCCAAGTAAACATGGCAGGCTACATTAAGGTGTAGATTACATAGTTTATCTATGGTATTGTATTGATTTTTGATTGTATTTCAGTAGTTTTCAAAGTATAGATAAGTGTTTGAATGTGTTTTCTATTTGTCATTGGATGTTGAAGAAATATTTTTATTGACGAGCATAACCAAAGTTAGATGTTTATTACATGGTATCTATAAAAAAACCTTTTTGTGGCTAAAAATTAAGGGTCGTTCATTTTTTAATTTATAAACTGTCTTCATTGGCCTCTTAGATCAGTGTTATGTCAAATCCTCTTTATAGAATTTATGATTAATTGCAAATAAATAAGGGGAAGAACTCTATAGTTAATATCTAAGAATTATCTCCTATAAGAAATTATAATGATCAGAGCGAGCACAAATGTAAATCCCACATTATTATTCTTAAGTTACAAATTGTATTTAAAATTTCTTTATTTGCTAAGGGTATTTTAATGATATTACACTAATAGAAATCTCACTCCAATGTGCTGTTTTTGGTGTCACATACGTAGTACATTCAATAAGTTTCCAGACTTTTTTTGTACAGGAATTTAAAATTGTCATAGACTCTTGAAAATTCAATATGTTATTACTATACATCTTATGAGATGACTGACCAATTTTTATGATTTCAGGTTTAAATAAACAGCTACAGCAGGAATTGGAAGATACCCTACTAAAGCCTGATTGTCACAGCTGGTGAATTTCAAAAATGCAATCTGGATGTGAGGACAGTTTCGAAGAACAATATGCAATAAAATTCTGTTCTAAACTTGGAAAAAATGCCAAAGACACGTATGGAATGCTTCAGACTGCTTTTGGAGCATCATGCATGAATCGAGCATCAGTTTTTGAGTGGCATAAGAGATTCAAGGAAGGCAGGGAGTCTGTGAGGGAGGATGAAAGGTGTGGGAGGAGTAAGGAAGTCAATACACCACAGTTGATTGGCCAAAGGGTTAGGGTTACTATGTTGAGGTTTTAAAGGAGTTCAGGAAGAGATTCTGTCGGAAGAGGCCAGCACTCTTCAAATCAGGTCAGTAACATTTCCACCAGGATAATGCACCAGTCCACAATTCCATCCTTGTCACAGACTATTTGACCGAGATGGAGATCAAGACAGTTCCTCAGCCTCCCTATAGTCCAGATGTTGCTCCCTGTGACTTTTGGTTATTCCCTAAGCTCAGAGGCTGTTGTTATGAGACAATTGAGGAGAAGAAAGAGGCTGTGATGAAGGTCATTGACAAGCTCACATAAGAGGAGTTCCATGGGGCCTTCCAGAAGTTGTTGGAACCGTACAACAAGTGCATTGCAGCCGGAGGAGATTACTTCGAAGGGGGCTAGAGTTTCATGTGTGTACTATCAATAAAAGTGCTCATATGAAAAAAGTCTGGAAACTTATTTAATGATCCTCGTATATGCAAAAATTATAATATGTATAATAGATTACCTGTGAACCTACTGAGTTTCCATAGTAACAGCAGTCCATGATGATATTGATGTGTCTATCAAAGAAAGAGTGCAGGATTTTAATTTGAATTTCATAGTTATCTTCATTATATCTACTACCCCTGGCAAAAATTATGGAATTAACACTTAGTGAATGTTCATGTTGTTTTTTTTATTTAGCAGTAAATAAACTAATAACAGATAAAACAAAACATTTTTATTTAATAGCTAAACATTCTGGAGTCAAAATATATGTAGGGTCAATCATGCTTTGGAAAGACTCGTAGCCCTTTCTGTACCTGGGCAAGTTGTTATCTTGCGAATGAAAATCCAGGGACAAAATGAAATTGTCTAACACCAGCATGAGTATAATGAACATGATGTTGCTAGATGAATGGTTTTCCCCCTAGGCACATCCCTGCATGGGGCTCCAAAGTGGGTGGGAGCTTGTTCAATGAAACTCACATCTAATTATATGGATAACACAAACAAAACCCAAGCTAATAAAAAAAAAAAAGACCCTGGGAAAGTTCTGACAGTGAGACAGAAGAATAATCAAATTATTTCCCGTCTTTCATCGTGATGGAATCAGCTGAAGAAATTCCTCTAAGTAAACTATTTCCATTCAAGATTAAAAAAATATTATCAAAAAGCTTAAAACCAAAAACAGTTAAAAGACATTTTAAATGGAACACTACTAATAAAAATCTGCAATAAAAACCAAGATGACGAAATACTAAAATGGAAATGCTTTGACAACATAAAAATAAAAATAAAAACCTATCCCCACAATTCCCTGAATACATGTAAAGGAGTTGTAAAAAGCCACGAACTGTCTGTATGTACATTAGATGAAATCAAAACCAACTTACAAGACCAAAATGTCATGAAAACCCGAAGAATACAAATAAAAAAAACCCGGAGAAACAATAGATACAAATACATATATAATGACCTTTAACACCCACAAAATTCCTGAAGAAATTAAAATTGGATACCAAAAAATAAATGTAGAATCTTATATCCCAAATCCATTATGATGCTACAAATGTCAGAGGTTTGGGCATCACCAGGACCATAGTACACGACCACCAGTATGCAGAAGATGCGGAGAATATGACATAAATAATGACTGCCAAAAAGAATGCAAATGTGCTAACTGCCAAGGAAACCATGGTGCTGGTTTTTGAGATTGTGAGATAAAGAAGAAAGAAAAAGAGATTACTAAACATACTCAAAATACCACTTATCCAGAAGTGAGAAGGATGGTAGAGACTACAAAATACATGCAAGGGACAAAAAAATATCCTAACAACCAACAAACAAAGCTGTCATATGTGTGAAACAAGCACAACCACAAAACTCAAGGTGGTTGCCTAGCTTGTAAACGAAATGAAAGCACTGATCCAGGAGATGGAAACTGTCATAGAAGCAGTCACTGAAAAACCCTACAAAGACCCAAACACCAGAGTTGCAACAAACCAAGAGAGACAGGCAAAGGCCGTCAGGAAGAGCTCAGGAGCCTTCACTTCTAAGGTGACTTCTGTTGCTGGGCCACTACAGACCCTACTCAACAGGAAAACTACAAGGACTCCGACCTCCCTGACAGGTAGGTACATGACACAAAACAGGTAAAAAATTGATCCAGATCAAGAATGAGAACTACTTTAAGAAAGGACAAATTTGAGCCCATAGAAACAAAGGAAACGGATGCTTCCATTTGTCAAGCTGGGAAAATACAGATGAACACCAAAGTGAAAAATGAAAACCCAGGAAACGCATTTAAAATGCCCTCAAGAACAAAGTCACCTATAAGAATCAATAAACACTGCAATGCTCTGGGATCAACAAAACCCCTATGAAGAATCTATAGTATAGAAAGTATGGATAGTGATACAGACTATGTAGTTGGCAGCCTTAATCTTGAAGAAATATTGAATAACTACAATACTTGAAACTATTTAACTGTGGGCAAACTTATAAGCTCATTCACCTTTTTAAGTGTTAATCTCCTACATATCATGTATATCTACATGTGTGCAAACAAAATGACTGATGTTGAATTGTTACTGTTACTTAGCAACTCTGGAAATCATTTAACTGTGTGCAAACAAATGAGCAAAAGTAAATAGAATGATTTGTATTTGATAGAAATACTTGAAATCATTTAACTATGAAGAAAGGTGAGGTCAGGTTTGTTCAGAAATGTTATTAGAAAAATGTTCATACACTAAATGTATTTAATATATAAGTCTAAACAAGATTTGGCATCAAACGATTTACAATGTTTGATACAATATAAAACCAAACCAACTTATGAAGAACTGTTTTTGACATTTTAACTGTGTACTTATATTAAACCAAATTGTTTGAAATAGAACTGTTTTTACATTTCACTGAGTGTAAAGAAAATTGTACTTATATATGTATAAAAATGGATTTGGCATTAAATAATCTAAAATGGTTGATATGCCATAAAACCAAACCAAACTAATCAAGTTTGTTTAAGGAATATTTTATGAAGCCAGAATGTTCAGCTATTAAAGAAAATATATTTTGCATCTTATCCATAATTACTTTATTAACTGCTGATTTTGAAAAAACAAAACAAATAAACATCCTTTAATTGTGCTGATTTCGTAATTTCTACCAGAATTAGTTTGCCCAGTCGTCTGGGGCTGTAGAATACACCGAGTGCACCTCTGCAGAGGAGTAAGCCCCCGCCATGAGTGTCCTGGATATGACACTAAATAATCTGATGGTGAGGTTCCAGTGATGCTGGAACTTTGGGGAATGTAGAGTACCCCTTCATTGCCATTGCCCCCAGGTCCACTCTTGCCTAGAATGGTAGCACCTGATAGGGCCCTATCTATGGGTTAAATAGAACTAACAGCATATTTATGCTAAACTAAGATGTTTGAATTAGAACTGTTTGACTAAACTGAATAGTTTGAAATAGAAATGTTTTTGACAATTAAACCATACTTACATTTAAACTGCGTGCTTATGCTAAACTGGATTATTTGAAATGGAATTGTTTTTTGTCATTGAAACTGTACTTACACTAAACTGAATTGTTTAATATAGAACTATTTTGACATTTAACTGTGTATAAACAAAATCTGTACTTATACTAAACTGAATTAGCTGAATTAGAACTGCTTGACTAAACTGAATAGCTTGAAATAGAAATGTTTTTTACAATTAAACTGTACTAACATTTAAATTGCGTACTAATGCTAAACTGAATTGTTTGAAATAGAACTATTTTCATAAAAATGGATTTGGTGTTAAATAACCTTCAAAGGTTGATATGCCATAAAATCCAAACAACCAACCAACCAGAGTTAGTAGAGCTTGGATGCTTAAAAAAATTACATTCATTATGAAAGAAGACTTTACAAAATTATCATTTTGTTGTGAACAGAGCTGGAAATTGCTTTATTCTCTTATAGAATTTTGAGAGCATTGTTTTAATAAAAATCTTGCTATGATGTGTCATTTCTACTGTGTTATCTTTACATACAAATGTAGTGAGAATTTTAGTTGTATGTATATCTAAGGGTTTTTTTTATGTGGATAAAATTGTTTTGCATCTGGAATAGATTTTATTTTCCTCTGGCAAATCATTACTACTTCTGCTTATAATAAAACTGGAATGCCTAAAAAATCTTTTGATATTTAACTAAGCTTGACTTAAGTATGGTAGAGAAATGGGAGTTTATTATTTAACTGTCTCCCCTGTGGAAGTAGTTCTGACAATAGTCAATTTAATGTGGGAACTCATGCATATAGGCCAGGGTAAACCCCTAAATACCTATGTCCCTGTGACCAGTGTCATGTGGTCCAGGTTTATATCTTTTTCCTCTTTTATACCAGGCCATTGGCCTAATGAGTAGAGTGTTCACTGGGGGGGGGGGTTCAATCCCAGGTCGAGTCATACCAAAGACTCAAAAAATGGTACTTGATGCCACCTTGCTTAGTGGAGCAATCCAGAGAAAGGAGTAGTGCACTCCCCTACACCTTGGTGTTGTAGATATTGAAAAGGGAGCCTTCAGGTCACTCTCAACTATAGTTACCAACATGCTTTCTCTTTTTTTTCCTGCCTGAATTCAGATACCACACTTTAATCTCATGGCTAGCGAATTGGAGTTTCCTAATTGTCTTATGTCAATATAACAAGTAGGAAAGTGTTGTATATCACTTTCATGGTAAATCTCATAGAGTCTTGGTAACTAACACAAGTTACTCTCTGAAAATCAATTGGAGATTATCTAAGTATTATTTCTCACAACCCTGATCTTTATAGGTTTCTTTATATATTGTCCAACTAGCCATATCCAATGACTTTTACTGGAACAATTCTTTGTGCAAGAGGGTGATATCCAACAGAAAGACCCTCCTAAAAAGCCAGTAAGCCAACTGAGTGAGGGAAAATAGGTATTTATACTGCATTTACTTATTAAAAGACATAGGTCTATGGAATTCTCGATTTCTTATACCTTCATATTTTTTGTCTATCTGAATCACTATCACTTTAGAATTACTATAAAGAAAATTTATGTCATTGCTACACAAGTCTCTAAAGATTTTGCAAAAGAAGTTGAAATGTGAGTGGATATTTAAAATTATTCATCACTACTTTTTTTTTAACTGATACAATCTAGATCCCGGTATACTACAACTGGCGGTAAGGATTTGAGTATACAACATTAGGTGGAATCTTACTCTTCTATGACTGGAAGTGCTCAAAGCATAATGTTTTTTGTCATAGCAGATGGACTTGGCAAACCAAGCTCAAAATAAAGTTGTTTGCATTTTGCATAGCACTCATACTTTTGGATAAGGTATGAATTTTATTTTCCCTCCAGCTGTGGGTAAACAGTTGGGCAGACTAGGCTCTTTAACCTTAGTATGGCAACTGATCTAGGAGAAGGCAAACTGAATTAAAACTGCTTAAAAATTTACTTTATGCCTTGTCTTGCTTATGGCAGAGGGTTTGGATATATATATGCATACATATGCCCATATATAAATACAAATATATATGTATATGTGCTTGTACATAAATGAATATAGATATATACTTTATATATATATATATATATATATATATATAATAAATAAATATATATTAGTTTTTATATATATTTATTTAATAGCATGGGTGTTTATCTGTGACCCAGGGTTTCATGCCGCCTTATTACAACAATCATCAGACAAAGAAGAAAATATTTGAGAAATTAAAAAAATCGAAAAATACGGTCAGGTGAATGTTTACATTGTGATTTGTATTTTAGCCTTCATTACTTCTGATCTAGACTGTTTTTTTGATATCATAGATTTATTATGTGAATGAGTTGTGAGAAAAAAGCAACTAAAAGATTAAATTGAAAAAAAAAATACTAATAAAAACTAAAATTAAAATTGATTAAAAATCAAAAATTCATAAAATACAGAGATTTAGCACTCAACACAAACAATAAAAAGGACCTATTTCAAAATGTCAACATCTATAATATTTTCTCCTTCTTGAGAAAAATAAAATTCTACCAAGAATTATTGACATAAACATATCGACACACGGCTAACGAATGCATGGACAGCTATCGATAGGCTTTCGATCATATGGAAATCAAACCTGACTGATAAAATGAAATGCAGTTTCTTCCAGGCTGCGATCGTGTTGATACTGCTATATGGATGCACTACTTGGATGCTGATTAAACGGTTGGAGAAGAAGCTAGACGGCAATTATACAAGAATGTTGTAAGCAATATTGAACAAGTCCTGGCAGCAACACCCCACAAGGCGCCAACTATACGGTCACCTACCACCTATCACGAAAACTATACAAGCTAGAAGAACCAGACATGCCGGACACTGCTGGAGAAGCAAGGACGAGATCGTAAGTGATTTACTCCTGTGGACCCCTGCATATGGCCAATTAAAAGCAGGACAGCCAGCTCGAAAATACATACAGCAGCTGTGTGATGATATGGGATGTAACCCTGAAGACCTGCCAGAGGCGAAGAATGATAGGGAGACGTGGAGAGAGAGGGTCAGGGATATCCGTGCTAGCCGCACGACATGATGATGATGATGATGATCAGACATATCATTAAATTGAAATGTCAAAAAAATAAATAAGTACATAAAAATGTAAATATAAATGAACAATGTATGTGATTCTCTAACCGCTTGGCATAAAATAACTCAAAATATGTTGACATGCTGTTAAAATCAATCAATCATTATAATAAAAGGCAAATGTCATAATATTTTTCAAGCATGTGTGACTGTTCTCCTTTTGATCGACCACCAATACATGCGATATCAAAAGCTGTTTTCTGTCAACAAGTGTTGTAAGTTATTTATGTATTCACCCAGCCCCTTTGCCATAGGCAGGATGTGACACAAGGTTAACTTTTAAGTGGAGTAAAACTAGTTTAAATGCAGTTTTGTCCTTCTTCTAGACTGGTTGCCTAACCAAGGATAAAGAACCCAGTTTGCTCTATTATTTATCAATAGCTGGATTGGACAAATGGATTCAGGTTTTTCCAAGGGTGAAGTGACGTGAAGTCTCATCCAGGATTTGAATTTAAGTTACTGATTTCATTTCCTACAAGGATAACTGTACAGGATTTGATCATTTCTCATAGGACATTATATGATCAAAACAAATATTATTAGGTATTACTTAAAATATGAAGACCCTCTTATATATATTTATGCTATTTTGGTTAGAGAACCATTTCAATTTTACTTGGCTTGACTTTCTTCAATGTTGAACAACACAACTTTCTCATTAATATTAAGAATATATATAAAACCATAACCTTTAAAGTATGCGTTATTTCATTATGTGTAGTAATTAGGATAACATGCTATGATTGCTTTGGTTTCTTTGCTTAATGACATATCAACCTTTGTGGGTTATTTACCCTCAAAGACATCCTTGTAGAACTGTAGAGGTACTACTTAACCTATAATGTGAGGGGATAAAGGAGTTCATACCTTTCCCAAAAATATTAGTCCAAAAGTAGTTGTAGTAGCACCACAGAAGTTCAAACTCACTTACTATATGACAATCAAGCACATTAGCCACTATGTCTTAGGGACTCCCCCTATAAAACATTATAAACTATACATAAAGAATAAACGTATATTTTAATTTACTTTTTATTCAGCACATTTGTGCAGATTACTGAAAATGGAAATGTTTTGCCTATCTACTTTTAAAATATAACAAGTGCATTTGGCCTTGGTTCTCTAAATATGATTACTAGTTAATGATGTAAAATAGAGGCAATGGCCTATTTAGCCTGCAAAAACTGCTAGTCACTCACAGATAAGGATCAAAAACAAAAGCTCTGCTGATATCACAAGAGCAGTTCCTTCCTGCAACTCTCTGTATAATTCTCTTATTCCACACTAAAATGTCATTGCTACTTGAAAACAGTGACAGTGTCTTGTAGCAAATCTTTAAAAAATATTCTGTTTAAAAAATAAATATGTCATCTATATTGAAGTAAAATTCTTACGTATGTAATGTAATTACTCAACCCTTCGACTAAAGACAGGATGTGACACAAGGTCAATTTTTAAGCAGAATACAGCTAATGTGAATTCAGAATTTTCCTTCTAGACAGGTTACTAAACCTAGGCTAAAGAACTCTGTCTGCCCTACAATTTACATCTAGCTGAGAAAAGAAAAGACAAATTCTTGCTTCTCCTAAGGGCATTATTACAAAGTGAAATGCAGATAGCCTCATCTGGAATATATATTTACCCAACCTCTCCACCCTGGGATGGTTGTGTCTCAAGATCAGTTTTTAAGCAGAGTAATCCTGGTTTGAATTCAGCTTTCCTTTTCCTACACTGGTTGTTGAACCAAGACTAAAGAACCATATCTGCTCTTCTATTTACTCATAGATGAGAGAGAACACATGGATTCATGTCTCTCCTAAAGGCATTAATGTAATGTGAAATGCAAACAGCCTTATCTCAAAGTACTTATCTGGAGTACAGCTGATTTGAATTCAGTTTCCCTTCTCCTCAGCCAGTTGCCACATCAAGATTAAAGGGCTCAGTCTGCCCTACTATTTTGTCACAGTTGGAGAGAAAAGAAATGGATTCAAGCCTCTCTCAAGGGCATTAATGCTATGTAAAATGCCAACAACCTTATCTGGAATATGTATTTAACCAAACCCTCCACCATGGTTGAGTATCAGGTAAGCTTGGCATCTCACAGTCCAGTCACTTTTATGACCTCAGCAAAAGCATCTGGTACTGCTGAATTGTGCTTTATATTACCAAAATATTGCACAACTTTTGACTTGCCCTATTAAAATCTTGGCACCAATATGGTATCTGGTTATGGAAATCTGATGGAAGCATTTCTACTTTTTAATTATGATAAAATTTTATGCAATTAAAAAGAAATAAAACAGTTGCTAGTTACAATTCCAATACTGCTGTATGTACTCACTCACCATTCTTTACCACTGGCAAAATTTACACAGGGTCAGTTTGTAAATAGATTACACTTTGATTTAATTCAAAGTTTTCCAATTGCCTTACTGTTATGGTGATATAACCCATGATGTCACTCCTTGGACCCTCCCTGACACTATAAATTGTGACTGCCCCGATAAACAAGTCAAGCGAGTCTAATCAGTTACTGTCTGTATTTCCGTGACTATATACTGCTGTAAACCTTACATCTCTTTGTGTTATTCATTTCTTGCCCTTCATGCCACAACAGTTCATCATCATGTCGCACTGCTAGCACAGATTTCCCTGACCCTTCTCTCACCCCCGTCTCTATCATCCATTACTCCCGGGAGGTTATCCAGGCTACATCCTGTATCAGCACAGAGCTGTTGTATATAGGTTCTAGCTAGTCATCCTACGTTTGCTCGTCCATGTGAAGGGGTCCACAAAAGTATATCGCTTATGAGTTTGTCTTTATTTCTCCTGCAGTGTCCCACATATCTTGTTCATCTAACTTTGATAGTTTTCATGATGGGTGGTAGGTGGCTGTACAGCTGCTGTTTTGTGGAGTGTTGTCTCTAGGACTTGTTCAATACAACTCACAGCATTCCTGTGTCATTGCTGTCAAGCTTTTTCTCCATACATTTAGTTAGCGTCCATGTAGTGCATCCATATAGCAGTATCAACATGACCGCTGCTTGGAAAAAACATGCGTTTTATTTTATCAGTTTGGTCTGACTTCCATATGATCAATAGCCTATCGATAGCTGTCCATGCCTTTGCTAGTCGCAAGTTGATGTCATTCTTGGTTGATGAGACGCTGCTTCTGAGGTAGGTGAACTTGTCCACGAGTTTCAAAGGCCCTCCTTTTAGTGTGGAGATGTCACCTCTTTGATTAAAGCACATGTATTTCATCTTTTCTGCGTTGACATGTAGGCCTATACCACCTGTTGCTCGTTCCAGACTAAGTAGCAGTAATTCGGCTTCGGCAGGTGTATTTGCTAGAAGCTCTATGTCCTTGGCATAGTCCACGTCCGTGATAGTTTGTGTGGGTTATCTATTGCTTTTTTCCTTTGGCAGCTTATAACCATTTTCTTTCATTAAATCTATAGATGTTCTAAGCACATAGTCTAGGCAGATAATAAACAGGTATGGGGCTAATGTGTCTCCTTGTAGCACACCTGTTACAATGTTGTGTCTGTGTCTCCATCCGCTGAGCGGACTTTTACTTATGTGTTTTATATAGCATCATTATGGCTGTGACTGTTTCTTCAGGTAGACTGTAGGCAAGAAGTATTTGCTCAATCTTCCCTCTGTTTATGGAGTTAAATGCCTTGGAGAAGTCGACAAATAGTATTGTAGCCTCAAGATTTTTTGAATGTACACTTTCTAGAATTCGACGGATACTTACCAAGACTAAAAATCCCAGTCTGGCCTACCATTTACTGATTAGGGCATTAGCACAAAATGTAACATAAACTGCCTTGTCTAGGATTTGAATTTGGCTCATTGGGTTCATTTCCTATGACAATAACTATTACACTCTAAGCATGTCCTGCTGTAGTCTTTCAGCTCAAGTGAGAAAGTATGGTGTAGAATTGTTAGCTAGAGCAGGTATTTATTTACCCAACCCCTCTTACGTGGAAAGGATGCAACACAAAGTCAACTTTTTAAGTGAAGTACAGCTGGTTTGAATTCAGTGTTTCCCTTCTCCTAGCCTGGTTACTATACCTGGGCTAAAGAGCCCAACCAGCCTTATTATTTACCCATAACTGAGAGAAGAAATGAAGAAGAGGAGGTGCCCGTGGTGTAATGATTATCGTCGTAGGAATTGGACACGATGATGCGAGTTCAAATCCTGGACGAGACTGATTGCATTTCACATAGCACTAATACCCTTGGGAAAGGTATGAATCCAATTATTCTCCCTCCAGCTATGGGTAAATAGTAGGACAGATTAGGTTCTTCAGCCTTGGTGAGGCAACTAGTCTAGGAGAAGGAAAACTCTGAATTCAAACCTGTTAAACTCCGCTTAAAAATTGACCTTGTGTCATATCCTGCCCGAGCGGAGGGGTTGGTAAATATGAGAACTGAGAGAAGAAATGGATTCATGCCTTCACCAATGGCATTAGCACTTTATGAAATGCAAATAACCTCATCCAGGATTACTTATCTGGAGTATAGCTGGTTTAAATTCAGTTTTCCTTCTCTTAGACTGGTTGCCATAATACAGTTAAAGAACCTAGTCTGCTCTGCTATTTACCCATAGTTGGGTATTTTATGATAGCAATACATTTAAAATACTCTGATTAAGAAAATAAAGCAAATTGTCCAGTTTAGAACTGAATGTTGGGTGGGTGTTCATGCTGAATGCCATTTTTTAACCATCATGATTATATAAGATAACTTAATTCAAGTATGTATTTCCCAGCCCCTCTGCATGAGCAGATTGTGATACATAGTCAATCTTTGAGAGAAGTTTAACTGGTTTGAATTCAGAGTTTTCCTTCTCCTAGACTGATTGCTATACCAAGGTTAATGAGCACAGTCTGCCCTACTATCTTACCCATAGCTGGAGGAAGACTATGTGAAAGGCAAACAGACTCAGTTCACCATATCCATTTCCTACCACAGTAACCATTACACCTCCGGTGCCTTAATTTAATTCAATTATTTATTCTTTTGTGGTATTAGCTATGTCATTTTCTAGAGATAAACATATTTCACATATAAGTCTTACAAATGTGTGAAAGATGAATTTAATATGAAATTTCCCCAGTCTATACTTCCTTTTAAGTTAACAGCATTATATTTGGTTGATAAATTTGATGAGACAGGGAGCATACTCTAGTTGGTTTCAGAAGTCTAGTTGAAGAGGAATCAACCTATTGGGCGCTAGTCAACTCACTTAACTTGCAAAATGAACTGATGGATGTTCACCAATCAGACATCAGCAAAATGCTGCCGTTTTCCACTTCAAACTTTTGTCACAGTTTTATGTTCATCAAATCTCGCCACTTCACGGAAGCTTATTTTGTTCTTCTCCATAAAACAAGTCACACCTCTTGCGTCCTTTTCTTCTTCTGGTTTCTGCATGCCGGTAGCAGAGAGAGCACACCTTCTGTTTCTTCAAGGTAAGATTGTTCATGGCATTACTACTACTCTCCGTCCTGATCCTGTGATCACACATGAAACATTCGGGAAGTGGTCTTTTGCACCGTGTGCTTCTTCGTTGCAGTATAGTCACTTGATCTTCATTAGAAGTATTATTGGAAGAGGCATCACCTGCATTTGTGCTGGGTGCCTGTTCACACGGTCTCTCTCTAATGGTTACTAATCTTTCACTTGCATCCTTTGAAACCATGTCAGAACAGACCGTCGGCTGGCCTGGTCCCACTAAGGGTCGCAGATCTTTCACATGGCATGACATTCCATTGACCGTTATTTTCTGTACACTGGTAATTCCGGTCACACGTCCCACTTTATATTTTGTGGTACATCGTCCATGTGGAGTCTTTACCCACACTCGGTCACCCGGGTTGAAAATGGCCTGCTGCTGATTGTGTGTCGGCGCCAGTGTTCCATTGATTCCTTTCAGCTGTATGCGGTACCGATTGACCATTTGGCGTGATGTTGTACCAGTATACTGCTTCTGGTATAGTACACATTTTTCTAGCAGCGATCCTTTTTACAGTTCTGTGACATCGCTCGATGATGCTGTTACCAGAGGGGATGTATGCACAGCGGAATCGAAGTCAGACTCTCCACTCATTTAGAAAGGTTTTAAGTCAGCTGCTCTGAAAGGCAGTGTCATTATCTGTCAGAATCTCTGTCGGCGGGCCCCGCTCATAGAAGAGCACCTTCAGCTGGTTTATTACACTTGTTGCATCTTGTTGAGGAAGACATCACCAGATGGCAAACCGAGCGGGGCTGCAGTCGATCACCGTCAAAAAATGGGACCTGTTACAATGGGTAATATCCATCGCTACCTGGTGCCATGTTTGTTTAACATTCAAAGCCCCCTTTGACCAAGGGGTTGATATGCCGTTAAACAAAACTCAAACTCAAACTCAAACCCCTTTGACCAGTGCACGGATGCTGGATCAATCAACTGACACTCTTCACATTCTCAGATGATGGTTTTCACTGCGGCCTTAGAGACCCCAGGGGCAATCGGTTTCACAAAATAAAGTGTCCGCCGCACACCAGGATGACCGCTTTGTCAGTGAACAATCTTGATCTGGTCAAGCCCAACTGAGCTCACAGACACAGTGCAGGCAGGTTGCACAGGCGCAGTGTTCCTTTTAATTGCATCAAGCCACCTCTGAGGCACTCTAGTCAATCGATCTGCCTTATTTTGGCTAGATTTGACCAAGGACACATTCACCGACAGCACTTATTCTTTCACCAGTTTTATTATCGTTTCAAGGCACCGTAGAATGAGCATCTCACTTGCGACTTTGGTTCGTACCCTGACTTTGCCGGTAAGGATGTCTGAGATCTATTTATGGACACAGGTAGAATCAGTGAACAAATGCAAGGTGGTCGTCTTCCAGAGGATTGCCAAGTTTATTCCTTTAATAATGTTGGGAGTCCTTTTCTGGCCGTAACCAACAAGCATCTTCTACTACAGCGCCATCAAATACAAGCAACACGCCGGTAGCGAGAGAGCTTGCGTCAACCCATACGCTAAGAGCTTGGCCGTCGACGCACCATCTGCCCCATGCCGGGTCTTCCTTGTGCACTCTAGAACCTCTTTAATCATGGTATTGAGAGGGGCATCGTCAATTTTTTCATCCCATCCAGCAGTGACGTCAGATGCTCTCTGCTTGATGAACGCCACAGCTACACGAAGCCAACTACCCATGGGAAGGTGCCCAACCAATTTGCCACATAGTGAAAATGCATTCCGTCACGTGACGACTCGGGGCATGTCTGGGATTTTGTTCCCTCTTCTCCAATACAGAGAGCTATCCTCTCCCCAGACCTGTAACCCAAGCACTCGCGCACCATCCTGTAGCCTCTCCGGCTCCTTGCTGAGGAGGCCAAAGCTGTAGAGATGCTCCTTCACACATGCCATAGGCACAATACTCTCGTCCATGTACACATCATCAATATAGGCAGATGTTGCCCGCTGTATGCGCTTGTTCTTCGTCAAGATAGCATCAACAATTGTCTGTATGATGGATGGTGCCACATTGAGACCAAACCCCATGCGGGTCAGGCAATACCTTCGTCCCTTAAACAGTACAGTTTAATAGGACTATTGTGATTGGTGCATGCGTACTTGAAGGTATGCCTTGCAAAGGTCTAACACTGATACATTCGATCCTGCTCGCCACCATTCTCTCAACTTTTCGGTGCATATGTCTGCACGAGCTGTAAATGAATCTACATGATCATTTAACTCTCGATAGTTGAAAATCGGCCTTACCTTTTGTTTATTCTGCTGGATGACTGCCATTAATGGGATCAGGCACTTCAGGGGCCCCAATTTATCTTCTGGATAAGGAACTAACTACCCATTATCAATCCAGTTTTATAGCTCTTTATCATATTCTTCATGAGCTCTTGCAGGGATGGTGTACTCCTGTACTCTATTGTATAATTTTTCTGGTGGCTGATCACCGGACCACTTCCATAACACTGTCCAGGATTTGGTGCGTTGGTCAAACTCTGCGCAAAAGTCAGGCTGTTCTAGCTCTATTGTCACACCTAATGTGTGAGCCACCTCAGCAAAATGTGCCTTGCCTCCTTCGTCGATATGCACGCCACCCAATTTCTTGATGACGTCCATTCCCAGAAGGAGGTCGAATTCCAATGGCTTGCTGTTTACCACTAGCACGTTCGTCTTTAAGGGATTTCTGTTGGTCACTGTTAAAGTTATGCTACCAACACCATGGCTTAAAAGGCACTTCCTGCTTGCTGTCAGAATTGCTGTAGTTTTCCATACTTCAGGTCGACATAACATTCCACTCACAACAGATGAGGAGCAGCCGGAATCCACCAACGCTATCCGATCCATTCCATTGACTTTCACCTTCATTACAGGAAGCACTTCTTCTAGTTTATGTGGGGAGAGAGTAGTGCCGGCCTCTCGCCCCTTGCCTCGTTTTCCGGACACCTCGATGCGACATGTCCTTGTTGTTGGCACTGATAACAGTGTATCTCCAGGAGCGCTCTTCGTGATTTCCCCCCGGGCTGCCCACAGTCTCTAGCAAAGTGATTGGGACCTCCACACTTTTAGCACTGCACTGTGACTGCGTTCTGCTTGTAGGGGGTTTAAGGTGGAACCACAGGTACACAAGGAAGAACTCGGCGTCGCCCGGCCGCCATAGCAACAGGCTCATAGACCTCTGCCTCTTCCGTCATAAGAGCTCGAGCCCTAGCAAGAATCTATTCTAGGGTCATGTGCTCCTGACATGAAAGCGCAACTGAGCCATCGGTCAGAGGTGTTTTCTTCAATTAGACGCGCTAGGTCTTGTAGGTCACCCAAATATTCATCCACAGTTTCCCTGGGGCGCAAACGATGCAAGACAAATGTGTCAAATGAAACAAAAGGGTTCGGTGCAAAAGCTATGAGGAGGGCTTGTTTTACCTGCTGTAAATGCTCCCTTCATTCACGGGTTAACCGTCGGTATACTGACAGAGCTCCGCCTCTCAGCCTGAGTGGTAGACCACGTTTAACGTTGTCAACACCACACATTTCGCACACCAGCTCCACCTGTTCCAACCATTCTGACACCGTGTGGTCGGATAAGACGCCATGAAATTCGGGAATCAGCCGAATGTCAAATACTTTGCCTGCCATTTGTGTCTGGTTACACGTAGGTCGAAATAGCTTCTAGTTGGTTTCAGAAGGCTAGTTGAAGAGGAATCAACCTATTGGGCGCTAGTCAACTCACTTAACTTGCAAAATGAACTGATGGATGTTCACCAATCAGACATCAGCAAAATGCTACCGTTTTCCCCTTCAAACTTTTATGTCACAGTTTTATGTTCATCAAATCTTGTCACTTCATGGTGGCTTATCTCGTTCTCCTCCATAAAACAAGTCACACCTCTTGCGTCCTTTTCTTCTTCTGGTTTCCACGTGCCGGTAGCAGAGAAAGCACACCTTCTGTTTCTTTGAGTTAAGATTGTTCGTGGCATTACTACTACACATACTGGATTTAATTAGCTCAGGTCAGCCATTTTATTCAAAAATCCTTCTATTTGACTTTAGTAAAACATGCCTGCTAAAATTTTCTAGATAAACAGTATATATAAATTAGCTAAGTAGCAGTCATTATAGCTGTGTAGAAGCAAACATTAAAGATAAATACTGATAAAAATTGACAATTTGAATTTTATAAACATAGATGTCACTTATTTTTTATATACTCAAAATCACCGAAAGCTAAACTAGTTTGTCTATATAGACAAGAGGTTACAAAATGACAAAGAGTAAGCATGTAATAGAAGAGTATTCCAAAGGAACAATAAAGCAGAAATCCTAAGACAGTGTAAGACATCTATTATCTTTTAGCTTAAATAGTTCAAGGTTTTAGCTGACAGGAAAACACTCATGAGAGAATTATTATTTGTATTCCACCTTCTTATCATTGCCTTTTTATACCTCATCTGTTTATTTCTGCCTTGTCAGTGGTGCTTAGAATACTCTGGCTATATTCCCTGCAGAGGAGTAAGACCCTCCTAAAAAGAGGTGTCCTGGTTATAATGATAAACTGCATCTGGTGGTGAGGCTCAGCTTCTGGAATTCTGGGAAGTGTACAGTACCCTTTCATTGTTATTACTTGCAGGTCCACATTGATCCATATCTGTTAGGGTTCCATCTATGGATCAAATAGATATGTTTGCAAATTATTTGCTTTAGGTCTGAATAGTTGATATCATATGACAGTGTGAAAAAATCTCTAAGAATCTACACATAAAATGTAAATATGAATGTACAATGTTGGCAATTCCCTCACCTCTAGACAAAATAATACCAAATGGGTTGACATACCATCAAAATCAATCATTCAGTCTATTGCTTTTTCACCACATCATTCTAAGCCAAAAAACTTCAACTACTCGAGAAAATAGTGTAAATAAATATTTGATATATAGTTGAAACATTCATTCTTGATTGACCTGCTCTGTAAAAGCTCTAAGGTAAAATACTAGTAAATTATTTATTGTTGATATGGTTATAATAATAAGGATTAAATTCACAAGAGATTTTTTCTTGTTATTTAATTAGTCATAACTTTGAAACTATTATAAAAAAATATTTCTTAAAATATTTCTTAAATAGCTTGCCTCTTTCAATTACTTTAGTCACTATTGTCTATAATTCTGAGAAAAGTCATTATCATTCCAAGAGTTATTTAGAAAATTTAACTAATTCTTTGTGTTAAATAAATGTGTTTTAATTCTTTATGCTAAATGTTTAGTTTTTGTTTTTGGCCTAAAATTCTAAAATCTATTTATATGCTAGATTTTGGTTTAGGTTGTTTAATGGCATATTAACCTTCATGGGTTATTTGATGTCAAAACTATTTTTTAGAACAGGAGTGATACTATTAAACCTATACCTAGAGTGTATAAGGTGGTTCTCAAGGGTATTAGTTTGAAAGTGAATGTAATAGTGTGACTGGAGATTGAACTCACATACTATCATGTCGCAGTCCAGGACCTTAGCCACTTGACCATGGGAACTACCTTCCCCTTATATATATATATATATATATATATATCCTAGGGTGAGTTAAAAGTTTTGCAATATTTTGGTACATGCTAGTTTGTAGTGTGTATATTATGTTACTGAAGCAGACCAAGCCCTGAGAAGTACTCACCAAGGTTGATAGCGTTGTAATAGTTAGCACGCTGACACTCTGTGTATTACTTCACTCTAGGTTGGATTTGAAAGCCCCTCAGATGAATGTGCAACATTGTCTAGTTCAGGAACTTGTGCTTTATGAGTTTGAACTGGGCCATAACACAAAAGAAGCAAACAAAACATTTGTTATGCAAAAGGAAAAGGAACAGTTGATCAAAGTACAGTGAACTAACCAGATGGTTAGGGAAATTTTACTCTGGTTACAAGAACAACTGGTTTGCATTCAGAGTTTTTCTTTGCCTAAATTAGTTGCCATACCAATGTTAAAAAATCCAGTCTGCTCTACTACTTACCCATAGCTGGGGTGAGAATAGTTGAATTTATAACTTTCTCAATGGTATTATTGCTATGTTGGCTAGGGGAGGTGTCATGATAAAATTATCATGGAGAGAGCTTGTGTGCTAAGAATTAATTCTATAATCCAGTTCACCTTCTGACCTATATAATAAAAGCATATGTACATAGGTATGTAGGATGGTTAAATTTCACTAGTGTTCATCAATGGTTCGGGAGACCAGGCTTTAATCCCAGGTCAAGTCATACCAAAGACTCAAAAATGGTACTTGATAGATACCTCCTTTCTTAACACAGCATTATTAGGTACATATCAAGGGTAAAGTGGAGTATCCAGGGAAAGGAGTAGTGCCCTCTCCTATACCTCGATGTAGTAGCCGTCAGGTTGCTAACTTTACGTTTTTACTTATTTATTACTTCAATATTTAGAGTGACATACCTCAAATCCCAAGAATGAAGATAGATCAGTAGCTACAATTGTGTTAATATATCATCATCATCAAGTTGCATTGAGAGCAGAGAGTTCCCTGACTCTCTCTCACTATCATCCAGCACTCCTGGTAGGTCTTCTAGGCTGCATCCAATGTCTGCACAGAGCTGATATAAGTCTTTGCTGGTTAGCCAACACTGGCATGTACATATGTTAGTCTATAAGTGAGTTTGTCCTGACTTCTCTCGAAATGCTCTGCGTGTCTTATTCGTTTGAGATGGTTAGTGATATGAGAGGTTTGTGGTCATATAACTTCTGTTTTGGGGTGTTGCTTCCAGGATTTGTTCAAAATGACATGTAGTTTCCATCTAGCTTTTTCTCTATGTGTTTTATTAGCATTTATATGGTAGTATGGACACATTGATCATACAAATAAGTTGTAAAGATAAGGAAGAATATGAAAATGTATTTTTAGTTTGTCTTTTTGAAGACAAAAATAGAAGTATCCTTGAATTTTAACACCTAATATGTTTATCAAAAACTGTCACAAAAATATCACCTGTTTATAATTCATCTTATCTGTTAGACTGCCAACACACCTTTTTTTTTTTTTAATCTGCTGCCAAATTCTCTTGTTTCCCTCTTCAATTCTGCTGGCAAAAATTATGAAATAAAGATTAAAGTAAGAATATTACTACTAAAATATGTTTAGAAATCTGCCTTATAGTCAATTGTACCATGTAATCTAGAATTAGATCCTTAGAGACAGAAATACTGATACCATTGTGTATCCTGGGGAATTTCACAAAATCTCTACCAGAAAGTCAAATATAATGACGCTACTTTTCTTTCCTTTTTTTATTTGTAAAGTTTCCAGCTATCAAAGAGGCAAACTCTTAACCCCAGGAATTATCTATAGATTAATAACATAGTAACTACTACTCCTTGCAAATATTTGTGGAATTAACACACAAGGATGTTTGGGGTTTTTTTTATTTAGCTGTAAATAAACTAATAACAGATAAAAGGCAAAACATTTTTTATTTAATAGTTGAACATTCTAGCTTCATAAAACATTCCTGTGAAATTCCTGCCTGAAAAATTTAAGGCAGTCGTAAAAACTCAAGGAGGGGCAGCTAAGTATAAATACTAATTCATATATTAATGAATTCCATAATTTTTTCCTGCAATATTGTGTTATTTTATATTTTCATTTCTATGGCTTAAAAAATTATATCATTCATTTAAATGATTTAATGTAGTTTGTTTCATGAATATTTTATGAAGTCAGAATGTTCAGCCATTAAAGAAAAAATGTTTTGCATCTTATCTCTTATTAGTTTATTTCCTGCTAAAAAAAAACAAACTAAAGTGAACATCCTTAAAGAATACTAATTTTATGATTTTTGTTTCAGGTAGTACCTACCTATCTTTCTTGTCAGAATTTGGCATGCATTTCAAAAATGAAGGAAGGCTAAACCTAATCGAATCTATCCCCCACTCTATCCATATACTTATGTTTTTACTACACAGATCAGCAAGTGAACCAGTTTATAAAACAACTGAACAAAAATGACTGAAAATATCAAACTCTTCATCTCAGTTCAGAGATCCCTCAACATCAAGAACAAAATCATTAAAAAAAAAAAAAGAACTTATGTAAAACCAAATATTAAACAAGACCATACAAACAAACAAAAAAAAAATGTAACTCCCAAGGATCAAAACAATAAAACCAAAACCCTAAATAGATCTAAAAGTGTATAAAATATGGATATTGAAACTGGTAACATTATTCAAATAAGTGAATATATATATAAAAATGTGTCTTATTAGTTAGACCATCTGTGAAGCAAAATCTATCTACTAACTTTTGTTTCATGCTCTAACAATTCATTCAAAAACAAAAATATTTACCTACAAACTATTCACTTACAAATCACATATATATATATATAAACATATTAAAAAACAAGATTTGGCATTAGATAACCCACTAGGGTTTACATGACATTAAAAACCAACCAACTAACCATATTACAAAATCACAAAATTAATTCTTAACAGACCAGCTCTTTCTGTGATAACTGCCCAGCCAATTGCATAGTCTTTTTGGTTTAATGGTATATCAACTCCTTATGGGTAATTTGATACCAAAATTTGATTCATTTATAAATATTTGACTAATCATTATATTTTAAATGTTCAGTAGCATTTTTTAAAATCACACTTCAATTTGTCAGGAATTATTTGTTTGCACTCTTTTTTATGATTGCAAATATTTCTATTTTTAATACAAATAATCTGTGCAGAATTGGATGGTATCAAGTATTCCTATGTAACATTAATAATTCTATTTAATAATAATAATTTGCTTGTATAGTTACATGGTTTCGAGTATTCTTATCTAATGTAAATTATTATACAAGCAAATGATTATTATTAAATAGAATTATTAATGTTAGATAAAAATACTTAATACCATTTAACTGTGTGCAAATTTCAAGTATTTCTGTTTCAAGTATTCCTATCTAATACAAATAATTTTCAAACTGATCTATTTAGTCTATAGATGGGAACCTAACAAGTACCACCCTCTCTGGGTCAGAGTGAACCTGGAAGTAATGACAAAAAAGGGGTACTTCATACTCCCCACATCTCCATTAAACAAAGAAACTAAAACACTAAACCCAAACTATTTCCTTTCAAATTATTTCCTCTTCACTTCTTTGCATACTTTCTTTCTTTACTCAAGGGATTTTAAAGGATTTCAGTTGACCAATGCATATGCATTCTCAACTCTCCCACACAAATGATCCAACCATCTTGAACCAAGAGACAAAATTGAAGTCTCAATAATTACATAAGTAAGCCTGTCATTTATTATGAAAACTAGTAGTTTTTAATATAATTGCTTAGCATACAATCATGCAATGCTATTGACTAGTTATCAATCATATGGAAATCTAATCTATCTGATAAAATAAAATGGGATTTCTTTATTTATTTCTTTATAATTTCTTTATACTGTGTTCATACTACTATATGGATGCACCATATGGACACTAATAAAGCTGATCAAGAAAAAGCTAGCTGGGAACTACACAAGAATGTTACATGCCATTTTGAATAAATCCAGGAAGCAACACCCTACAAAACAGCAGCTTTTTGGCCACCCACCTCCTATCTCACAAATTATCCAAGTAGGATGAACAAGACATGGAAGGCACTGTTGGAGAAACAAGGAAAAGCTCATAAGTTACGTTCTTTTATGGACTCCTCCACATGAATGCTAGTGTTGGCCAACCAGTAAAGATTGATATACATCACCTCTGTGCTGACACAAGATGCTGTCTTGAGGGATGGACAGGAAGAGAGTGTCAGAGAACTCCATGATATCAGCGTGACTTAATGATGATGATGATGATAATTGTTGTGGAAAAAATCAACTAAAGCTTTTTGGCAAAATATCAATAGCTTATTCTTTTTTTTTACTATACATTTATTATGATGAAATATTCTATGACTGAAAAATGAATAATTATTTATAATAAACTATACACAAAAAAGGAGTCAAGGTTGTTGTAATGGTTATTTCATTGGAAGTGGATTCAGCTAGTCAAATGCAAATTCTAGACCAGGCTGTTTGTATTTTTCTTTGCTGTAATTCTCTTAGGAAAGGCATGAAATGGACTCCGATAACCAAGTTCAAATCCTAGACAAAGCTGTTTATTTTTCTTAACTCGCTTAGGAAAGGCATAAAATGGACTCAGCTTAACAAGGCTGTTTGTTTTTCACTTTTTGATAATTTCCTGAGATAAGGCATGAAATGAACTCCACTAGCCAAGTTCAAATCCTTACTAGGTTGTTTGTGTTTTCATCATCATCATCTTGTCATGCCATCAGAACAGATATCCCTGACTCTCTCTCGCCACCCCTTCCTATCATTCATCACTTCTAGCAGGTCTTCAGGGCTACACCCCGTACTACACAGAGCTGCTGTATGTTGGTTCAAGCTAGTCACCCTGCCTTTGCTCGGCCATGTGAAGAGGACCTCGGGAGTACATCACTTATGAGCTCGTCCCTACTTCTCCAGCAATGTCCTGCATGTCTGGTTCATCTAATTTTGATAGTTTTCATGATGGGTGGTAGGTGGCCATATAGCTGCTGCTTTGTGGGGTGTTGCCTCCAGGACTTGTTCAATATTGCTCGCAGCATTCTTGTGTAGTTGCCATCAAACTTTTTCTCCGTCTGTTTAGTTAGTGTCCATGTAGTGCATCCATATAGCAGTATCGACATGACCACTACTTGGAAGAAACTGCGTTTCATTTTATTAGTCAAGTCTGACTTCCATATGACCGATAGTCAATTGATAGCTGTCCATGCCTTTGCTAGTCACATGTTGATGTCTGTCTCGGTTAATGAGACACTGCTTCCTAGGTAGGTGAACTTGTCAACTAGTTTCAGAGAGCTACCGTGTAGTGCGGAGATGTCGCCTGTTTGATTGAAGCACATATATTCTGTTTTGTGTACATTGACATGGAGGCCAATGCCTGCAGTGGCTCGTTCCAGACTATGTAGTAGGATTTCGGCTTAGGCGGATGCATTTGTCAGAAGCGCTATGTCATTGGCGTAGTTGGCATCAGTAATTGTTTTTGCGGGGTACCTTCTGCTTCTTTTCTTTGTTAGCTTGAAACCATTTTCTTTGCTTTTATCAGTTGAGTACGTAGTCTAGACAGATGATAAAGAGGTATGGTGCTAGTGTGTCTCCTTGCAGTACTCCTGCTATAATGTCGAAGTAGTTTGTGTCTCCATCCAGAGAACGCACTTCCACTTTAGTGTTTCTATAGAGAATCATTATGACTGTGACAGTTTCTTTTGGTAGGCCGTATGCGAGTAGGATTTGCTCCATCTTCCCTCTGTGAATGGAATCAAAGGCTTTGGTAAAATCGACAAATAATATTGTCACTTGTAGGTTTTTTGCACATTTTGACTATCCATTTGTGTTTTACTTTGCAATAATTCCCTTGTGAAAGGCATAAATCTTTCTCTATGGGTAAATTTATCAGGCAGACTGGGCTCTCTAGCCTTGTATTTTTGAGTCAGTGAAATAATTTCTAAATCATAGATGACTGCTAATGTGGAGTGGGGGGGGTTCACTAGCTCTGAAAGTTAAGTTGTTCTTTGTCTTCTACTGTTTAAAAACTGACTAATCTGTTTCAAAAATCCTTGAGTGTGACTGTTTATCGCATTCACTGCAAGTGTTTCTGTGATTAACCCCTTGTTGATCACACAGTCAGGCATCAGGTTCACTGGTGGTTGGAGGCAACTACTACATTTTTAGCCAAAACTTGTTTTATATTACTAAGAAGTAAAGATTGACATAGTATAATGGTGTGGATAATTTGTACACTGGTATTAACAAAGCCAGATTTAATAAATAATTACTAGGTATTATCGATTTCTAATTTATTTGTTTTATTCTCAAATGTATTAAAAGCAATTCTATGCATAATTTTATATAAAAATTGAATAAAATAAAAATGCGTGTAATCTTTTTATGCATTCTTTTTTAGTTTCCTTAGTCTTTCTAATTTAATATTGTATTTTATTACACTAAATCTTAAATACTTGCTCCAGAAGGACACATATTTTTGCTACTCATTATGACTAAATATCATTTTAGAGCTTTTGATGTTGTTTTGATTTAAATTTTTGTTTAATCACCAGATATGTTCCGAGACAGGAAATCCAGTGATTTGGCTTGAAGAGGAGAATTATATGTTTCAATTATCTCACTTTATTCCTCAACTGACAGAATGGCTCAACTCAAAAGGTAAATCTTATCTCTTTCTATTTAATTAAATCCAGAATCACTGTTTGAATCTTAACATATCATGTACAAGTGTTGGCTAAGAAGTTCATAGGCTGACCTTATGGAATGTAACCAAATGAGGTTTATTTTTCAACATAGTCCGCTTTGTAGTCCATACACTTCTTCCCTTGATTTTGTAGTGCTTGGAGCCTATTGGTCAAAAAAGTCATCAACAGCAGATATGATATCATCATATGAACTTCTCATATCAATTAGAATATTTTGCCTATTTTTAGAAATTTTTCTTGATCTAACTCTATAGACATTCTTTATTATTTTTGAATTCAAAACAATTCTATTAGTAACTTCTATCATCAATTGCCATCTTTTTTGTTGCCTTGTTGCATCTCTGTTTCTTTTATGGTCTTGTTTGTTGCTGTAACCTCATCTTAGTTCTTCTTTGCTTGGATAATAACAATATGAGCACCATTTTTATGTGCACATTTTTATTTTATGACAGCCATTTTACTCATGTGACCTTTACAGGAAGTTGGGAGCACAAGTGAAACAAAACCATTCCATTTGAACATTCATCTGCAAGTGATTAACTTATTCCTAAGTTCTAGACTTATAGAACCATTTTGGTCACCTAAATGAAATCATCCAATTAGGCCCATGGTCTCAGTAGCTTCAATCCTACTCAGTGACCCATGGTATTTTGCCACATGTTTAATGGTTTAGAATTTAATTCAAATGCTACACTACATGACAATAATAAATTTCACTGATCTGTTAAGTAATAAAGTGTTTTGGTGCTTCACCTGGGTCCAGCCACTGCACAAAATGCTTTTAGCTCATACAGTACCTATTTGTCAAGTTTTTAATTTGCAAATTTGATACAAATATTGAACGACTACTGAATAACAACATTCAGCTCTTTTGCAATCTCTCAAGTTGTTGAGTCCACTTTTATAATGGCCACTTAAATTGCTTGTCATCAATCACAGAAGGACATTTGTGATCCTCCTTATCAGGGCTCACATTTCTGCTATGAATTTAATGGAACATGTATTAAGCTGTACATTTGTTGATAGTCCCCTAACCAAATCTTTACTACTTGATACTATAAGTAGCTTCCATTGATTTATGTCTCATCTTGATCTCACACTATAAAATCAATTAGCTTCTTTTTTTTATAATTTGACAGCTTTAAATAAACAAGAGTAAACAGTGGAAAAAATCATTCGAGCAAAATATGTGCTTTAAAATGATATATTACATGAACATAGTTAAATATTAGTTTATTAAAAAAATGTCTCAAAATTTAAAATTGTAAAAAAGAGCAATTATTTTTGCAGCAAATTCATATATTCTTTATAAATATCTACATTATATAATATTTATAATCTATTATTAATATATAAATGATATATGTTAACATAAGAATAATGACTATATATTTAGTTTAAGAAAAATTGGTTTAATAACTTGACCAATTCTCATTCAAATGATCTCAAATTTTATCATCATGTATAGAAACAACTTAAAATTCTATGTTCAATATTTTATATTTCTTTCATTTCAAATATAGAAATGCCATTTACTGGAAAAGAAAAGGTGTTTAAACATGAAACATAGTTTTGAGTTTGAAAAATTTGAGATCATTTGAACAAGAATTGGTCAAGTTGTTAGATTACAAAATGTTATCAATGTTTCTGAAACACCCTCTACATCTTAAATGATATAAAGAGATTTTGTTTTATAAATTTCTTTTTATGCTCATTGTACCATTTTATAAATGTAAATAAATTCAGTTTCATAAAAAATATTTTCTACAACAGTGCTCTCATTATTATTATGTAAATTAGAGTTATAAATGTATAAATAATGTATAAATGCATAACAATAATATAAAGCACAATGTGTATTTGTGTCTACCCGTACATATTGTATATAACACTTTTCTACATCACCAGAATATTTCATAACAAAGACATAGGCAAACTGAGTTTTAAGAAAATCTGTTGTGGTAACATGAGATATGCTAGGCGTCAGTCAAATGGAGCAAGTATTGTGTTACTATAACAACAAAATTTGGTTGTTGAAGAACTCCTACAGTAAATATATGTAAATATATTGTTTAGCTTATTTTCTTAATAAAAAAAATTATTATTTCATAGATATTCAAACATGTGTGAGAATTCTTTACACTAATACTAATTAGTATAGAATAAGTTTAATGACAATCTAAACAATAACTAAGAATTTTGGTTACCAATTCTGTTATATCTGCACATTACTCTTTTTATATGAAGAATTTTTTTTTCTAAATGCCTTCTATGTTGCACCAATTTCATAAGTAAATAAAGTTGGCGACCTTAGTCTTGGCTGACTCAAAGGCTCCCTTTTCAATAGCTACTACACTGAGGTGTAGGGTAGGTTGCTCCTCCATTCCCTGGATTGCTCCACTTTACCCTTGATCCTTACTTTATAATGCTGAGTGTTAAGCAAGGCGGCATCAAGTACCATTTTTTTTTTGAGTCTTTGGTATGACTCAACCTGGGATTGAACCCTGGTCTCCCACACCATTGGCGAATACTCTAATCATTATGCCAATATTGAGACTCAAGCAACAAGGTTTGCTCTTGTAGGTATACATAAATAATTATCACCCTTAGACAATTGGCATCTGTCAGGAGGTCTGGTAGGGTGTCATATGACACTCTCAGACAGCCCTTCTCAACTTCTTTTTTGCCTCCGTTGTTTGAAAAGTTGAAATATTGTCTTTGACCCTTCCAGGAAACAGTAAAGCCACATGGTGATATTACCTACACTCATTAAGTAAGCCTTTTTCCATTTTTGTATCCTTTCTACATACTGCTTGTTCATAGGACAATATGTGTATATTTCTATCTGTTGGGACACATTTGTGTATTCTTTCTTTTAATTCTATATATATGTATATTGTATATATTAAATGTTCTTGTATGACGAGATGAGTTTTTCTTCTTCCATTATGTTCAGTATTAGTATTTCATAGATGTACTAATGATAATATTTGTCCTTGTTGAGTGGGGAATTGGCTAAATATCCTTCCTACTACAAAGCACTTCAATATTCTCTTGTTCAGAGCTTCATAGATAATGACAAAACAACATCACATTTAATTTTTACTCATTAATGATTGGATGGGAGGATTGTTATTTCATCCACTTGATTTTATTTAGATTTTTAAAATGGTACAAACGAAGATATAAAGATAAATTCTTCAATGAAGGCATTCATAGCATAATGGATATTGTCATAGGAAATGAATATAACAATCAAAGTTCAAATCTTGGACAAAGTTGTTAGCATTTCACATAGTACTAATACCTTTGGGAAAGGTATAGATTCTACTATTCTCCCTCCAGCTATGGGTAAATATTAGGGCAGACTGGACTCTTTAACCTTGGTATGGCAATCAGTCTTAGAGAAGGAAATTCTGAATTCAAACCAGTTGTACTCCACTTAAAAATTGACCTTCTATCACACCCTGCTTATGGTGGAGGGGTTGGGTAAAGGTATAAAAAGAGTTGTTCTAAGTATAATGGTTATTGTTGTAGTCAGCTGGGACTGTAAAATACACCGCCTGTATCTCTGTATAGAGGTAAAACCCCAATGAGTGTCCTGATAATGACAGTAAAACATCTGATGGTGAGGCTCCAGGTTTGGAGGTTTGAGGAGTACCCCTTCATTGCCATTGCTCCCAGGTCCATTCAGAACCAGAGTGGTAGCACCTGATTGGGTCCCATATCTTGGTTAAAATAGAACCAACTATGTGTACAAACAAAGGACTGATGTTAAATTGCGACTTTTATAGAGCAAAACTTGAAATCATTTAACTGTGTGCAAAAGAAGTCAGGCTCATTTAAGAATGTTATCTATAAAATGTGTTTACAAATCATATATATATATATATATATAAACAAGATTTGGCATTGGATAACCTACAGTGGTTGATATGCCATAAAACCAAACCAAAACAAACTAATCAAATTCAAAACCTGGACAAAGCTGTTTGCTTTTCACATAGCGCTAATACCCCTGGAAAAGGTATGAATCCAACTTTTCTTCTTCCAGCTATAGGTAAATAGTTGGGTATGTTATGTTATATATATATATATAGATTGGATCATTATAATACTGAAAATATTTATTCACTAAACTTAGCTTAGTTTGCCACAAAGCCAGAAGTATGAGTCACCCAGTGAGACATAAACTCACCAACAACAGTCTGCTTGCTTACTTCACTAACCATTATACCATCTGAGGTGCCTTTATAATATTGATAGTAAACATATACACAATATGTTTTTAAATGTCACAAGAAATTTATTGTATTGCTCAGTCATTTATTTGACATTTTGTCTTAACCTTGTTCTCCCTCTACCTATCAAGTCTTTTGTCAATTAAAATGTACTGGTTTATATAGAAACCTGTCACATTAAGTAATTGTTTAATTATACACAATTATTTAATCATCTTTTCTATTTGGGATGACACATCATCATGCTTTAATTTACAACCTGTGTATATAATATGATCTTTCTAAGGTTCAAAATTATTTAAGTAAGGTTGATCATGCAAGTATGAAACATAAGAAAAATTATTCAATTGTTACACATAATTCAACAGAATAAATAAGAATACAGCATAAAGTGGTGTTGAAAAGTTCTCAGCTCAACCAAGAAGGGAATGATCTACTACCCCTGGCAAAACTATACAATTAGCACATTTAGAAAATGTTCACTTAAGTTTTTTTTTTTTTAATTCAACAGTAAATAAACTAAGAACAGATAAGAACATTCTTAAGTGATATTTTTCATTATTAATCTTAAACTGTAAACAAAATAAACTTAAATCTAGAAAATAGTATCTTATAAATAACTTCAGATACAATAGAGACTTTAAGAAGTACCTATACTACTACCCTTGGCAAAATCATTAGAGGATGTTCACTCTGATTTTTTATTTAGTGGTAAATAAACTAATAAGAGATAAAAAGTAAAACATTTTTTGGTTAATAGCTGAACATTCTAGTTTCATAAAATATTCCTTAAGCAAACTAGATGGAATTATTTTAATGAATGGTATAATTTTCTCCAAGTCATACAGAGGAAAGTTATTATGGAAAAACCAAATATTATGGGGAAAAGCTATGGAATTCATTGATAAGAAAATTAGAATTTATATTTATTTACTCCTCAAGTTTTTATGACAGCCTTATTTCTTTCAGACATAGATTTCTCTAATTTAGGATAATATTCTTTATTGAAGCAGTTCCAACTTTTCTGAATGGCAGTTCATAGATTTTCTTTGATGGATGGAACCTTCTTATCGAAAAAATCACACATGTTTGTTACACCTTTTTCTTTTAATACAGTTCTATGAAAAATATGTGGAAAATAAAAATCCTAAAAAATGTTCTAGTTAGAATTTGTGTACATTAATTTTCAAGTATATTGATAAGTAATTGAAACTTAACTGCCCAGTCAAAAGTTTAATTTATTTCGGAAGAGATTAATACTTACCTTTTATTTATTTATATATATATATATATATATATATGAGGTTTTCATTCAAAATTAAATTAACAATAATATTATTTATTTCATATATCTTACAGTTATCCAACCTCCTTTGTGGAATGCCTTGGCAAAGAGTTATCTTCCAGCTCTTTCTGACCTCTCAATTTCCAGACGGAGGGAAAGACTTTCTTGGGGTGTTCCAGTTCCTGGTGATGATACACAAACAGTTTGTATATTGTTTTAAAAATGTTATTTTCTTAAGAATGAGTGCATGTGTGTGTTTGCCATACTATTTTGACTACTTTATTGTTTGGCCTTCCTCTAGTGTAAATTACATTTGGTAGACATTTAGTATTAGTGAATTTTTCAAAATCTTGCTATCTACACAAAAAGAATGGCTCACTGATCCAAGAGCTAAAACTTTATGCTATTACTGAAAAAAAAAATGTCATTTTGTAAAAGAAAAATTTTAATCTAAATTTAAAAAAAACGGAAAACATCTGTAAAGTATAGAGTATCCTGTATGAAGAACCTAAACTAGTACTTGATCTACTTCAGATATGGAAGGCTCTAACAGACATTATCCTTATTTGTTTTCAAACAACAAATGTAGGGAAAATATTTATAAAACTAATAAACATTTCCCACTAAAATTTAGCTACAGTTGCATTGAAAACATAATACGAATAATAAAAAACTCAATAAGAAAATTTATTATACACTTGTAGATTATAATACACTTTTAGTTGGACTCTACATGTTTGAATCATAAAGGCTGGTGGCAACTAGGATGTCTCATTATCCCTTGATGTGACATTATAACAGTACACAGCCTCTATGATTGAACAGCATTTCCTGGCTGCTATTTGTTTAACACTTCAGTAACATCTCTCAACAAAACTGTTGCCAGCAGTAATGACAGTCTTCTTTACCACATTTAAACCAAAGCCCAGCTTGATTAAGCAATACCTTCTGCCATTGAACAATATGGCCTGGAATGGCCCTAATCTGTAGAACGGCTTTTTGTAGATCCAGAAAGGACATGTTTGATCCCTGTTGATGCCATTCTCACAGCTTGCTGGTGCACACATCTGCATCAGTTGTGAAAGCCCTGACATGCTTGTTAAGCTTTTGATAGTCCATCACAAGGTGCATCTTCCCTTTGTTCTACTGAACCAAAGGCATCAAAGGGATCAGCCCCTTAGGGGAACTTAGTTTACATTCAGGTAGGCAATCAACCAACCATCCTTTATCCAGACATAAAACTCCCACTTATACTCAGGCCTGATACAATCAGGCACATGATACTCAGCTACACCATTATGTAACAAGTGTTTTTTCCCCCTGTCCATTTTCATGAGGCGGTCTATGCCTTCTGGTGTTGGTCAAATTCGACTGAAGTCAGGCTGGTCTATCTTCAGCACCACACACAGAAACTGCCTCCTGAAACCACATAGCTCCTATGCGTATGATATGGACACAGCCTAATAACTTGATCACATCATATCCTAGCTGCAAATCAAAGCTCAGCAGCTTCTCAGGCACTACCAATGCATCTACTTTGACAGTGTATCCAACTTTTGTAGTAGTTTACCCCAAAATTCCCACTGCCACAACAAGCGCAAGTCTTACCATTTATTATGGCCCACAAAACTCTCTTCTTCCTCCAAGTGCTGCACAATCTTTTGCTGACTATCATGTGGAAAGAACCTGAGTCAAGGAGCACCCATCACAGTATTCTGTTGACCTATACCCCATTGATGGGCTGCATCTTATCTAGGTGTTTGGATAAGAGACCAATACTGACATCTTGTCTCCAGCCTCATGTGTCCCTCTTGGTTGCACCAGTAGCAGCTCATGCACACTCTTTGCCTCTTGCATTCTTTGACAGAGTGCCCATGGCCATTGCATCTATAACAAGTCATTACTACATTGGCCCTAGTGGTTGATTGTGCAGCTGTAATGACCAGCTCTTCCAAATGGTTTGGGGGCGGTCCAGCAGCAATATGTCTGTGTTGGAGTTTGTCTGCAACAGCTCCTTAACCTGTAGTTGAAGCTCAGTCAGGAATGTATACGCCATTGCTCTCTTGGGCAGTCCTCTGAACAATCACACCAGCTTCTGCAATGCTACCATATAGGCAACTTCTGAATTTCACAGGTGTAGCTTTTGTGCTGCAAACTATTCATAGGCTTCTGATGGAAGCAAGGCAAATGTCTTGAAAGTGCAGCCTTTATTTCAGCTGGCTCCTCTTTTTCTTCTTCCTTCATCTGTTGGTGTACATCAAATGTGCCATTGGCCAGTTGTAACAGCATAACATGCTCTACTCTCTTCACCCCATTTTGTTAGTAAATTAATTCCACCTTCTTTACACAGGCAACAACAGGGGTAGAACCATCAAATTCTAGGATGAGTTTTAAGTTAAATCCCACCATCTTAGGCCAAAATAGCTTGAAATACTTGATTTGCTAATCCAATTTCCTCTCCGCAACACTGACATCAAGAGACTTCCAACAAAACACCTGCCACTCTCTCACTGCATGACAACTTTATATGCTCCACTTTCAGTACACCTAGGTGCTGAAACTTGGTCTGTCAATTTCTGCCCTTGAACATCTGAGAGTCTGACTGAAAACAATATGTCCCAATGGATTGTCAAGTCATCTTTTCTGTAACTTTGAGGACACACGTTCAATTCAGGCTGGCTAGACACAACCAGATTCTCTTACAACACTGCAAACAACAAAAACCCAACTGCAATTGCAAAATAAAAACAAATGTCCCCTAAGCAAAATTTGCCTACAAACAAACAAACATTGTATACCAAGCCACTATAAGATCTAAAGAAAACACAGAAAAAATATAATAGATGTAACAGAAGACCCCTCGAAACTGAGAAGCTACATACGCAAAACAGCATTTTGCAACAAAAAATAGGAACACAGTACAACACTTTCTAGAACAATTTAGGATCTTAAAAAATCAAATCAAAACACACTAGAATTAACCTGGAAAGTAAAAAAATAGCTCCAACTTACAACTCAAAATGCTGCAACTTTTGCCTCAAAGAAAAAAATAGCAAAAATTATCTCCCTCCCCACCTCCGGCCCAAAATAAAAACTCCTTAATAAGCAATTAGAGCTCATATGCAAATGCAGACAAAAAAAAAAAAAAAATTTCTAGTTAGCTACCTGAAAATTAACGACTCTAAAGACTAAACAATAAATAAGTATAAGTACTAGCTTTGGCAGTGCATATGATAAATAAGTATAATAAACAAATTTTTTAAAAAAATTAGATTAAATTAAAATCTAAAGAAAATGAATAAATAAACAAAATAAACAAATGAACAAAATGTATGAATAAAATTGGGAATAAGAGTAATAAACAGATTAAGGTTGGAATATGACTAGTGAAGAAGGTAAAGGAGGGATTAATAAAACTAAGAAAACTGGCAAATGTTAACAGAATTAGGAAAATAATAATAATAGAACTAACAGCAATAATAAATGAATGAAAACCCAGAAAGCTATAAACCAAATATAGTAATGTAGATAAATTTACAAATCATTAGGGTAATATGATATAGCCACAGATATAAGCAAACCCTACCCATGAATGACACACAAAGTATTCCTGCCTCACCACCCTCAATACACAAACTAAGTATAAAAAGGTCCTCAACTTCAAACCAAAATCACTTTGCCTGATGAGCATATAGGTGAGAAACTGACAGTTGCCAAGCACCATTGACTCTGTGCCTACACTATCCTAACTTAAATATCTTTATAAGTATAATAAGCTACATTATCAATATATATATATATATAGAAGAATATGAAAAAACAAAGTGTTCAATGGATTATTTCATTTATTGTTAAATTATTTGCTAATGCTAAGCTTTTTGGTTTTTATATTACACCATTATCAAGGCAATGTCAATATGTGATGTATCTTCTGAATTATATTCTATTCTAAAAATGAAAAGGGAAAAATGAGAAAAGTCTTAGCATTCTATTACCCTTAGTAGCATTTTGTTTCAAATCTATGTGACATTACTTGTGTTCAAAATTTATCCTAAAACCTAACATATTTGATTAAAAAAATTATTTGTACTCACTTTTAATGTTTTTCATTAATACTTCTCATCATAATTCTTCCTAAATTACAAACAGCTACAAAAAAAAATATAACAAAATTTTAGATGTACATTTTCTTTTTTAAGTCGAGGAATTTTGTTGTGTTCACCAGATTTTCTGGTCATGGTAATTCAATTTACAACAAAATGTTAGTTACTCACAGTAATATATTGCTAAGACTTTTCTCATTTTTTAATTTATTTTAAGAATAGAATATAATTCAGAAGATAAAACATCATTTATTAACATTGCCCTGATAATGGTTTAATATAAAAAACAAAATGTTTAACATTGGCAAATCATTCAATTATAAATAAACTCATCCAATGAAGACTTTGTTTTTTCCTATATTTACATTCATATACCATTGGATTTATTTCTATTTTCTCTGATAGCTATATATATATTTGGAACTTGCAGAAATTGTCAATAATAGTTTTTATTTTTTTATTATAATCTTTTTCATTTAGAATAATGTTGGCTTTGTCAGCACATCTGATAAAAATATTAAAATCATTTTGTTGTTCTTTTGCAGCTGTTTCAAGTTTTTTTCTTAGAACACAGTAATTATTATGAGAAGGATGTTTTTTTTAAACCATCAGCTTTTAAGTGAACTTTTAAATTTGAGCAACTGTTGATTAGTTTTTCCTGATTTAAACTGAGAAGATTCTCTGGTAGAAAATTTTAATTTCTGTTTTCTTTTTGAGGAGGTCAAATTTAGATGGGAATTTGGCCCTAAATTTAAATAATCCTTTTGGTTATCTGTAAGTTGTTGGTTGAATATTACTATATATATATATATATATATATATATATATATATATAATGAATAATATAGTTTGCTGTTCATGTGGATAGATAGTGCTCAATATCAGTGAGAGAGCTTATGTATCTAAGTTAATGATGAGTGCATAGGTAAAAAACTGACAATCACTAAGTACTGTTAACTCTATGGTATCCTAATTTATATGTGTTTAACGATGAATAAAAGGAATATTTCTTTTGGGTTATTTATTTCTTGATTGTTCTCAACCAGTTTTGACCTTTGGTCATCATCAAGAGAAAAGTGTTTTTAGAAAGAGTTGGTGTGAGACAAAAAATGAATTGGTGATGTAGTAAATCCATTCATTGAAGAAAAATTAATATATGTATACGAGGGTCATTCAGTAAAGAAATTTTTTTTTAAAATCTAAATATTTTTTTTTCTTCCATAAATGAATTACATTTGCATTGTTTGGACTTGGTTTATTGTAAAAATTCTTCTAATCTGACAAAAATGTTTGTTTTGAGGCTATTCAAAATGGCACCAAATCAAACAGATTACTCCAACCTTGATCAGAAGTCTGTCATCAAATTTTTGGTGAGAAGTATAAACCCAGTGAAATTTATAGATTATTTGTTGTGTACAGAGAAGCATGTTTTAGTCAAAAATGCTTACAAATGAGTTAAACATGGGTTTGCTACTTTGAGCCTTTGTCAAAAAGACAGTTCATTGAGTTAAAGCGTACTGACTCTCCAGTAAAGAAAAAGTTCCAGGTGATGAAGTAGTCAGTAAAAAAGATCATATTGACAATGTTCTGGAACATGAAAAGACCTATGACTTGAAAAAGGTGCAACTATAAACAGTGCTTTCTATTTTGACAACTCCTGAGACAAAATCCACCTTATTTGAAAAAAGTCATATCATGGCATACAATGATTGGATTCATTGTATTTCTTTATATCATGTCTTCACTATTTCTCAAAAATAACAAAAAATAGGAAATTTTTTAGAATTTTCTTTTCCTTGATTAGATATCCTAATTTGTGATTAGTCCTTTGTTAATGGCTTTTAAGCAGTTGCATAATGTCATTGATGTTTGGCAAAATTCTCTTTATTTAGTGAATGACCTTCATATATAATGAGAATTCTAGTATTATGTCGATAGATTTTAATGGCCATTTTAATTTCTTTGTTTTTATTTAAATAAAAAAATGTTAAATGTCATTTGTGAATCAAAGACAATTGCATAGGGAGAAGGTAATAGGTTAAGAGAAAAATAATATTTGTTATCAAATATTCATGATGGTTATAGAGTGAGTTTTGACTTAAGATTTTCTTGAGTTTATAAAGTTTCAGATTTGCTGGACATATTTTTCTAGCAGATGTAATTTAAGAACCAAATAAGTAAATAGTGACTCCACCCTCAAGGTTTATGAAAACTGGAATTTAATTCAAAAGCATTAACATATTTCTAATTTTTTATTTGTTTATTTTTTTTAAATTTTTTTTGTATTTTGAGAGAATTGTTTTTTATTTGATTACTTTTTGAGGAGGAGTAACCAAAGAATTGGTTTAGTTATAATCTGCTTCAAGCTTTCTGAAGTTGAAGAAATTGATAATAGTGACCACTTGGGGGTGGGGAATACAAACAGTGATGTTGGGCGTATACGATACAGATTATTGGGTGACCAATTCCATTCAGTAGATACTCATTAAAGAAAAGCCAGAATTTATTGAATGAAAATGGAGAGTAGCAGCTTGTGTTAAATCAACTGGTATGAGAGAAGGAAACATTTTCTTATTCATTTCTTTTTTGTACTTGCAATTCTCTTTTATTAGTTGACCTCTCTCTCTCTCTCTCTATATATATATATATATATATATATATATTCACTCAATCTTTTCTATGCAAGCAGGATGCAATAGTAGGTGAAGTTTTAAGCAGAGTTTAACAGGTTTGAATTTAAAATTTCCCTTCTAGACCAGTTACTATACCAAGGTTTAAAGAGTTCAGTTTGACCATAGCTGGAGGGTGAATAGTTTGGTTCATACCTTTCCCAAGGGTATTAACACCAGGTTAAATGCAAGCAAGTTTTTCTAGGATTTGAACTCGAGTTACCAGACCATTTCCTATAATGGTAACCATTACACCACAAGCGCTTCCATGATGCCAAAGTTTATGTATGTATTTAGGGTATTAATTCCTATGAGAAGTAAATAAAACTACTATTTGTATACCCCTGTTTGATGTAAATGGGATCATCCTATTCTCCATAAATACTGGGTGATACAACCAGGAGGAAGGAAGGAAGGAAGGAAGGAAGGAAGAAAGACTGGCAACAACTCAACTGGATTACAGGAGTTCAATCATAAACTGAGTTGGTACCAAAACGTTTGATGCCATCTTTGTCTTTTTTATCTGACTAACCAGGAAAACAAACACTAAAAAGAACACATTATACGTGTCCAAAGATCATGACCACAAGGAAAGTTGCAGGGACCAGGAGTTTTTTTATATGAATACTGACTTGACCCTGAGCTCCAATGTAGCTTATGTAAAGTTGATCTCTAAAGCCATTTTTGTACACAGGAGGTCAACAGAAGGCAAAATACACTTTCTTTCTTAACAGAATGAGAATGAGAATTTGATATGAACTACATATTTTTTGATTGTATGAAAAGTGAAACAGATGAATTCTGGTGACCTCTGTGGTCAGTGAGATTACTGAATGCCCAAGTATCTCCAGCATGCTTTTTGTTTAACAAATATTTTTGATTATTGATTTTTAATAAAATTTCTTCCACCTTAATTTCACTTGCCATACTTAATTGTGTATAAGATGCATTATTTTCCAGATTTTGCAGCCCACAAGTTAAGAGTGTGTAGTATGCACAAGAACTATATAATTAACTTTTTTCCAAAGAAATACCTCACCATATTTGGGATGGTATAACCAAAAACAAGTTATATCTATAGCCCAAACTTGTGTTTTATGCTGTTGCAGAGAAATATCCACTGTAATGTGTGTTTGTTTATAATTTTGTTTCTTTTAATGTGAGCTTATTTTCATTACAAGATTGTTATATTTTTGTATGAACATGTCTGTGTTTTTTTTTCTCTAAATACTGTATAAATTTTTCTCTAAATACCATATAAATTTTAATGTAAACTATATGAATTCTTATTTCTAGTCAGTATGAACCAATAAAAGTTGAACAAATGCTTACTTTAGGTTAAATTAAGCTGCTACAAATTCTAAAGAGTCAGTGCATATTATACATATGAACTTTTTTTTTCCCAAATTTCATAATCTAAAGTTAGAGGTATGTGTCGTATATAAGTGCATGTTTTACACAATTACTGTACTCTTTACTAAAAATCCGAAATGGTCATTCAACAATTGTTAGTAAGCAATCTGGATGGAAAATAATGATCCTTCAGTATGAATCAAACTTAAAGCGATTGAAATTAAGAAGAAATAAATATTCACCCACAATTAAAAATAATTGACAGTGTTTCATCTAAGAAATTTAAAATACTGTCACTACTAGATAATAACAAATCAGGCATTTTGAGAGGAAATATGTTTAAGATGTGAATGACTTCAGCTCGTGACTTTTATAGCCTTATCAGTAAAGGAGTGAACAAAAAAGAACATTCAACCAACCACTATGTGGTGATAAAATAGAATAAGATTCTTACAAGTCACTCCTTCTCAAATCACACTCCTTTCATTGGTCATTGCTTCAAAACTGGCTATTCCTTTAAATGTGCTATGTGAATAACCTCATAGAACATGTATCATAACATTGACTAATTACTGTCACAGAGAACCATCAAATCTGACAAAAATTATGGAATTATCACACTTAGAGGATGTTCACCTTTATTTTTTATTTAGCAGTAAATAATCTAATAAAAGATAAGGTGCAAAACATTTTTATTTAATTGCTGAGAAATTTCATTGTTCTGATAACTTGATGATTTATGTTATTGACACTTCTGGTGATGGAGAGACAGAATTTTACTATTAAATTATCAAATATATTTTTTCCAAGCCATACAGAGGAAAATTTTATGGATTAATCTAACTTTGAGGGGGAAAAAATGTAGTATTGATTTACATAAAGATTAGAATTAATACTTAGTTGCCCCTCCTCAAGCTTTTATGACATACATAATTTTTTCTAGCATGGATTTCACTATAATTTAAAGTTAAAATTATACCATTAATTTAACTAATTGAATCTAGTTTATTTAAGGAATATTTCAGAAGCTAAGGTGTTCAGCTATTAAAGAAAAAATGTTTTGTATCTTATTTGTTATTAGTTTATTTATCACTAAATAAAAAACCAAGCTGAACATCCTCTAAGTGGGCTCGTTTCTGAGGTAGTAGTAGTATAAGTAGTGTCTGCAGTCTCTATTGTATTTGAATGTTATTTATAAGATATTCTTTTCTAGATTTAAGCTTATTTTGTATGCTGTTTAAAATGAATAATATAAGAACACACTAAATAATCATATACATGATGATCCACATAATTTAATTTTTGCTTTTTTCTCCTTAAGGTTTATGTTTGGCTGGATGCTTTAGTCAATTATTTAACTGTGACAGGATATCCTGAGAAACAAAGCCAATGGCCGCCCAGTTGTCATGTTGTTGGAAAAGAAATCTTAAAGTAAGTCATTCTCTTTTGACCATTGAGGTTTCATTAAATTTTCAGAATTATATTGTAAAAAGTAATGTATTTTTCATATAGCATCACCTCTAAACAATTACATTTTAACAGAATACTAATTTTTATTTCAGAGTATCTATTATAATAACAAGATATATAATAGAACTTAATGTATACATTATACAATCAAAATGGATATTATTAGATATTATTATTACCAAACTCCATAGCATTGAAACTTTGTAACCAAAAATATTGCCCGGTCAGCTGGGGTTGTAGAATACACTGAGTACACCTCTGCAGAGGGGTAAGACCATTCACCCCTAACGATTGTCCTGGATATGACACTAAACAATCTGATGGTGAGGTTCCAGTGATAATGGGGCTTTGGGGAATGCGGAGCACTCCTTCATTGCCATTGCTCCCAGGTCCTCTCTGGCCCTGAATGGTAGCACTTGATAGTGCCCTATCTATGGGTTAGATAGAACTAAACAGCATATTTATGCTAAATTGTTTGAATTAGAACTATTTGACTAAACTAAATAGCTTGAAATAGAAATGTTTTTGACAATTAAACTGTGTACTCATTCTAAACTGAATTGTTTGAAATAAAACAGATTATTTGTATAAAAATGGATTTGGTGTTAAATGACCTACAAAGGTTGATATGCCATAAAACCCAAACAACCACCCAAACAACCACCCAACCAACCAAAAATAAAATTTCCTATATATATATATATATATATATATATATATATATATTTGGTGTGCTTATTTTTGGATTGATACATATTTATATTTTTAGTAATAGAATTTCAATGCTGTAAGGTTTAGTAATACATTATGATTGGTTATGAACTCTCTTATCTCTCCGAGTTATGGTTTAAATTGTACCAATATTTTGTGTCTTACTGACTGGGATTGTTATAGGTGATGACAGCAAATCTATGAGTCATATATATATATATATATATATAAATAAGACAGTATAGAAAATCAGATTGAAATGTTTGAATGTTGAAAATATCACTATTCCCAGAGACACTATTCAAAGTAGAGAAATGTGTCCATGTGATTTTCCATACTGTTTTCTTTCTTCTCATATGACCCGATGCAATTCCAAACCTTATCTCTGTGTGTGTGTGTGTGTGTGTGTGTGTGTGTGTGTGTGTATATATATATATATATATATATATATATATATATATACTCTTGCAAAAAGTATAAACCCCAACTATGGATTAAACAGTAACACTATTGTTCTTCTACATGGATGGCTTTGACATTAGATAATCCACAAAGATTAATATGCTCTTGAACAAAGAAACCACAAACATTTTCGATTGTATAATGTTCCACTTGAAATAATTAACTCTTGTTATCTTTAATATAAAGAAAATTATCTTTTTATTAAAAAAATGATAGGGTATACTTATCAATGGGTAATACAATAAGTTCTATTATATATCTTAGTATTAAGATATACACTTTAAAATGAAAATTGGTATTCTGTTAAAATATTTGAGAAAAATTATTTTTTGTTAAAGATACGTAGAAAGTTTAAAGCTTAAAATATTCTTTCATAGCTTAATATAATTCACCAAATGTTATTCTTGTCTGTCTGTCACCACATTAACTCAAAGATGGTTAGAACCATGGCCACCTAATTAGATTTTGAAAATACCAAATTTTTGCTAGACTACTAATTACAGTCTAATGCTAGACTATTAATTACAGTCTAAAGCTAAACTATATGTTTAGATTTCCCAAAAATGTGGGTTCAAGAATTTTTTTGTGAAATCCTATATATTTATATATGATCCATTCTGGCCTATTGGACTAGTGAATAGTGTTCACCAAATGGCCCAGGAGACCAGGCTTCAATCTCAGGTCAAGTCATACCAAAGACTCAAAAAAATGGTACTTGATACCTCCTTGCTTAACACTCAGCACTATAAGGTATATATCAAGGGTAAAGTCAAGCAATCTAGGGAAAGGAGTAGCGCTCTCTCCTACATCTTGGTGTAGTAGCTATTGAAAAGTGAGCCTTCAGGTCGCCCTCTACTATGGTCACCAACTTTACTTACTTTAATCCAAAATAGTGATAATCTTCAAACTAAATACATACATATTTCAAATCTATTGGTCCTATTTAGGCCATCCACAGGAATTTCCATAAAATTTCAACTATAGCAAGAGTATTCAGTAAGTTTCAATAATGACTCATTGATCTCAGTTTTGATCATATCTGGAATTTAAAATATATAATCCTTAAAAGTTCTCATAGGTATTTATATTCATTATTTGGCTTCAGTCCAGTGCATGTTAATCATTTGTAAAATTTTTCAAATCAGCCTTATAAAACTATTATTGTTTCAGATTCCATGCTTTGTATTGGCCTGCATTCTTGATGGCTGCTGGAATGGAACTTCCAAATCAAATTCTTTGTCATTCACATTGGATTGTTGATGGGCAAAAGGTAATACCAAAAAGAGTTTCTCATTTGTTTCCTTAATAAAGTAATGCATAAATACAGTTCAACACTTTCTTAAAATTACCCTTGTCAGTTGGACCAAGAATAAGCTGACTGCTTCCTTAGAAGATATCCTGGGTAGGACACAAAACTCCATCTTGTGGTGATCTCCAGTTCTGAAGCACTGGGCTGTATGGCTTCTTCATTGCTATTACACCCAGGTTCAGTCTGGCCCAGAGTAATAGTACCTTTTAGGGTCCCATCAATTGGTCAAATCTATTTGAAAATTATTAGTATTAGATAAGAATTCTTCAAAACGTAACTATGTGAAAATATCTATATCAAGAATAGTTGAAGCTATTATTGTTTACAAATGATTATCATTACTTACTTGAAACGTTTAATTGCTTTTTTAAAATCAATCTGACTTCATTTTGATTTTTTAACATATTTTCCTGTGCTAAACTAATTTTTCTATTGCACTGAAACCTGAATTGACCCGAACCTAGAATTTGTTATAACAAAGATAAATTTTCCAGTTCAAAGGTTGCAAGGTGTGCAGGTATGGGACCTCTACCTGCTGTGATACATTTTCAAATGGCAACCTTGTCACATCAACCCTGGATCCAGGATTGGTCATCTAAGATGCAGTGGACTGATTGCAAACTAGCCAGATATGTCTCTAGCAGACAGGTTCATTTTGGCACCAGTTGCCAATGTAACTTCCAACATTATCAGCCTGCGAACCTCACTCTACTTCAAAATATAAGTAGATAGCCTCTTTGCTTGAAGAATTAACTTCATAAAATGGAGTAGCTAATACAACACATCTCACTAGCCATTGTCAGCACTGTTGGCATCCTATCAGTGAGATGAACAGTGGATAAAAAAATAATTTTGTTGTGAAGTTATATATAAATTGCATATGAAGGAATAGGATAGATCAGGCATCTCCAACCCACGGCCTGTGGACTATATGCAGCCCTGAAGGCTCATCTATACTGCCCTTCTCTCAACTTTCAAAGTTTTCTCTTCATTTTTTGTTGTTGACTGTAAAAAACTACCATTACAATTGCAGATAGAACTCACTAACATTCAATGTTCATAAGATTTGGAATCCAAGTTTCTTGTTTGCCTCATCCTTGATTTCTATAAGGACCATGTGCTTGCCATCTGGACGATTCCTGAATCTTATCACTCACCTCCAGCAAATAGTAAACATGTTTGGCACTATGTACTGCTAGGAACAGTTGTTCTCCAAAATGAAACATGCCAAGAGTATGTTGCATTTGCAACTGTCTAATTATCACTTGTCTGATATGCTCCATCTGTCAATCTCTTTGTTTAACATTAATATTACATTTTTTTTTGTAATTGCAAACAACATGACGGGTCTCATCAATGAATTATGTAGCTCAGTCGGTTGGAGCTGTAGAATATACCAACTGCATCTCTGAATATGACATTAAACAATCTGATAACAAGTTGCTAGCCTGAGAGACTTGGGAAATGTGGAGTACCCCTTCATTGCCATTGCTCCCAGGTCCACTCTGACCCGGAGTGCTAGCAGTTAATAGGGTCCTCTCTGTGGGTCAAATAGAACAAACTATGTGGGCAAACAAAGGACTGATGTTGAATTGTGACTGTTATATCGCAGTACTTGAAACCATGTAACTGGGTGTAAAAATAAGCTCAGGCTCGTTTAAGAATGTTATCTACAAAATGTATTTATAAATCATATAAATATTTAATATATATGTATAAATGGGATTTGGTGTTAAATAACCTACAATGGTTGATATGCCATAAAACCAAACCAATTAATGAATTATGATTGTTACCCTGTGAATCTAGCTGGGTTTTTTTCTGTTTTTTTAAGATCACTGTCCTGGGCCCTTCTGAGTTAAACTTTGTGGCCCTCAGGTTGAAAAAGTTATGCTACAAGGACAAAGTGGGATATAAAAAGAAGACATTGAACTACAGACTTGAAACAGAATAATGCTATGAACATGTTACAAACGTAACAGTGACTTACCAAATGCCAAACACGTCATGCTCTCTCTCTCGCTTGTCAAATGACCATTTGCATGCGACAAATTGCCTATTTTATACAGTGGGCTCATTTGCCTAAGAAGGCAAATGGGTGTTGTAAAAACCAGGCAAGTGGACGTGAAGATTCAGATCTTTTCTTGATTTCAGCAAGCATGAATGGTGGAATTATGACTCAGAGTCAGACCTACATTGCAAGCACAACTGGCATTATGACTTCATTTAAAATCTACACCACAAGCATAATTGGACACAACAAAACATAATGAATGTGAATTCTTCCTTCCCTCTTTTCTCATTTTGGTGAGTGAGAACTATTATGTTGATAGAAAGGAAGAGCTGTTTGAGTGACACTAGCCTTCAAAAAGAAAGTGGATGGTTTACCAAAAAAAACACTGGTAAAAAGGGCTCATTTTAGGGCAATATGAAGGAGCAGGTCATTGAAGTTAGACAGCTGTACAAAAAGGTTGAGTTTATGACACAAGGAATTGTCCTCTTTTTGTCATGTATTACTGAGAATTGTTGTTTATTCTGCCTTTTTGTTTCTCATACCACATTTCTTTTAGACTTTTTTCTTATGTTTACATGGTCCCTGTTTTTGCTTTATCTTTTAATTCTTGCTATATGTTATTGTTATTACTTATTCTTGCTCTTAATTTTACCTACCTGGTTTTTAGTTAGGAAATTCAGATGCTACTATAGTCAGCACCTGGCTTGGAAAGTTGGCGTAGCAGCTGAAGATGGTTCATAGCTATAACTTAATTGGTAATATCAAAAGAAATTGTTTATTTGTAATTGATTTTTTTTAAATAAAGGCATCCTTGTATTTGTAAAATTAGCTATGAGCATAAATAAAAACTACTTTTATTGTTGTATTATATGATCTTTCCAATTAAATAAAACAGGAATTTTTCTTAGCTATAGCAGTGTTAGTACTTCTATGTGGTTGCACCACTTGGAAGTGCCTGGAGAAAAAGCTAGATGGGAACTATACAAGAATTTTACATACTGTTTTGAACAAATCCTGGAAGCAGCTACTTACATCACAGCAGCTGTACAGCCACTTAACTCCCACCTCACAAACCATCCAAATAAGATATGCTAGGCATTACTCGAGAAGTAAGGATGATCTCATAATTGATGTATACCAGTGGACTCACCAGTGTTGGCTGACCAACAAAAACTTACATTCATCAGCTCTGTACAGAAACTAGATTTAGTGGACTTACCAAGAGTGATGAGAGATAGGGATGGATAGCAAGAGAGATTCAATGGAATCCTTGCTGTCATCATGCTTTGATGAAGTACTGCTAGTAATGATAATTCCTTATTTAAGAAATTCAGATAAAAATTCTTTAAACATCTAAAAAATGAATTAATTAAAGGATGATGGTGATGATATCCTAAGTATCTTGCACTATAGTTTTCAAATATTTTAATTCACATATAAAATTCCTTTTGTTTATTACTGAAAAATGTCAAATAATGAACACTGCACTTTTTTATCTATTAGCAAGAATTTAGCTGCAATTTTTTTTTATTTCTTTAATTTTTTTTATTTTAAATAAAAGAATGTGAGAATTCAAATGCCTTAAAAGGACACACATCTCTGAACTTGAAAACTGAATTTGCTTTAATTTTATACTGTTAGTCATTTAAGAATAAAATTGGTTCATGATATTATTCAATTTACTTTAACCAAAAAAACAGTGAGTAGCCCAAATAACAAATGCTGACTGGACAGGAACAAAGTGATTAGAATATGTGGGTGTGAACTCTTTTTTTTTTTTCTTCCTATTTACTCAACTGTAGTAATTTGACAAAAGGTGCCCCACCTCAATATAATATATTCTTCTTTATTGGTTTCAGATTTGCCTATCATTTCCTTATTGCTTTTAATTTTCAATAAAACTTTATGACACAACTGGAGTGTTATTTCTTTTTCAGATTACAAGATTCCTTTCAGAATTGGGAATGTCAAAAGTTTTGCAATATCTTAGTACGTACTAGTTTGCAGCATATATATCATGTAAAGTACTGGTTGTAGTTGTTAGTAATGTATAGCAAAGAAAGACAACAATACTGATGCATAGAAATATAATCAGCTTCTTTTCTTTTACTTTTATTTCCCAAAATATACAGATGGGTAAAGTAGGGAGGGTCAAAGACAGCTAAGTTGTACACACAGGGGCCAAGATACAAATCTTCTCTTCCTACTGTTTGGGTTGAAATCTCCCTGGTTATATAATATCCTAGATATTCACTTAAATTCTCATGGTCATATCTCCTCCATCCTGCCACTTAAACATTGCACGTGGACTTGCCTCCTTCTAACATCCCAACCATAAATTCTTGTGGTCACACCTCTAGTTCTCTGCCTACACAATACATGTGATCATAATTCCTTCTAGCATACCATCCAAGTAATTTACATGGCATTTCTGTTGAGAACACCTGTGTCCTGTTTATTTAAGGTACTTGGTGCACTGATACAATGTGCATTGCTTCACTCTGTGTGCAATTTGAAAGCCACACAGATGAATGGAGTCTAATTCAAGAACTTCACAAGTTCAAGCTGGGCCATAACACTGTAGAAGCAACCAAAAATGTTTGTTGTGCAAAAGGTGAATGTGCTGTTGTCACAGTACAATAACTGGATAGATCAAGAAATTTCACTCAGGTTGCAAGAACCTCAACGATTAGGCAAGGTCTAAAACTATGGATTCTGAGGTCATGTTCCAAGTCTGTATCCTTCACAACCTTAACAAAAGCATCCAGATTTGCCGAATGTTACCAAAATATTGCAAAACTTTTAACTCACCCTTGTATTTGAAAATGAGTTGTATCATTCTCAGTTTTCTGAATAGAAAGACATAACAGCACACTGTTGATGACTTGACACTTTTCAATTAAAAAACAAACAAATTTTATATATAGATTAAAACACTTTTCAATCTTCAAACAAAGTGGACAATCACCCCTTTCTTTTACAGTCATTTCAACTTTAGCTATTTTGTTAAAAATTCATCATTGTCAGTCTCTTAACACCAGGTGGGGTTGTAGAGGCACTACTGATTCATGTGCTGTATCTTGGACAGGAAAGCTTGGTGGAGCCCATTCCTCTTCAAGCTTGACCACACTCAAAGTCCTCTTTACTTGGTGGTTTGCCCTGGTCATGAACATATGACTGTTGTAGTTCTACTACTACTTGCTAGTGCCTTTATCAAGAAGCTCATTCATGCAATGATGCCATGTTATCATTGCCTCTCATGTGGTTTAGCTCTCCATCTGAAGCAGTTTCCCAAGGCATGATACTTGTAACCAGTACATGAGACATTCAAATTTCACAAAATATAAAAAGAAAATTATTCTATATTTACTAACTTGAATATCTGACGTTTTAGTTTCTAGAAAAATGATTCCCTTTCAATTAATCACTCAAAGAACATTCATCCTGTATATCATCATCATCATGTTGTGCCACAGGCACAGATATCCCTGACCCTCTCTTGCCACTTCTCCCTATCATTCATCGCTTCTGGCAGGTCTTCAAGGCTACATGCCGTATCCTCACATAGCTGCTGTATGTATGTTCGAGCAGGTCGTCCTGCTTTTGCCCAGCCATATGTGGGGGTCCATAGGAGTACATCACTTATGAGCTCGTCCCTGCTTCTCCAGCAGTGTCCTGCATCCTGTATATAAGTAAACTTATAAAATCTGTTTAGAATTTTTTTTTAATTGTCTTCATCAATTTTTGTTTCTTTGTTTTCTAGATGTCAAAATCTAAAGGAAATGTGGTAAACCCAATGGATCTAATGAAAAAATATTCACCTGACTGTTTGCGGTATTTCTTATTAAGAGAAGGAGTCCCTCATTCAGATAACAGTAAGTTATAGCAAAATACTTACTAGAAATTAACTTTCTACATAAAATATTATATAGAAAGAGTTTTCAAAAAGTACCATGACTGAAGATGTATTTACCAAAACAGAAAGGAACAAAGAATCAAATGTTAATTTTCTACGAAGTAATTCCTTTGGTATTCAGTATATTTATTCCAGTGAGTTTACTATTGGTTAAAGCATTCCTGAATTTTTCCTTCTGAAATGGTGTGAAACTGTACTGTTTTATTTCTTTTTATGTTCTCCACATCTTAAGTCTCTTCTCCATCAAATGAATTTTTACTTTCAGAAACAAAGAAAACATTGCATTGATTTAGGTATGTTTAGTATGGAGGGTACTGCACTTGCTTAATCCTTTTTTTTTCCAAAAAAAACACTGTTCAAAATATATTGACACTGGCTTCATAATATTTTTTTTCAAATTAGCACTGATTCATCTTTCACATCATCACTTTATTATAAAAGTGACTCAGCAGTATATATTATCATTTGGATTTAAAATATTAGAAAATATAAAGCTTCAGTCTCAATACTTTTTGGTCGCATGTTATATTCTTATTAAAAATAACATGGCATTGATATGCAGAGTTCAGCCCTTCTACTTGTCTATTAGTTCAGTATGATGATATCCAGAGCCAGCCTAAGGTGTAAGCAATATATGTGCTCTTCACTGCTTTACACCTTAAAAAGCTTTTTTTCTTTCTTTTTTATGTTGGCTAGTACACCTGTTGCATATTGACTTAAAGATGTCCTTTGATATGCTACGTAAATTGCATGGGTGGCAGGCTAGAAGGAAGTTAAACACTAAAAGTAAACTATAGGATATGCGCCTGGTTCCTAAAGTAAACAGGATGCTGGTGTTTTGATGAAAATACTGCATAAATTTGATTGGATGCCATGCTAGAAGGACGTCAAACACTAAAAACAAAATATAGAATATGCTGGTGTTCCAGTGGAAATCGTATGAGTGACATGTTAGAAGGAGATGTGACCACAAGAATTTGCATGGTTGTCTGGAATAATATATAACCACAGAGATTTTGACCTGAAGAGGAGAAACTTAAAGAGGTTTCACACAAGATCCATACCGTCCACCACTTTGTGCAAGCTCATCCATCTTAGACTCTCTCTCTTTCTAACCTGTCTATACATTTTGGGTAATAAAAAGAAAAGAAAAGAAGCTGATTTTTTTGTACATCAGTGTTGTTGTCTTTCTCTGCTATACAACACACCTATGCCATAAGAAATAATGATGTATGAAATAAAAGCTTAGATTTTTCTTGGTCGGTTTGTAAATGATCAATTGTTAATAGACATTAATGTTTATAGGGATTGGCAAATCAAATTCCACTTAGAGCCCCATAAATGGCTTAGGCTGGCTTTGGTGGCATCAATCATGTTGGTGTGTTGAGAATACAGGAGCATTGGTCAACTAAAATTTTTTTCAGATCAGCCAAGTACACAAAAGAAAGAAAGAAGGAAAACATGAGAAGTAGAAAATGAAGAAAGAATAAGAATGCTTATTTATCAAAATAATTACAGTATATACTCATAATGAATGTTTGAAGACCAATTTTTCACCTGAAAAACAAGGTGTCATTCATTACAAAGATATGTTGTAGAAACATCAAAGTTAACCTTGTTTCTTGGCTTAACCTTACCATAACTTTGATTCTAAAGGTATCCATATAACCTAAAAGCTATTTAGATATTAAAGTTTTTACTTAACATTGTTTACCATCTATAGCACTTGTGCATATAATATGTATAAATATTATAAATAACAAAGTTATGTAAAAATTTCATTATCTTAACTAAAAGCCTTTATTCAAACATCATCAAGGTCTAGACTACATAGTTTATTTATGGTATTGCACTGATTTTGATTGTATTCCACTGGCCTAATGAGTAGAGTGTTCGCCAATGGTCCGGAAAACCAGGTTTCAATCCCAGATCAAGACATACCAAAGACTCAAAAAAATGGTACTTGATACCATGTTGCTTAGTACTCAGCACAATAAGGTAAGGATCAAGGGTAAAGTGGAGCAATCCAATGGAGTAGCGCCCTCTCCCCTACACCTCGGTGTAGTAGCTATTGAAAAGGGAGCCTTCAGGTCACCCTAGACTAAGGTTGCCAAATTTACTTACAGTTGTTTTGAAAGTATAAATAAGTGTTTGAATGTTTTCTCTTTATGTTATCGGATGTTGAAAAACTATTTTTGTTGGCTAGCATAGCCAAAAGTTGGAGTGAGGTTGTTTATTTCACACAATATATGATAAAAACGCCTTTTAGTGGCTAAATATTAAGGGTCATTCAAAACATGAGAATATACATTAAGTTCTTGTGAAATTGTTCTGTTTCTCAATTGATTTTTTTTATTTCTAATCGTACTCTTGATTCTTAGATATTTGTCTCCAATAAAATTCCTGATTTAGTAATTCCTTGTTTTCTCTTTTTTAGATTTCAGTGAACAGAGAATGGTTGAATGTATAAATAGTGAAGTAGTAAACACATTTGGAAATCTTCTAAGCAGATGCACCTCAAAGATTGTCAATCCAAACCAAATTTTTCCTGCTTTAGAAAAAGAAGCATTTTACTTGTACTTCAATAATGAGGAGAGGCACCATTACGAAAAACTGCAAGATTTGCCTGGTAAACATTGTTTTGTTACTTCCAATTTATCTAAATCTTTTGTATGTATTTACCCAGACCTTTCTACCACAGGTAGGATGCATCACTTGGTCAATTTTTCAGCTGAGTAGTGCTGATTGGAATTCAGATTTTTTTTCTTTTAGATCAAATGCTGTAAAAGAGTCAGTCTAACCTACTATTTACTCATAGCTGGGAAAATAAAAAAAATGGATTAATGTCTTTTGTAAGGGCATTAGCACAAAGTGAAATACAAACAGTTTCATCCAGGATTTGAACTCGGGTTTCTGCATCCATTTTCTAAGACAATAACTATTATACCATGTATCTTCAGGAAGCACTTGTATGTGGGAGAACAGTGAAAAATAATGACTCTTATTTATTTCCATGGAAACTTCAACAGATACTAGGAGCTGAATAACAGTATTAGATAGAGCAACTTTTCAATTACAAAATAATACTTTCCTTATAGTTACCACAATTACCTTTGGGGGGGGAGTGACTAATATGCTGGACTGTGACATCATGATAAGTGAGTGTGAACTCTAGTTGCTCTATCATATTCACTTTTAGACTAATACCCTTAGGAAAGGTATGGGCACCCTTACCCCCCTCTAGTTATAGTTGAATAGTACTGCTACTGTCCTTCTACAAGGATGGCTTTGGCATTAAATAACCCATGAAGGTTGATATACCATTGAATTTGGCGACCATAGTCAAGGGCAACTCGAAGGCTTCTTTTCAATAGCTACTACACCGAGGTGTCGGGGAGGGCGCTACTCCTTTCTCTGGAGTGCTCAACTTTACCCTCAATATGTACCTTATATTGCTGAGTGTTAAGCAAGGAGATATGAAGTACCATTTTTAAAGTCATTGGTATGATGCAACCTGGGATTGAACCCTGGTCACCCGAACCATTGATGAACACTCTACCCACTAGGCCAATTCCATTAAATAAAGAAACTAAATCAAACCTTTTTGTACTCATATAAATCTGCACCAGTAAAGGTTTAGCTAAGTTTATTTGTTTAACATTGTATTAACTCCTTATGGGTTATTTAATGCTGAAATTTGATTAGTGTCATGATAATATTTTCAATGTTCCATTGCTTTTGTTTTTACAATTACACCTGTCTACAATCCTTTATTTGCACATAGTTGCATGGTTTCAAGTATTCCTATCTAGTTTGCCCAATCAGCTGGGGCTGTAGAATACACCGACTGCTTCTCTTCAGAGGTGCAAGATGCCCCCAATAAGTGTCCTGGATATGACACTAAACAATATAATGATGAGGTTCCAGTAATGCCGGGGATTTGGGGAATGTGGAGTACCTCTTCATTGTCATCACTCCCAGGTCCACTCTGGCTGTGAAGTGGTTGCACCTGATAGGGTCCTATCTATGGGTCAAATAGAACTAAACTGTGTATTTATGTTAAACTGAATTGTTTGAACTAGAACTGTTTTGACATTAAACTGTTTGCAAACAAAAACTATACTTAGACTGAACTGAATTGTTTGAAATTTAATTCTGTGTTAAATGACCCAAAAAGGGTTGATATGTCGTAAAACAAAACAACCAACTATTTCTATCTAGTACTATTAATTAGTACCGGACATGGGCCTAGCGGTTAGAGTGTTCGCCAATGGCCTGGGAGACCTGGGTTCAATCCCAGGTCGAGTCATACCAAAGACTCAAAAAATGGTACTTGATGCCTCCTTACTTAACACTCAGCATTATAAGATACGGATCAAGGGTAAAGTAGAGCAATCCAGGGAAGGAGTAGCGCCCTCCCCTACACCTTGGTGTAGTAGCTATCGAAAAGGGAGCCTTCGGGTTACCCTCGACTATGATCGCCAACTTTACTTACTTACTTACTATTAATTTGAAGAAGAGATACTACACATACTCTAGAATTCCAGAACTGGAGCCCCACCACTAGATGTAGTTTAGTATCATACACAGGACACACCTTTTGCAAGTATCTTACCCCCTGTCGAGGGTATACAGCATAAGCCCCACCAATAGTGTTTTGTACCAGTAAAGGTGATCCACTTTTTCACAGCAGTGATAATGTTCTTATGTTGTCTGCATCATCTATCAACCCAATTGTCTGCATCATCTATCAACCCAATTGTCTGCATCATCTATCAATCCAATTGTCTGCATCATCTATCAACCCAATTGTCTGCATCATCTATCAACCCAATTTACACAGGTGAACTGATCAAGACACTCTTCATTTTGTGAGTTGGCAGTTTGATGAAACATGATTTATCACTCAGGAAGTGCATTATCCACTATCTAACTTTCCCTGTTGGTAGGGTTTAAAATATGCCAACTGCACCCATTGCAGAAAGGTAAGACCCCTCCCCACCAAAAATGGGTGTCCTCTGTATGACACTAAACTGCATCAGTGATGAGGTTCCAGTTTGGAGATCTAAGGAGCGTTGAGTACCTCTTCATTACCACTACTCCTAGATCCAACCAGGTAGCAGTGTTATTACCTGTAAGGTCTCATCAATGGATCAAATAGATCTCTTTAAAGATTATTTGCATAGAATAGAAATACTTAAAACAATATATCTGTGTGCAAACAAATGATTATTATTATTATTTTTGACCGAAATAAACCAAGTTAACTTACACTACTGCCTAACTATGCTCATATCCATGAGTCTCTATAAATGTTCAGCTAGCATCACTAAATGTCACAATATTTTTTTCATGTGAAGGAACTCAGTAACACACCTTTGTTTCATACACATTTCATATTACTGGTATCTATAACTAAATGTTTGGAAAGTTCCACCTCTATTGCCATACCACCAACATCTAACTCTGATGTCATAAGCCAACATAATAAAATAGGAGACATTACTTTTAGAGAAAATGCCATATGAGCACAGCATGTAGACTCTTGTAATAATTCAAGTCTTCATATTGCCATCTACCCTGATTCTAATTGACCTGCTCTTTAAATAATATTCCTGGTTTTGGAAAGTGAAAAACTTAGCTATAGCAGTTGTAAACAGTAACTCTCGTTCTTCCTTCTGAGATAGTATTTGCAATATCTAGTTGTTGGTTTCAAGTCTTAGACATATATACTGCTTCATACATGAAGCAGTATGTAACCAAATGGTATCTTCTCTAAGTTATATTTAGATAATAAAGCTAGTCTTACAAAGTGTGAGACTTTGCTGTAGCAGGTATGAATGATAATTCTCATTCTCCTTTTTGAGATTGTATTTGCAATCTCTTACTCATGAAGTGGAAATTCATTGAGGTATCCCCACATAGGTTTGGATCCTATTGGTACTATTTTACCAACCCCTCCGCTCGGGCAGGATATGACACAAGGTCAATTTTTAAGCGGAGTTTAACAGGTTTTAATTCAGAGTTTTCCTTCTCCTAGACTAGTTGCCTCACCAAGGCTGAAGAACCTAGTCCGTCCTACTATTTACCCATAGCTGGAGGGAGAATAAGGGGGTTCATACCTTTCCCAAGGGTATTTGCCCGAAAGTGAACGTAATAGCGCGACTGGAGTACGAACTCGCGTACTACGATTCCGCAGTTCATCGCTTTAACCATTACACCACGAGGACACCTATTGGTGACTCCATTGTAACTATTCAAGTCTGTATATTGCCGTCTACTCTGATTCTAAATGATTGGCCCTTTAAATAATATTACTAGTCTCACAAAGTGCAAGACCCAGGTATAGCAGTCATGAGTGGTAACTATTGTTCTTCTTTCTGAGATAGTATTTCCAAACTCAAGTTGCCCATTTTAAGTTTTACACTTATCACTGATGAAAACAGCTAATGCTGGTGACTATATGGAAAAATATTTTCTAGCTGAAAACTTAGTCTATCCAATTTGTAGCATAGTCACCAATAACTATTATGTTGTTGGTGATGGCTGATTGTCTGATGATGGGGAACACAAAAATGCAACTGACCTCAAATATAGAACCTCTATTTTATTTTCTCTGTTTAGTTTCTGGGACTGGAAATTTGTGGAAATGGACTTAATATGTGGAGTAGATTCTTCATTCTTCTAGGAACCAACTCTTGTATCTTTCAATGATTCAATTATTCTTCATTCACGCTAGTGCTTGTCTCCTCATGTTCCCAGCCACCAAAAGAGAGAGAATCAAAAAACCTAGCTTCTTTTATGAGGGCTCACAGAAGACAAAACCCTCATTTCCTCCTTGCATGGGCGGCATTATCTGGCTAGCCCTCACTACAACTCAGAGAGCCTACTGAGTCTAGTAATTTGGTTAATTGCTGTTTTCAGTCTAGAGTGCAAGATCAAGCATATATTGTTACACGTAGCCTATCAGACAAGATTTTGAACTTTGTCAACACATTTCTACTTCAGCTGTTGACTTTTTTTGTTTTCATAACTTATCTATTTGCATCCTGCAACCACTCACTTACAACGTGACAAAACTTATTATTTTGCTCTCTGTATCTGTTGTAGTTTCCATGGAAATAAGGAAGAATTATTTTTGGAGCACCTTTTGTAATTTAGTATGATTGACCATTTGTGAATTTTGTTTACATTCATAGTTTATGTCTACTATTCATAAAGTTCTTGATGACAACCCCCCCCTCATTTATTTGGCTTTTTTTAGCCTACAAAAGAGATTTCAATCTGCATTTATGTAGCCATCAGGAATCAAAACTATTGTGTTTGCAAATCTCTGTTCTTGATATCTGCCAACAACCCTGAAAAGTTTCTCATATATTTCATTTAAGGATCTTAGCAATAGTGATGAAAATATACACTTCATACAAAGTTTTTTTCACATTATGGGGCTGAGGAATTGTATCACTTCTATTTGAAATATACACTCATGCAAAAGTGAACCAACTATGTAATGTTTCATGTGATAAAAATATGATACAAGGAGCACACAATAAGTTTCCAGACTTTTTTCGTATGGGCACTTTTATTGATAGTAGACACATGAAACTCTAGTCCCCTTTGAAGTAATCTCCTCCGGCTGCAATGCACTTGTTGTACCGTTCCAACAACTTCTGGAAGGCCCCATGGAAGTCCTCTTGTGTGAGCGTGTCAATGACCTTCGTCACAGCCTCTTTCATCTTCTCAATTCTTTCATAACGACAGCCTCTAAGTTTTTCCTTGAGCTTAGGGAATAACCAAAAGTCATCGGGAGCAAGGTCTGGACTATAGGGAAGGTGAGAAACTGTCTTGATGCCTATCTTGATCAAATAGTCTATGACAAGGATGAAGTTGTGGACTGGTGCATTGTCCTAGTGGAAATGCCACTGACCCAATTTGAAGAGCGGTGGCCTCTTCCGACAGAATCTCTTCCTGAACTCCCTTAAAACCCTAATGTAGTATTCCTTGTTGACTGTCTGTCCAGTGAGAACCCAGTGCATGTAGATCATGCCAGTGCTGTTAAAAAAAAAGGATCATCAAAAGTTTGTGGTGTCTGGCCTTCTTGGGTCTGGGAGAGCCAGCATGCTTCCACTAGGAACTCTGTCTGTTGGTCTCTGGGTCATAGCAGTAGATCCAACTTTCATCACAGATCACCAGAGCATCAAGAACTGCAGGATCTGAATTGATCAGCTCGACCATCTCCCTGCTGTCATGACAACGTCTTTCTTTCTGATCTTCTCTAAGCACCCTTTGGACAAACTTCATGCAAATCTTCCGCATCTTCAGTTCCTCGTGAATAATTGTGTGTACACTTCCCACATTGACATCAAACTGTGCACTTATTGTCTCTATAGACACACGATGGTCCTTATCCATGAAATTCTTTATTTGGCCAATCAACTGTGGTGAACTGACTTCCTTACTCCTCCATACACCTCTCATCATCCCTCACAGACTCCCTGCCTTCCTTGAATCTTTTATGCCACTCAAAAACTGATGCTTGATTCATGCAAGATGGTCGAAAAGCAGTCTGAAGCATTCTATATGTTTCTGTGGCATTTTTTCCAAGTTTAAAACAGAATTTTATTGCATATCATTCTTCTAAAGTATCTTCATGTCCAGATTGCATTTTTGAAATTCACCAGCTGTAACAACCAGGTTTTAGTTGGGTGTATTACAATTGCTGCTGTAGCTGTTCATTTGAAGCTGAAATCATAAAAATTGGTCAGTCATCTCATAAGATGTATAGCAATAACATACTGTATTTTCAAGAGTCTATGACAAAAAAAAGTCTGAAAACTTATTGAAGGCACCTCATATAAATAAAATCTTAAGCATTTCTAAAAGACTTAACTCTTTAAATCCATAAGCCTGGTGAGAGCTATATTGATATCTGCTGTAAGCCCCATATTTCAAGCTCAGGTAAGCTATATTAGATGCTCATAATAAAATGCATAATATAGCAACCACTCATTGCTTTAAATTGATAATTAATTTTTTCCATTTTGCTTATTAAATATGTTTTTGATCTTTGTTGTATAAAAATTCAATTTGATTTATCAAAGAAATTATAGCTTTCTTTTTCAGATTGTTTCTTTTTAAATAACTATTTGATTGGCTAAATTTTAAAAAAATTATTTAGGTGATTCAATTTTTACTTGATTAGTTAAATTTTGATTATTTGGGTTGTTAAATTTTATGTAATTATTTTATTGGTTCAAGAAATTATTTAGTTAAATTTTACCTAGTTATTTCATTGGTTACATTCTCAGAATTTATTTGTTTAGTTTGATTTAAGAAATAATTTTTTTTGTTAGCTTGTAAATTACTTATTTAACTCTTTAAGAAATTGTTTGGTTTCTTCAGTTTTTCATCATCATGGTGTACTGCTAGGACAGATTTCCCTGACCCCTCTCCTGCCATTTGTCCCTATCATCCATAGCTTTTGGCAAGTCCTCCATGCTACATCCTCTATCAGTACAGAGCTGTTATAGATAGGTTCTAGCTGGTCACCCTAACCTTGCTCGTCCATGTGAGGGAGTCCACAGGACTACATCACTTATGAGCTTGCTCTTACTTCTCTGGCAGTGTCCCGCATATCTTGCTCTTCTAATTTGAATGGTTTTTGAGATGAGTGGTTGATGTCCATACATCTGCTGCTTTATTGGATGCTGCCTCCAGAACTTGTTCAGTACAGCTCACAGCATTCTTGTGCAATTGCTGTCATGCTTTCTCTCCATATGTTTAGTCAGCATCCATGTGGTGCATCCATACAGCAGTATTAACATGTTCACTGCTTGGAAAAAACTATGCTTTATTTTATCTGATAGGTTTGACTTACATATGACCAATAGTCTATTGATAGCTGTTCAAGGCCTTGCTAGTCGCATGTTGATATCATTTTCGGTAGATGAGACACTGCTTCTGAGGTAGGTGAACTTGTCCACAAGTTTCAGAGATCTACCATTTAGTGTGGAGTTGTCACGTCTTTGATTAAAGCGCATGAACTCCATTTTGTCTGCCTTGACATGGAGGCCTATGCCACCTGCTGCCTGTTCCAGACTATGCAGTTTTTAGAATTTTTTTATTTGTTGAATTTTATGTAATAAGTTTTTTAGTCAAACTTTCAATTATTTGTTTGTTTAAATTCAAGAAATTTATTTAGTTTGTTAATTTTGAAGAAATTATTGTTTGTTTAAATTTAAGTAAAGTTGTCAGAAAACAAATGTCTGAAGACCTATTTTCATTTGAGGGAAATACAGGTGGTCTTTGTCATTTTGGGTGATGGTTTTTATAATGATCTTTTTCTAGTCTTACATCAGAAACTCTTTTTTTTACATTTCATTTGTGCTATTATCAGCCTTTCTCATACTTTTCAAATCCTCATTTCTTAATTATCATGAACTGTCTTTTATGCAATCAAATTGAAGTGTTTAATAATTTTCACTTTCTCTTTTATCACTGATTTCTTATTGAAAATGTTTTATTTAATTTATAGTTTGGGTTTTTTAAAAAAAAGTCAATGCAAATCTGGATGAAATTTAATCAGGAAATTAAACAATATTATTTAAAAATATCCAAAACTATTCTTTCATAAAAAGTTTTACATGAAAAATATACAGATTGATAAGCTGTGTATAAAACCTAAATTTAATTGATTAATTGATTTTAACAGCATGTCAAATTGTCTAAGGTTATTTTATACCTTAAGATTAAGGAATCACATTGTACATTTACATTTTTTTATGTGTAGTTGTTTCTTCAAAGATTTTTTCACATTTATATCATATCAAGTATTCTTATCTAATAGAAATAATTTGCACTGCTATATGACTTCAAGCACTCTTATCTAACACTAATAATTTATACATAATTTATAAGCAATTTAAAGTAAAAATTTTATTCAATGATAATCATTTGTTTGCATACAGTTATATAGTTTCAAGCATTCCTAATTCAATACTGATAATTTCAAACAGATCTATTTGACCCACTGATGAGACCCTGCATACAGTTATATGGCTTCAATTTATTAATAATAATAATTCTTAATATACAATTGTTGCTTCAAGTAACTATTCTCAATACAAACAATTTACTCATAATTATATAGTATTAAGTATTCCTATCTAATACAAATAATTTTTAAACAAATTTATTTGGCATATAGATAGGTACTACCACTCTAGGTCAGAGTGAACCTGAAAGTAATGTCAATGAAAGGGATACTCAACAGATCCACCGTCACATAGTTTAGTTTCATACCCAGGACACCCCTTTTTTTAGAGAGAGGTCTTATTCCTTTGCAGGAAATACAGTGAGCATATTCTGAGCCCTATTCACAAGGCAGTAAATTTAATTGAGGGTGATACAAAATTATGACCAGATTAATTTGTTAAATAAATGTGGAGATGAAATTATTAGGATGATTACAAAATCCCAAAGCATTTTTATTTCACTAAGTTTTATGGCAGATTATTTACTGTCAAAGTCAGTCTTTTTTTCTATTTTACAAGTAATTAAATGGCTTCATATCTATTTATAATTTGCCTAAATTACATGTTACAAACATCAACAGATCTAATGAAAGAAAATGGTCTCACGCTAAAAAAGGCAAAAATGCAAGCAGTATCCTGCAGAAACTATTATGGATGCAGACTATGCAGATAATCTTATTCTTCTCACAAATACAATTGCACAAGTCAAATATCTGCTGCATAGCCTGGAATAGGCTGCAAGAGTGACTTCTATGTTAACTCGGATAAAATAGAGTTCACTTGTTTTAAATAAGACGGTGCTATCTCCATATTAAATGACAAGCCTCTAAAATTAATAGACTATACCTTGGTGGCCATATCTCATCTACTTAAAGCAACATCAACATATGCATGGGAAAGACATGTTCTCCTATTACCAGGTTAATAACCATATGGAAATCTAATCTGATAAAATAAAACAGAAATTCTTCCAAGTTGTGCCTGTGTCAGTACTAATGTATGGCCACATCACCTGGACTTTAAAAAAGCACTTGGAGAAAAGGCCAGATGCTGTGTGCTGTTTTGAACAAATCCTGGGAGCAGCACCCCACAAAACAGCAGCTGTATGAACATTTTCCTCTCATTTCACTAACCATCCAAGTATGAAGAATAAAGAGAGAAAATAAAGATAAAAACCAACAGAGCAACACCAAAGAGAAAGAGAGGAATAATCTGTGACTGGAACTCAGTTACTCGCTGGGCAACACCATATCCAATAGTCTTCCGTATTATTCACTGACGACACTGTCTTCAGTAGTACTCTCTATCCCTCAAGTGCAAATAGTCTCCTGTACTCTATTTGCCAGCTCAGTGGGAGAAGACCACTTGCCCATTTCCACGATGCAGTCCGTGCTTTGGTACTCTGATCGAACGTCACACTAAAGTCAGGCTCATCAATTGAAATGGTGTCACACCTGTTTGAGTTTCCAAAGTGTGCTTCACCCAATTTGATCAGGTGCACGCCTCCAAGCTCCTTGATCACATCAATCCCCAGGAGTAGATCAAATCCCAGAAACTGTCCATCTACAACCAGGACCTCAACAATCACGGGTCGGGTCCACTCAAGGCCCAACTTAATCTTGCCGTACTCACGGCACTTAGCACTCCCACCTCCTTCTGTCTTCACCGGCGACACACGGTTTTGTTCACCAGCATCTGTGAGCATCCAGAATCTAGCAGAGCCATGCACTCTCATCCATCGACAAGCACTTTTACAACAGACAATTGCCAGTTTTCCACTTGCTCGGAAAGAAAGCTGGCACTGACGCCTTCTCCCCTTCAGCATTTCCCTGGCACTGATGAAATGTGCCCAATTTTATCGCATCGAAAACTCCATTGTTTGTGGCTGAATCTCTATGCTCTGTCCTACCCCTTCAGGTGTACAGTTTCTTACCATGGGGCTAGGCCAGAGCACTTGTAACAGATAACTGTATCATTACACCATATAGCAGAGAGAACTTCTGAGTCTGAGTACGGTTGTCCTACAGATGCAGCAGTGGACAAATCGCACCTTCCATTGTCTGTCATGATTGCCTTCACCCGAGTCAGAAGCTGTTCTCCATTCATTGCGTCCATCCGGGACGAGGCCCTGAGAAGCTGTCTAACATGTTGTGGCAACCCTGACACAAATGCACACATCATCTATCGATCAGGTAGCAGTTCTCCAACCAACCGAGCCAATCAGCCAAAAATTCGTCAACAGTTTCTCCAGGACAAGGACATTGTGTCACGAACTGGTTGAATTTGTCTGTTGTGTATGCAGTTATGAGGGCCTGTTTAATTCATTCTGCTTCTGCTCGTTACTAAGCCTTTTGTATGCAGCAAGAGCACCGCCTCGTAGTCACAATGGGAGAATGCACTCAATTTTGTTCATGGCACAGTTCATTGACCAACTTTACATTCTCGATCCATTCAACAATGGGCACATCAGTCATTGCACTGCTGAATTTCAGGATTAGCTGGACATCGAAGGCCTTGCTGTCCATCGTATATACACCAAAATAGCTTGAAGAATGAAGAGAGAAAAAAAAACCAACAGAGCAATACCAGAGAGAGAGAGAGAGAGAGAGAATACATGACTGAAACTCTTCCGGGCAACACCATATCCAATAGTCTTCCATATTATTCACTGGCAATGCATAAATCTTGCAGTTCCAGCGTGTACTTGTTATCCCCTTACATTAAAGCTCTGCACACCAAACAAAAACAAAATCTTTTATGGCAGTGATAAGGTAAGTCATTTCTGTCTTTATTATCGGATTCAAGTTCTTAACCGTCATGTCTGCAACAAAGTAAGATGAACAAGACATGTTGAGCATTGCTGGAGAAATACGGACAAATTCATAAGAGAAGTTCTCCTGTGGGCTCCAGTACATGAATGCACCAGTGTTGGCTGATCATCAAAGATATATATTTACCAGCTTTATGTGGACACTGAATACCATTTAGTGGACTTGCCAAAAGTGATGATTAATGGGGATGGATGGTGAGAGAAACTCAAGGGAATCTATGCTACCAGCACAACTTGATATGGTTTCAAATAACCAATAATAATAATCTTTTGTAAACAGTTATAGCCTGCTCAAGTAAATATTCTTGATTTTCACATAGTTTCAAGTATTCCTATCTAATGCTAATAATTTCAAAAAGATCTATTTGATTTTTATCACTTGGAATATCTGGAGTATTGTCTTCATCTTCATTGTTATACTCACAACATTTTGGCCAATATGTTTTTTCAGTCTTTTTCAGAAGGATATATTGGCCAATATGCTGTGAGAATAAAGATCAAGACCATAGTCCAAATATTCTAAGTGATAATTATCAAGCTTTATTTCAGAAATTTAGACAAATATCTATTTAACTCATAGATTAGACCCTAACAGTAATACTACGCTGAATCAGAGTGGACCTGGGAGTAATGGTAACAAACTAGAACTAAAGTCTCACCACTAGATGCAATTTAGTATCCTACTCAGGACACTACCCATGTTAAATGAACTAAAAATGATCATCACAATATAAGCATTATTAAAATACAACTGACAACATATTCTGTATAAATTGTACCACACTAAATCACACATTTGTAGCTTTCTTTTTAATATATTCTTGAATATTAAATACTCAAAACAAGAAAACCTTTTAAGAAACAACTACACAAAAAATGTAAATGTTAACATATAATGAAACCAATTCTCTAACCCCCTTGGCATAAAATAACTGCAGATAGGTTGACATGTCATTAAAATCAATCAGTCATACTGTTAAATTCATACTCAGAAGAAAATCTTTTTAATGAGTTTTCTTGTTTTACATACACAAAGTCCAAAATAGCTAGTGGAGGAAGCCATGGCACAGTGGCTAATGAACTAAGAATGATCATCACAGTACAAGCATTATAAAAATACAACTGTCAACATATTCTGTGACATCATAGTGAGTGAGTTACATTCACTTTCAGAAAAATACCCTTGGGAAAGGTATGAACCTCCTATTATCCCCCACTCCAGCTATGGGTTAAACAGTACCACTATACTGTTCTTCTATAAGGATGGCTTTGGCATTAAATAATCCATGAAGGTTGATATGCCATTAAATAAAGAAACCAAACTTGCCAAAATAGCAAAATCTATTTATATTTCAGTATTGTATATCATTTTGAGGACTCTGAAACTGTATAAAGTCCAGTGTTGAAAGTCATGTTTAAACAGTTTATAAGAAAATGTTCTTATTAACTCACACATCATAGGAGCAGAGAGATGTTGACAATTTATTTAGTGACATTTTATTTGAGTAATCTTATTTTGGTACATATGTACCTAGAATGAGTGTACATATAAACCGAATTCCTCTTGGATATTTAAAGCAACCAAGAAGTATTTGATTTACTAACACTATATTTTGAAACAAGATGTAAAACTCTGGCTTAAAGGAGGCATTGAACAAAGAGCCATTTGTATAAGTATGATAAAATATACTCTTCATTCTGTTGCCTCCTCTTACTTGCCCTTTTTTTATTGCTACTTTGGCCGACTATTTTTTTTATCATACACTCACTCAATAAGTTTTACATTTAAAAAATTTAAGTTCCTAAGGATAAGACTCACTATCAACAGTCTGTGAAAACAGCACAACTGCCACAAGACTCTAAGCAAGAATTTGCTGTATTTAACCTTTCATTCTCATTCTGTATGTAACACATTTCTTGGAATAAGATACTTTTTTATCATCATCATCATTATCAATGATTACAAACTCAAGACAGGGTGAGGTGTAAAGTCTTGATTGATCTTGTATCATTTCTGTTTACTCGTTTAATTTATTTATTTATGCTTGCACAGATATATCAATTACTGTTAGTTTAAAGGAGTTTAAAAATACAACATGACTATTGGATTGAAAAATTTACTTGTTCTTTACTAAAATGAAGTTCTGATAAAGAATATGAACAGATATAAAATGCTTAACATTATCCCTACTCCTATATTTTAATCCTTTCACCCTCCCACTGGAACACTGATGTCCCAGTTGAATTTTATTTTAATTTTTAAAAACATTATCCCAAAAATTCAAAAATATGTTCAATACCAACCATAAGAACAGGATAAACTTAAATTGTAGATCACTCACCCACTCCTTGGCTGCCCCATGACTGCCAGTTTCATGTATTATTTTAAAACTTTTTTAAAAAAAAGTAAAAAAATTGTTCCTGAAAGGGTTAAACACTAAGCCCCAGCAGTAACTCCAAGTGGAGCTAATAAAGTTGTTGAGGAATCATTCTATTCTGCAAATATTTTGTATATGTTTTTTTATTAATCACATCTTACCTAACAAGCCTAAGTATATACATGCCCTGTCAGCAAAGCTGAAAATATGCTAACTGTATCCTCTGCAGAAGGAAAAGACTCCCCCACCTCCCAAAAAAAGGAGTATTCTGAGTAAACTGAATATGATGGTGAGGCTCCAGTTCTGGAATCTAAGGAGTGTGGAGTATTCCTTCATTGCGATTACTCCCAGGTCCATTTTGACCCAGAGTAGTAGTACCTGTTAAGATCCCATCTATGGGTCAAGTTGATTTATTTCAAAATTATTCATATTTGATAGGAATACTTGATACCATATAACTGTGAATTATTTGTATTAAGAATAGTTACTTGAAGTTATAATTGTCTACTAAGGATTCATTGGCCTTGTGGGTAGAGTGTTCGCCAATAGTCCGGGAGACCTCGATCCAATCCCAGGTCGCATCATACCAAAGACTTTAAAAATGGTACTTGATACCTCCTTGCTTAACACTCAGCAATATAAGTTCTGTATCAAAGGTAAAGTGGAGCAATCCAGGGAAAGGCGTAGCGCCCTCCCCTACAGTCGCCAACTTTACTAAGGATTATTATTAATTACTCAAAACCATATAACTGTGCGCAAACAAATGGCTTTTATTAAATAGAAATAATTATTTGAAACCTTATTATTTGTATTGGATTGAAATACTTGAAACTATATAACTGCAAGCAAATCATTTGTATTAGAGAGTAATACTTTATATATAAATGTGTGCAAAAAAAACTTAAGAAGCAATTACACAAAACATGTAAATATATATTTATAATGAATAATTCCCTAACCTCTAGGCATAAAATAGCACTAGACAGGTTGACAAACCATTAAAATCAATCAACCAATCAAGTTAGCAATCCTAAGTACAGTGGAACCTCGGTTATCAAATGACTCTAAAGTGGAACAACTAAATTTAAACTAAAGTTAACTTTTGTTCAACTTGTTATCTGATTTGTATCAACTTGAAATAAGAATTTATATATTTTATATGATGTTTTGAACCACAAAATTTACACAGTATGTTGGAAAAAGGCAAGGATATATTCACACAAAATTGTAACCAACTTTCTGCTAAAATAAGTTCACAATAGAATAAACAAATTATAGACAAACATACATACCAGTGGATATTTCTCTGTAGCAGTATAAAACAGAAGTATTAGTTGGTTTAGATTATAGATATAACTTACTTTTGGCCATGCCATCCCAAATATGTTAATGCATGTGGCCAAAAAGAGACGTTAATATTTAGTTCTTACATATGATATGCACCTCTAGCTTTTAGGCTTAAAAACCTGGGGGGGAGGTACTATACACAAATAATTAAAGTAATATTCTCATACAATTTGGTTTGGTTTCTTGGTTTAATGGCATATCAACCTTCATAGGTTATTTAATGCCAAAACCATCCTTGTAGAAAGACAGTTGTGATACTGTTTAACCCATAGCTGGGAGATAAGTGGCTTCATTCCTTTCCCAAGGATATTAGTCTGAAAGTGAATGTAATAGCACAACTGGAGTTTGAACTTACTTACTACAATGTCACAATCCAGCATGTTAGCCACTACACCACAAGGGCTACTCACATACCATTTGGAGAAAAATCTATGGCAAAGAGATTTGCTGCATCTGTTTTCAATGATTTTTTTTTTCTAATTTAAAGTATCATGTTTCTTCTAATGTTCTGGCATGTAAAAGATGCAGAATATGGTTTTCAGCCTGCATGCCTGGTTGACACCCACACACCCAGTAGGTAAGGGTTAAACCATTACCCATAAAAAAAAATGTTGGCTACCCTGACATAGATACAAGCAGACTGTATCCACAAGAATGAAATCCCAGGATAATAGATTGTAAAGGATTACTGAAATTTTGAATACTTCATTTATCATTTTTTTTAAATCATTTTTCACAATTTGAAAAGCCCTAGAGAATAAGAAAAATGTTTTATCTGTACTCAAGATAAAAAAGAAGAAAAACTGTATAGTTTAAACTCACTTATAGTCACATATGTGTTGTCACTCCATCTTGATAAAAAAAAAAAAATGCTGTCAATTTTAGCTAGCAATAGAAAAATATGAAAATCTTCACAATACTAATGCAAGAACATTTTTTTTTAAAATGCTGTTTAAAGCTCTGAGATTAAATATTTTCATTATTCCACAATTTATTCATTTTTGTTGTTGTTATTACTTTAGCTAAAAAAATTCAAGTCAAAATATTATAACAAAAACCAAAAATGATGATAATGGTATATTTTGTACTGAGAAAAAGTCCTTTTTTGTTATGGTTAGATGCTTCAGCTATCTGTATGGTTTTTATTTACTTTACCCCTTTCAATGAGCTACACTGTTTGTTGGGATTAGAATATGCTGACTATATCATCTACAGAGGGGTAAGACCCACTCCCAAAGGGGTGTCCTGAATATACCATAAAACTGTATCTGATGGTGAAGCTCCAGTTCTGGACATATGGGGAGTATTGAGTACCCCTTCATTGCTATTACTCCCAGACCTACTCTACCTTGGAGTGGTATTACCTGTTAAGGTCCCGTTTATGGGTCAAATAGATCTGTTTAAAAAGTTATTAATATTGGATAGGAATACTTGATGCCTTATAACTTTAAATCCTTTATATTAAAAATACTTACTTGAAGCTATAATTGTTTATTAAGGATTATTATTAGTCACTTGAAATTGTGTGCAAACAAAAAGCTTTTATTAAATAGAAATAATTGCTTAAAACAATATAATCATTAGTAGAAATAATTAATACCATATAAATTTGTGCAAAAAAACTCTTAAGAAATTATCATCATCATCATCATCATCATGCCGTGCCGCTAGCACGGATATCCCTGACCCTCTCTCGCCACTTCTCCCTATCATTCATCGCCTCTGGTAGGTCTTCAGGGCTACATCCCATATCCTCACATATGCTGTATGCATATTCGAGCTGGTCGTCCTGCTTTTGCTCAGCCACATGCGGGGATCCATAGGAGTACATCACTTATGAGCTCGTCCTTGCTTCCCCAGCAGTGTCCTGCATGTCTTGTTCGTCTAACTTGGATAGTTTTCGTGATGAGAGGCAGGTGGCTGTATAGTTGGTGCCTTGTGGGGTGTGTTGCCACCAGGACTTGTTCAATATTGCTCACAACATTCTTGTGTAATTGCCGTCTAGTTTCTTCTCCAGCCGTTTAGTTAGCATCCAAGTAGTGCATCCATATAGCAGTATTGATACGACCGCTGCCTGGAAGAAACTGCGTTTCATTTTATCGGTCAGGTCTGATTTCCATATGATCGAAAGCCTATCGATAGCTGTCCATGCCTTCATAAGCCGTGTGTCAATGTCTTTTTTGGTTGATGAGACGCTGCTTCCTAGGTAGGTTAACTTGTCTACTAGTTTCAGAGGGGTTCCGTCTAGTATGGAGATGTCACCAGTTTGATTATGGCACATATATTCTGTTTTGTGTACATTGACATGGAGGCCAATGCCTGCAGCAGCTCATTCCAAACTATGCAGTAGTGTTTCGGCATGGTTGGATGTATTTGCCAGTATCGCTATGTCATCGGCATAGTCGGCGTCAGTAATTGTTTTTCCGGGGAATCCTTCTGCTTCTTTTTTTTTTCAGCTTGAAGCCATTTTCTCTGATTTTTTTTTTTAATGCAATTTTCTAACTTGTAGGTATAAAATTACTCTAGATGGGTTGACATGCTATTAAAATCAATTAACTTTTTAATGGGATATATAAATCCCTAGAAAATATCTGTTTATATTATTAATTGTTAATTTCTGTTGTTGTTAAATAATTGTGTTATTCAGACGTTTTCGTACCAGCCCTTAAAAAGTTATTTTGTATGTAAATGCATGTTGAATCTACAAAGTGTTTATATGTTATTTTACACAACTTATTCATGACCTTTCAACATATATCTGGCCATCTAAAAAAACATTGATCTGACCTCATCTGTCTTATCATTTACAATGTCAAAAATCTTTTTTTTAATTTAATATTAAAGTATCTATCTCACTTCAGAAATTGAATATTTTGTCATCTGATGTCCATCAATGACCTAAAATGACCTCTTCACTTAGTCTCTGCAGAAGCCTAAGGTCAAACCAATATCTCTTGGACTTTCTATTTGACCATGATCCTCTAATTCACACAAAGGCATAAACTTCAGCACAGTAGTATAGATAGGCATTGTAATTTGGTTCTTAAGTTTTATGAAACCAGAAGTACCAGTTCCACTATTGTGTAAGGAAAGTAGAAGTACCAATTTCACCATTGTTATTTGTCCATAAAAGATGGTTGGACTCTCTTGGGAGCTAACATTTGACTGGAGTCTGGTGTCAAATTTATCATGGTTACTTTTCTGAGACATTGTGACAATAGGTATAAATAACTTTTACTTTGGTACATATATATAGCCTGTTATTTCCTATATATAGTTTAGAAGACAAGATGGAGACAACTCTAGTCAGAGAACCCTTAACTGACAGCAGTTTGACTATATATTTGTTATATTGGATCTTCAGTCCTAATATTTCAGTGATCATATAAATCCTTTTTATGAAAATATTTATTGTTATATCTTGTAACATTTCAACTTGTCAGCAAAATTATTTGCTTCTGTCAAAATTATTGTTAACTGTATTTTTATGAATGTTTGGTGGACTTGTCTTGTATGAATTTGTTGTCGTTGACAGAAGGCTCTCCATATTTTAAGGCATATTATGGAGGCATTTCCATCTAAAAACAAGTTTATTCTGTTGTTGGGTCTTTAATAATTATCATTGATTATATATAAAATCTTTCTTTGCTTTTTTAACATTTTATCAATTGGAATAAAATTAAATTTTAGCTTCAACAAAATTTTCAACCTAGTCATAATTTCATCAGCTTTTTCTTTTTCTCTGTTTTTCCTTTTCTTTTTCTCTCTCCCCTTTTTTTTCAAATTGTGAAAATATGGTTCAAATGAAATGATGACTATGTTTATTGCCCAGTCAACTGGGGCTGTAGAATACACCAACTGCTTCTCTGCAGAGGGGTAAGACAGCTCCGCAATGAATGTCCTGATATATGACACTAAGCAATCTGATAGTGAGGTTCCAGTAATGCTGGAGCTTTGGGGAATGCAGAGTACTCCTTCATTGCCATCTGGCCCAGAGGGGTAGCACCTGATAGAGTCCTATCTATGGGTCAAATAGAACTAAACTGTATTGGTTGAAATAGAATTGTTTTGACATTTGAATTGTGCATTTATGCTAAACTGAATTGTTTGAAATGGAACTGTTTTTGTATGCTAAACTGATTTTTTTTAAATAGAACTGTTTTGACATTTAACTGAGTGTAACCAAAAACTATACTTATACTAAATTGAATTGTTTGATATATAACTGTTTATATGTATAAAATGGATTTGGCATTAGATAACCTACTATAGTTGATATGCCATAAAACCAAACCAAACCAAACCAAACCAACTTATCCTGTTACAGAAGTGTGGTAGCCCAGTTGGCTGGGGCTGCAGAATGCACCGACTGCATCTCTGCAGAGGGGTAACCTCCCCCAATGAGTGTTCTGGATATGACATTAAACGACCTGATGGTGAGGCCCCAGTCTTGGAGATTTGGGGAATGTAAAGAAAAACCTTCATTGCCATGAGTCCCAAATCCACTCTGACCCAGTGATAGGTTCTTATCTATGGGTAAAATAGAACTGTTTAACTTTTAAACTGTGTGCAAACAAATGGATTATGCTAAATTGAATTGTTAGAAATAGAACTGTTTGATCATTTAACTGTATGTATTTACAAAATGTTTTTAAATCATATTGATATATATGTAAAAACAGGATTTGGCATTAAATGATCAAAAATGATTGATATGCCATAAAACCAAACCAAATCAACTACTGTGCCAATCAGGGCCATCTTTAAGCCAACTGAATTAATTGCTCCCCACACCTGTGCTAGAGTGTAATCTATTTTAAGCTTCTCAAATACACACAACACTTTGCAACATATATGTTCCCAATTGGGTCCTACTTCTACGAAGGTCAACCTTGGTGCCAATGACCTTCTGATTTGCTTATTAAAGGCTATAAAACATTTAGTGATCTATATGTTATGTATCTGATACCCTAACACAAAGGTCTTAAGTTCAAAGCTGAACGAGCCATTATTTTCTGGAAAAGAATTTCAGTGGGCCAGAAGTGACATGGGGTCTGGAATTTCCACCAGTTATTGCTAAATTGTTGTGCACCTAATAGGCTGCTACGGAGACCCTTGATGCATGTTCATGGGACAGTATGTGAACTTTTACAAAAAGTCCAATATGAATTTTTTTTAAATATTAAATACCCAAGTTAAGAAAAAAAGAATCTCATTCCCTCACTTTAACTCATTGGCTCACTTTTCAACAAAAGGTGATAATTAGGGATTTTTTGCTAAAAAAATGATATCATCACAAAATTATGATTTGTGCTTTATGAGCTTAAAATATGTACTTTTCAATTCACAGAAGAGATTTTTTTGCTTAAAATATATCACAAAAAAATGAAATATTATGTCTCCTCCCACCCTTTAAAAAGAAATAATGAGAATGGTCGTGATTATATATCCACAATTAGTTGCATACATGAGTCTATGTAAGTGCATATCAAAGGAATCATTGGCTAAAAGAAAAAGCTAGTGAAAGTAGACAAAGGAAATGTGAGCTAGAAAAGAAAAAAAATGATGGAAATAGTTTCTAAAAATAAAATGAGGACAAAACTAGATAAGGGAAACTTTTTAGTAAAGTGTTTAGTCTGTTAATCTTTCAAGAATGATATATTGGATCCACTTGAGCTTTGTACTTTTCTCTTCCTGCATGGACTTCCTTCCTTTTATGTAATGGTGAGCTGTAGATTGAAAAATAAAGCTTCCTTTATGTAAAATAAATCCAAAACAAAATAATCCTTATTGAATTTTAATCCAAGTGAAATAATGAAATAATTTTCATTATGACAGTTAATAAGGAAATAAATTGATGTTGAGTTTAATATGAACTTTGACTGACCTCTCATCTATAATCATTTAACTTGTGTATATGTTGAAAACCTAATTTTTAGATGAAACAATTGACATCAACTAATTAGATGATAATTTTGTATAAATAAAATCCAAATATAATGAGGAGAACTAGGAGCCTATAAAAATCAGTTTGATGAATTAAAGATTTTATAGCCATAAATCAGGGATTAATTTATAAATAATTCTATGCTGTATACCAAATAAAACTAAGAAAAGTAGTTGTTTTAGACCTATTTCCCAATGGGGTTTATACTGCTCCCAAAGGAGTATGAGGGATTATGACAAAAATTATTCTCCTGGGTAAGTGTTTAGAGGCTTGAAGGGCAATGAGAAAACTTATATATTATCATCAGAAACATATAGATAAAGGAAGAATAACACACAATGCTGTCAAATTAAATCAATTAACCCTTTTTCACAAAAACATAGAATTATTCAAACTAGATGTTCTCAATCTTTTTGCCCTATGTCAGAATATCATGACCCTGCTTCCACTCAAAAGAGGCTTTCCAAATACTATGAATGTAATATTGCAAATTTTCAATTTTTCATTATTCATACATAAAAGATTGCTTAGATAATTTTTATAGTGTAGTTTGACAAATATGATAACAGAAAATTTTGATAGATTTTAAAACTTGAATAAATTTACAGCAAAGGCTGTTGAAGAATGCTCAAAAATGGGAGTGGAGCAACCATGTCTATTTTGAACCTTACAGTTCAGATGATTATTATGCACAGTTTCTGATTGAGAACCCTTGATTTAAACAGTAAAGAATTCTTTGTATGTTGACCTATTTTTAGAAATGTTCCAAAAAGAAAATTAGATTTATTCCTAACTTTTGAGAGAAGAATTATCACTTCAGATTGCTTTACTTTCTGGTTCAGTAACATTTTTTTTTTCTTTTTAGCCTGAAGAAACAATTTTCTATTTAACTGTAATATCAAATCACTTCTCTAAACTTTTATTGCTTCTTGTAGTTTCATAAGCAAGAATTAGTAATTGCCTAATTCTTCAAGTTTTTTTTTCTCTTTCTTCCAAAAAAGACCAAGTAGCCATGACTCACTGACCAATCCTTGTTTTGCCACCCACCTCTTATAATCTCTTTTGGTATTTATGGTGTGGATCATTCATTCAACCAATTAAGAAGCTTGACTGAAAAGCTGTCTTGACCAGAATCATTTCATCTTTACAACACTTAAAGATTTTTTACAGAACTCTTTTGTGACACATATATGTTTCATACAGATTCCATCACTGTATTATGTACTTACCCAAACACTCTGCTTTGAACAGGATGTGACATAAGGTCAATTTTTAAGCAGAATAAAGCTGGTTGAATTTGCACTTGTTTTTCTCCTAGATTGATTGCTAACTAAAGCCAGAGAATCCAGGCTGCTTTATTTTTTGATTTTAATAAATAGTTGCTTGCTATTATTGATTTCTAATTGTTTGGTTTTGTTCCGATAAATATGAGAAAAAAATCTTGTCAATAAATCTTAAGAGAATTCCATTGTAGGATTGGATCTTATGGGCCTTTGTATCAATAACTTGAAGATTGTTGCCCAGTCGGCTGGGGCTGTAGAGTGCACCGACTGCATCTCTACAGAGAGGTAAGACTCCTCCATCAAGTGTCCTGAATATGACATCAAACAGTCTGATGGTGAGACTTCAGTAATGCTGGCGCTTTGATGAATGTAAAGTACTCCTTCATTACCATTACTCCCAGGTCCACTCTAGCCCAGAGTGGTAGCACCTGATAGTCCTATCTATAGGTCAAATAGAACTGTTTGACATTTAAACTGAGGGCAAACAAATGACTTATGCTAAATCGAATTGTTTGAAATAGAACTGTTTGATTATTTAACTATGTGTAATAAATGACTGATGTTTAATTGAATTGTTAGTGATACATAGCAATGCTTGTAACCATTTACCATTGCTAAAAAAGGGAGGGCAAACTATGGACATACACGTACGCAAACAATACTAAAGCTCAGATAGACTACGTCCTTATAAACAAGAAATGGAAAAATAGTGCAATGAATTGCGAGGCATACTCCTCTTTTGAAGGTGTGTCCACCGATCACCGAATAGTCACGGCAAAAATACGGTTAAGCCTACGAAAAAATGCCAAACGAACAGCGACCACCAAACACTATGACTGGGCCCTATTGAACAACAGAGATATAAGAGATAAATACGTATTAGAATTAAGAAACAGATTCGAAACACTACAAGAAAAGACCGAAAAAAGTACACCAAACGACGAATATGAAAATTTCGTCAATGCACACCTTGAGGCAGCAGGGAAATGCATTCCAACAAAACTCAAAACTAAATATAGAGTCCCTTGGGAAACTTTAGCGGTGAGAGAAAAACGTGCACTAGTGAAAACAGCCTCCAAAAATTATCGAAAAAACCCAACAAAAACAAATGCCTTAAAAATAAAAACAGCACAATATCAATTAGCAGGCGTATATATAAAGGAACAGACAGAATACATTCAAAATCAGATAGATAAGATTAGAGACTCGGTGGAAGATAGACAATCTAGGATAGCCTGGCAAACAATAAACGAAGTGAGTAGAAGAAAGAACACAGCCAAAGCAAAATTGAAAGCAGCAAACCAACAAGAAAGAATAAAACTGTGGAAACAGCACTTCGAAAACTTACTAGGAAACCCACCAAAAATAACACATGAACTAATCACCAGAATAATTAGCAAACAATTAGACATTAAACTAGGACCGTTCACACAAGAAGAACTCAACTCGGTTCTCAGAAAATATAAAAATAGGAAAGCTGCAGGGCTGGACGAAATTCCCCCGGAAGTATGGAAGACCAGACAATTCGATGACATACTGCTCCGACACTGCAACGCAGTATACAATCAAAATCCGATAGATGGATGAAGGGATGCATACTCCCCTTCCCTAAAAAGGGGGACCTCGGATTAGCCAAAAACTACCGAGGCATAACACTTACATCCATAGCAGCCAAAATCTACAATGCCCTACTACGAAACCGCATAGAACCCGAAATCGACAACATAGCAAAAAACAAAATGGCTTCCGAAGAAATAGATCCACGACCTCACAAATATTAACCATCCGTAGAATCCTTGATGGTGTACGGGCAAAAAACCTACAAGCGACATTAATTTTTGTTGACTTTACCAAGGCTTTCGATTCCATTCACAGAGGAAAAATGGAACAAATCCTACTAGCGTATGGCATACCTAAAGAAACCACAGCGGCAATAACAATTCTCTATAGAAACACTAAAGTAAAAGTATGCTCACCAGATGGAGACACAGAATACTTCGACATTGTAGCAGGAGTACTACAAGGGGACACGCTGGCTCCGTACCTCTTTATCATTTGTCTAGACTACGTACTTAGAACATCGATTGACAAAATCAAAGAGAATGGCTTCGAACTGACGAAGAAAAGAAGCAGAAGGTACCCTACAATAACAATTACCGACGCCGACGACATAGCGATACTGGCAAATACACCTGACCAAGCCAAAACACTACTGCATAGTTTGGAACGAGCAGCAGCAAACATAGGTCTCTATGTTAATGCACACAAAATGGAATATATGTGCTATAATCAAACGGGGGACATCTCCACACTGGAAGGAACCCCTCTTAAACTAGTCGACAAATTCACTTACCTAGGAAGCAGCGTCGAATCAACCGAAAAGGACATCGAAACGAGGTTAGCGAAAGCATGGACAGCTATCAATAGGTTGTCGATCATATGGAAATCAGACCTGACCGATAAAATGAAACGCAGTTTCTTCCAGGCAGCGGTCACATTGATACTGCTATATGGCTGCACTACATGGACGCTAACAAAACGGCTGGAGAAGAAGCTAGACGGCAATTACACAAGAATGCTACGTGCAATCTTGAACAAGTCCTGGCGGCAACACCCCACAAGACACCAGCTGTACGGCCACCTGCCCCCTATCACGAAAACTATTCAAGTTAGACGAGCCAGACATGCAGGACACTGCTGGAGAAGCAGGGACGAACTCATAAGAGATGTACTCTTATGGACCCCCACACATGGCCGTGCAAAAGCAGGGCGACCAGCACGAACATACATTCAGCAGCTATGTGAGGATACGGGATGTTGTCCTGAAGACCTACCTAGGGCGATGAACGATAGGGAGGAGTGGCGAGAGAGGGTCAGGGATATCCGTGCTACCAGCGCGATATGATGATGATGATGAGTTTATGCTAAATTCAATTGTTAACATTAGAACTGTTTGATCATTTAACAGTGTGTATCTACAAAATAAGTTTACAAATCATATATTTAATATACATGTAAAAACAGGATTTGGTATTAAATAACCATCAGTGATTGATATGCCATAAAACCAAACCAAAATTTAAAGATTAGTCTATGTATATTTGTCGTCTCAGAGTACCAAATTCACTGTCGCAGTTATTAGAAAAAGAGGAACACAATTTGGACACTTGTAACAGAGGAAATATATTGTGGTTTAACATTTTCTTGTGCCTAACAAGACAAAACAATTCATGACTCATTATCAATAAAACATTTATTGCCTTAGCAAACTTAATAGAAAGGAAGCAGGAATTACATGAAATAATAAGAGTACATTATAAAGAGAATGTGCTATCTAGTAGTTGAAGAGTTCTTTATAAAATGATAGTTGTTGTTTGAAGACTTACATCAAAGCATGGTATCCTGTGTGGTATAACACAAAGTTTGTTAAGTCATGAGTCCCTGTTGTTGGAAGATACATACATTTGCATGTGCTTTCTGGTTGTTGAGACTGTAATGAAGAGAGAGAGAGAGAGAGTTAGCACATGTTTTATAATACTACTTTTGTTACACCACCTAGTGGCCATTAGAAGTACTATTTTGAAAAGCAGATGTAATCCCGACACTATTAACAAAAAGAAATAACTGTATTTTTATTCTTTACTGTCTAATTTAGTAAAATGGTTGAATTAGGAAAATATAGCTGTTAAAGCTGGGAGTGATGGGAAGAGCTAGCATCTAAGCTATTTTATTCTTCAATTATACCCTTCTGTTTCAAATCTTTTTATTTGTGTTCTTATTTAGTTTTGTTAGTCTTTCTAATTTAATATTATATTTTATACATTAAAATTCAAATAGCAGTCCATGCCTTTCCTATGTATATGTTAACACTACTTTTAGTAAATGAGATATTGCTTGTGCCCAGAGTGTACATATTTATATTAGTAATTATAATAAAAGACTAATGCCACCTAATAACACTTTGTATCAAAATAACATTTTTCATGCATGTGTGTCTGTTCACTTTTTGATTGACCCGCAATACTTTCTACATCAAAATCTGTTTTCTGTCAATAGATGTAAGTTATGTATATATCTACCTAACCCCTCTACCATGGGCAGGATGTGACACAAAGTCAATTTTTTAGTGGAACAGAAATTGTCTAACCAATGTTAAAGAACCCAGTCTGCTTTATTTACCCATAGCTAGAGAGAGAATAATCGGATTCATACCTTTTCCAAGAATATTAGCACTGTGTGCAATATAAACTGCCTCATCCAGGATTTGAACTCTAATCACTGAGTCCACTTCTTATTATAACCATTACACATGAGCACTTCCAAACACAAGTAAACAAAAAATATGTTAGAATATTTTTTTGCTTTCAACTACCTTAGTAGCTGGAAACTTGAAGTAGAATTTTAAATTACATAAACAGACTATAAATTTATCCATCTTACTTTTGATTGCAGGAATAATAACAAACAATTTTTGTGGAAATTTTTAATAAACATTTAATAATATGAGGTTAAAGCTTATAGCCCTCTGGTGACCATTGCTCATACTACAAATGTAAACATAACAATACTATGTTTCAATTGCCCAGTTGGCTGGGGCTGTAGAATATACCGACTGCTTCTCTGCAGAGGGATAAGACACACACTCCCAACGAGTGTCCTGAATATGACACCTAACCAATCTGATGAGGTTCTAGTAATGCTGGAGCTTTGGGAAATGCAGAGTACTCCTTCATTGCCATCGCTCCCAGGTCCACTCTGACCCAGAGTGATAGCACTTGAGAGGATCCTATCTATGAATAAAATAGAACTAAACTGCATACTTATGTTAAATTGAATTGTTTGAAATAGAACTGTTTTGACAAAAATTACACTCATGCTAAATTGAATTGTTTGAATTAGAACTGTTTGACTGAACTGAATAGCTTGAAATAGAAATGTTTTTGACAATTAAACTGTGTACTTATGCTAAACTGAATTGTTTGAAATAGAACTCTTTACTTGTATAAAAATGGATTTGGCATTAAATAATTTACAAAGGTTGATATGCCATAAAACCCAAACAAACAAACTATTTTTTAAGTCTTGATTTCCTGGTGATTGAAAAAAAAATGTCAAGGATCAAAAAGTCTTGAATCAATTTGATTGATTTCTGGCCTGAAAGTTTTCAGCTAGTTGTCTTTTATTTTATATTTTTAGTCTTGGGTATAACATTAAACTGCATCTGATGGTGAGGCTCCAATCTTGGAGTTAGAGGAATGTGGAGTACCTCTTCATTACCATTACTCTCAGGTTGACTCTGACCCAAAGTGGTAGTACTTGTTAGGGTCTAATCTATGGGTCAAACAGAACTACTCGATCTTTTACTAAATTTGGTTTGGTTAGGTTTTATGGCATATCAACCTTTTTAGGTTATTTATTGCCAAATCCTGTTTACATATATTAATATCTATGATTACTAAACACATTTTGTAGATAACATTTTTAAATAAGCCTGAGCTAATTTTTTTTGGCTCACAGTTAAATATTTTCAAGTATTGCTATATAACAGTCACAATTTAACATTAGTCATTTATTTGCACACTGTTGTTAATTTAAATTTTCAATGAGTCAGAACTAATTTGTTTGCACACTAGTATTGCAGACAGTAAAGTGGTTACAAATATTGCTATTTAACACTAATAATTCTATTCAATATTACTGATTCATTTGCACACAGCTAAATGGTTCCAAGTATTGCTATGTATCACGAATAATTCAATTAAACAACAGTCATTTGTTTACACACAGTTAAATGACCAAATAGTTCTATTCAACCCATAGATAGGACCCTGTCAAGTGTTTCACTCTGGGTCGGAGTGGACCTAGGAGCAATTGTGTTGAAGGGGTGCTCCACATTCACTAAATCTCCAGGATTGGAGCCTCACCATCAGATTGTTTAATGTCATATCCAGGACACTTGTTGTGGGGGTTTACCCTTTTGCAGAGATGCAGTTGGTGTATTCTACAGTCCCAGCCAAATGGGCTAGATGATAATTAAATTATAACTGCTTAACACCATAATACCTTATATGGTATTTAGCTCTCAAGGTATATCTAAAAGCACTTCATGTGACTGTTAATGGATGGTATTTGCCATGCCTATCTCTTTTGATATGAAAAGACTCTGAAGGTTAACATTATAAATATAATATATACTCTTAATACAAATTTTTTCAAAACTATTTATCCTCAAATAGTCATATATATATATAAGTAATATCCAGTCAGCATCCAAAGACAGTGGGTGTGGATTATTCGCATATAGAATATAAATCTATGAGAGTGCTCAATGTATGGCTATTGTTATATATCTTTTCTATCCAGGTTTATGTAACAAAACTCACATATAGAGCATATATAGTGCAATTAGAAGGAAACTCAAACCTGGTTAAATTGTCATTATAAATTTATAATGACAATTTAACCAGGTTTGAGTTTCTTTCTAATTGCACTAATATATATATATATATATATATATACACACACACACACTCTCTCTAATTAGTCCTTCCCAATTGGCTGTGGCTGTAGAAAACACTGAGTGCATCTCTACAGAGGGATAAGACCCCTCCTCCAACAAGTGTCTTGAATATGATATCAAACAATCTGATGTTGAGGCTCCAATAATGCTAGAGCTTTGGAAAATGCAAAGTATCCCTTCATTTCATTGCCATTACTCCCAGGTCTACTTTAGCCCAGAGTCAAATATGAGTCAAACAGAATTGTTTGACATTTAAACTGTACAAACGAATGACTTATACTAACTTGAATTGTTAGAAATAGAACTGTTTGATGATTTAACTCTGTTTAAACAAATGACTGATGTTTAATTGAATTGTTAGTGATACATAGCAATACTTGAAATTATTTAACTTTTTTACTTAAATTTACAAATTGTATATATCTAATATATACATATAAACTGGATTTGGCATTAGATGACCTACAATGGTTGACATGCCATAAAACCAAACCAAAGCAAACTTAATTGGTCATGTATTATACACACCTCAAACCTTTGGCAACAAAATTCTGGAAAAACATCTTGTGTATTACACGCTTTAATTTGTTGGAATTTATTGCTGTTGAATTTATACTAATTCAACATTTGTTTAACTTTTTACTTGTATCAACTTAAAATACGAATTTATATAGTTTATATAATGTTTTGAAACACAAAATTTATATAGTATTTTGGACAAAGGCAAAGATATGTTCATAGAAAATTGTAACAAACCTTCAGCAAAAATTAGTTTACAATAGAAGAAATGAGTTATAAACAAACACACATACCAGTGGCGATGTGTCTATAGGAGTATAAAACACAAGGGTTCATTACAAATTAGTTAGTATGGCCCATAGATATAACTTACTTTCAGTTATGCTATCCCAAATATGATGATATGATGACATTTTGTGGCTTAAATAAAATCGGAATACTTTGTTCTTTTGTACAGTGTGTTTCATAGTTTTTAAAACAGTGATTGGACACAAATCAAGACAACAAATTATAATTATTGAAATTGCATTTATTGAAAAGTAAGAAGATAACATTTTAGGATTTGCAGCTATTTTGTCTTAAACATGAACAAAAAATGTTTAAAGGAACCCTAGAAGATAAAAGATTCAAAGTTCTTGGTTGTTCTGTCACAAAGATCTGGACAGATTCTGAGCAACTAACTCTTGGATCCTGATGACATTCTTAGGTGCTCATATTGTTATCACAGGCCCAGATGGTGGGGAACCCATTGCTCTATGATCTTCACAAGTGCCATGAGCTTCAAAGTTCTTGATCAACTTGAAAAACTAACTCTTGTTTGGAAATGTGTTGAAATAGAACTTCCTTCTGTATCTTACTAAAACAATCTTGAAAGACAGTTTTGTTTGATTTCTTCATACACAACAACTTCTGCTCCATTGTCCAAGGCATGATTTTGCTATATTTGGTTGAATATATCAAAAGATTAACTATTTCCCAGCAATAATCTGAAAAGTAAAAGAGAATAAAGTCAACAGGGAAGATCTGAGAGGCTGCTGATTTGTTTCAACAATCGTGATACTCCTTGTATAATACACATATCTAGCTTTTATCCTAATATTTTTATTAAAAAGTGTACATTATACATGAATAATTATGGTAGTTCTTATATATAAAGTTGAAAGATCTGGGTGGGTTGGTTGGTTGGGTTTTATGACATATCAACCTTTGTAGGTTATTTAATGCCAAATCAATTTTTTTACAAATAATCAGTTCTAATTCAAACAATTCAGTTTAGCATCAGTACAGTTTCAATGTCAAAACCAGTTCTATATCAAACAATTCAGTTTAGCTTAAGTACACAGTTTAAATATCAAAACAGGACTATTTCAAGTAATTTAGTTTAGCATAAGTACACAGATTAGTTCTATTTAACCCATAGATAGGGTGCTTAACAGGTGCTACCACTCCGGAGCATAGTGGACCTGGGAGTGATGGCAATGAAGGGGTACTCCACATTCCCGGAACCTCACCATCAGATTGTTTTGTGTCATATCCAGAATGCTTGTTGGGGGGGGTCTTACTCTTCTGCAGAAAGGCAGTCGGTGTGTTCTACAGCCCCAGCCAACTGGACAAAAAGATCTGGGAAACTGATGTCTACCCAGATATTGTATAGTACTTGTAACTAACTGTTGTAACCTAACAAAGGGTTACTGAATGAGTAATAACCAAAATGGTGGTTGGAAACGAAATGGAAATCTTTATAACATTAACAAAATTCATTACTTGCCAGCAGCATGAAGAAGGTAACCGCTGCTAGTGATGGCTATTTAGTATATTTTCACTCCCTCACAATAGTATCTAACATATTTATGAGGAATGGAACATACCCATTAACATTCATTGGTTGGGTTACATAACACAAACTTAACTTCATAATACTGTAATAAAGTCGTGATAAAGAGGAGGTCTTTCATATCCCATTAAATAAAGCAATAAATAATTTTTAAACAAGCACTAAGTAAAGTAAAATATTTCAGATTTCATTTTGATCATTCACATTTTGAATTAGTTTTTATTAAAGTTCTCAAATAGATTTATATATATGAATTAATTATTATTCTCTGATGTAATCAGACAAGTATCCTCATCACAAAGACACAAGTCTGAGTCCATCAGTGAATAATCTTATTATCATAATTCACCAAATGTCTGTCTATCTGTACTTCTCTGGCTTCACCATTTTCAGATAGATTTCAACCAAACTTTCAGTAATTCTTTGAATCATTCCTGAAAAGGTTTTAAACTGTAGCTAGTTAAGATTATTTAATTGTTTTTTTTTTAATTTCCAAAATGAAACTACTTCCTATGCTAATAAAACTTTAAGTACAGTATTGGACAAAAAATAAAAAATAAAAAAACAGACAACTGACATCCAAAATTTTATTAAGATTATTGATGACAATCATTTTATTCCACATCAAGGAAAAGAAAATTCTAAGAAATTTCCTATTTTTTGGTATTTCTGATGGTTGGTTGGTTGGGTTTTATGGCATATCAACCTTTGTAGTTTATTTAATACCAAATCTATCTTTATACAAATAGTCAGTTTAATTGTCAAAAATATTTCTATTTCAAGCTATTCAGTTTAGTCAAATACTTCTCATCCAGCTAATTCAGTTTAGTATAAGTACAGATTTTGTTTACACACTGTTAAATGTCAAAACAGTTCTATATTAAACAATTCGTTTTAGTATAAGTACAGTTTCAATGTCAAAAACAGTTCCATTTCTAACAATTCAGTTTAGCATAAGCATGCAGTTTAAATGTAAGTAAGGTTTAATTGTCAAAAACATTTCTATTTTAAGAAAATCAGTTTAGTCAAACAGTTCTATTTAGCAGAAGTATGCTGTTCTATTTAACCCATAGATAGAGTCCTATTAGGTGCTACCATACTGGGCCTGAGTGGACCTGGGAGCAATGGCAATGAAGGGGTGTTCCGCATTCCCCAAAGCTCCAGCATTTCTGGAATCTCACCATCAGATTGTTTAGTGTCATATCCAAGACACTCATTGGGGAGGGGGTCTTACCCCTTTGCAGAGGTGCAGTCGGTGTATTCTAGAGCCCAAGCCAACTTGGCAAGGTATTTCTGAGAATTTTCTTTTTAGAAAGTTATAACTTTTTGCTACAACTAAGGGAATTTTGACAATAATCAAGGAAAATAATCACTTTCTATATGTGTCCAAACCATTGGAGTTAAATTAAAATCTGTGCCAATAATAAAAAGTGGTTTAGTTTTTTCACTGCTTTTTTGTGGGGGATGGGGTCTATTATTGTATGTATTTACCCAACCCTTCTGTTACAGTCACAAGGTCATTTTTTAAGTGGTGTAAAGCTGGTTTGAATTCAGTTTTCCTTTTAGACTGGTAGCCTAATTAAGACAAAAGAACTCAGTCCGCCTTACTATTTACCCATAGTTTAGGGGAGAAGAAATACCCTTCCCAAGGTTATTTGAAGTGAAGCACAAACAGTTTTAGTCAGGATTTGAACTCTGGCCAACAATTCCATTTCCTAAAACAATAACTGTTATGCTAAGCATGCCTCCTAAGAAATTTAAGCAATCCAGAAGTTAACATCATGATTTGCAATTAGACGCCTGACATCATTTTCAAAGTTCTATGTGACCATTTCTTTACTTGTATTAAAATTCAGATGTAATTAAGGTTTTATTCATTTTTATCTCAATTTCTGAGATGAGAAGTTACTATTATTATACACTGATGTTCTAATCAGAAAACTCTTCTTTATTTCTTTCTTTCTTTCTTTCTTTTGATTTTGTTCATCTAAGTTGATTTATTTTCTTCTTTACAGGTGAAGTTGACCAATCATATGCAGACTTCAACATTTACAAATCTCTGGAGAAAATCTGTGCAGTCCTTCGTTCTGCAAACAGTCTCATGGAAAACCATAAACCCTGGAAATTGGTCAAGCATGATGATAAACAAAAACATCTACTAACATTACTGCATATCGCCATGGAAACCCTGAGAATCTCTTCTATACTCATGTTGCCGGTTATTCCAAATTTAAGTCACAAAGTTTTGAACAGACTTGGCGTTCCTCCTTCACAGAGATGTTGGGGCTATACTGCTCCCTACCCATTTGCTGATTTGACACAACAAAGTCTTGGAAATGATACAAGTGTTTTGTTAAAACGAATAAAGCTATAAGTTTTTGTTGGTTGTTTTGTTAATATTGTTTTTAGTATTATGATAGAATTTTCTAAGCATAAGCTCCACCCTATCAATGAGGTTGAGAAATATGCTGACTGTAAGAGGGGTAAGACTCCTTCAAAAAAAGGGTGTCCTGAGTATGACACTAAATTGTATCTAGTGGTGCGATTCTATTTCTGGAGCACTCAAAAGTCAGGAGTCACCTCTTCCTTGCCATTACTTACAAGGTCACTCAGCTAGAATCCTATCTATATGTCAAATAGATCTGTTTAAAACTCATTCATATTAGATAGAAATACTTGATTCCATAAAACTGTAAATTATTTATATTAAGAATAGTTAAAGTTATAATTGTTTACTAAGGATATTATTAGTTATTTGAAACTATATAATTGTGTGCAATCAAATGACTATTATTAAATAGGAATAGTTACTTGAAACTATATAATTGGTTGTTTGGTTTTTTTTATTTAATGGCATATCAATTTTTGTGGGTCATTCAATGCCAAAGCCATCCTTGTAGAAGAACAGTAGTGGTACTATTTAACCCATAGCTAGATGGATAAAGGGATTCTTTTCTTTCTCAAAGGTATTAGTCTGAAAGTGAACATAATAGTACAACTGAAGTTTGAGCTCACTATGATGTTACAGTCCAGCATGTTAGCCACTGCACCATGGGACTCTCTCCCATATTTTTGGGTATGATTGTAACATATTGACCTTCGACCCAGCCGTCAATCAATGAACAGGTGCATCCGGTCGAAGATATCAGGGTATAACCTTGACTGTGGACGGGTTGAATTGGGTGCAGATGTGACGCACAAGAAGCAGGTGGGCATCAAACAATTATATAACCCGGGGCCACAGACAGGTTCAGTTAGTTTGGAGACAGTTGGAGTCAGTTTGTTGCAGTGAGAACCAGACTCAGCAGAGGGCTGGGCCCTCAGGGCCCCCAGTTGAGCAGCCCAGCAGAATGAGAAAGAAGTGCTGCTAAAGACAGAGGAACAGGGGGTCAATATGTTGCAGTTTGTTCAGTCTCCAACTCACCTCTCACACATAACCCTTTCGCAGCCATTTCAAATAAAGTGTGAAAGGTATATTTTTCTAAAGATGCGTGTTTGTTCGTCATTATTGTTGATTTTGTTTCTGCATGTATATGTGTATGGTTGTATATCTATCATGGTTGTGACTATGCGACATGAATTATTATTAGATAGGAATACATAAAACTATACAACTGTATCCAAAAAACTCTTAAAATATTCATTATTCAGGATTTACTGCTTTTGTCAGGTCTAAACAGTGACTTAGCAATGGGCTCTCAATGCCTGGGGCTAGAAATTGGTGGTGTTGTATTGTGGGGTCTCAAAGTTGACTGAGAAAGATGAGCTGAAGAAATGACAAGTTCACATAAAGAAAAGAAAAATGTCAGACACATGGTCACAGAAAAACCATACTCACTTTATTTACAATTTTCTAAGCATAAGCTCCTCCCTCTGAGCCAGTCTTATATCAAGAAGACTTGAAGTGGTATTATCATGTCAATGAGGGAAAGATCTATTGTAACCCACTGGGTGGTGGTCATGGGGAGTCACTAGTCCAAAAATTTATGTTGTTCCTGGTTGCTCTGCCTAACCCTTTTGTATGTAACTATTTCTCACACCCACCACAAGTGTTCCTGTGATTAACATTTTGTTGTTGGTCGCACAGCTTGGTATGAGGTTCATTGGTGGCGGGAGGCAACAATTACCTTACAGTGTCCCCACCTCTGAATTTTTTAATTTGTTTGTTGACAGATTACACACTTAATGGCAAAAACATTAACAATTAATTCCTACCTTACAGATATCTAAAATAAAGTTCTGATGTAAAATATTACAATGTCACAACTTTAAATATGATATTATAGTAGACTTTTTGTCTATCTAAAAATGATCTATTTGTCCATATCTATTCATGGCATCTTTTAGTCTCATGAGCCCATAGATCTGCCCTTGGATCTCAGTGCAAGCCAAGATGGAAGATTGGCAGTTACCCATGCAGCAAGTTGCCTCTCTCCATGACACTAAGAGATTTGGTTTGATAGCATATCAACCATTGTAGGTTATTTAATGCCAAATCCATTTTTATACATATAAACAATTATATTTCAAACAATTCAGTTAAGTATAAGAATAGTTTTTTATTTACACTCAGTTAAATGTCAAAGCAGTTTTATTTCCAACAATTCAGTTTAGCATAAGAACACAATTTAAATATCAAAACAGTTCCATCTCAACCAATTCAGTTTACCATAAGTACACATTTTAAATGTACAATTTAATTCTATTTTATCTATAGTTAGGACTATTAGGTGCTACCACTCCAGGCCAGAGTGGACCTGGGAGTGATGGCAATGAAGGAGTACTCAGCATTCCCTAAAGCTCCAGCATTACTGGAACCATCAGATTGTTTAGTGTCATATCCAGGACACTCATTGTGGGGGGATCTTACCCCTCTGCAGAGTAGCAGTCAGTGTATTTTACAGCCTCAGCCAATTGGGCAAGACACTAAGAGAAGGGGAAGGGCTAATATAACTGTTGTCATAGAAGTTATCTGAACAAAGTTAGAAAATGTCTCCCTGCCTTAGGAACTTTCAATCCTGGTTTTAAATTCAAAATTGTTGTTCTCTAAGACTGGTTGCCCACCAAGACTAGAGAAACCAGTTTTCCCTATTATTTTTACCCATACCTAAAAAAGGGACATGATTATTTCATGCCTTTCCCAAGGACATCAGTATGACCAAAATCATCTCTAAAATTAACTAATAATGATTTTTGGTCATTGATCAAGGATAGTAAAAGAAACAATCGTCTTCATGTGTTCAGTTGCATTCAACTGAAATTTTAAATATATTTCAATGAAGACATTTAAAAAAATTAGCCCAAATTATGACTGACTGTGTATACACAGTACTGTCATATTTACTTAATGTAGGGAAGTTGTGCTTTATTCTAGCTGATGACATAATTATTAATTAACAAGTATAATAAGCCAGAGGAAATTTTGTGCCCGAGGACGATTGTCTCTTCTTTCCTCTCTCATTCTATGCCTTTGGGGCTAAAACCCTTTGTTTTTGAATAGTGAAAGTGCTGATAGCAGTTCAGCACTATTTTTGTATTTCATTCTAAGATAATGATTCATAGCATCAAGATAAAGAATTAAGTAATTTCAATATATAAAACGATTGTCTATTTCCTTGTCCTAGACACAAAGCTTTTGAGTTTTCTTAAAGAATATTTATCTTGAAGAAGGAAAAATATGATCTCAAAAGCTTGGATTTACCTCATTCTTGTAAAATCCTTAATATCAAAGTGATACAAGTTAGTTATTGTTCGAGTATTTTGTTAAGGATTACAAAAGTTGTCTTGTTTCATAAATGAAATGGAACAGTCAAAAAGAACTTTTTAATTATTATTATCATTTTTACTTGCTAGTTTTTCACACCAGTTTTAACTGTTGCTCTTTCACTGGAGTTTGAGTAAAAGCAAGTCTCTTTAGATCTCCAGAACTCTTTTTTCTAGATTTTTAAACCTAAAGGCTAGGTATGTATATTATACAAGGAGTTTCACGATTGTTGAAACAAAGTAACAACCTCAAGTTCTGAAGCGCTAGGGAGTGTGGAGTATCATTTTATTGCCATTACTTCCAGGTCCACTCTGACCCAGAGTGTTAGTGTCTATTAGAGTCCTATCTATGTGTCAAATAGATCTTTTTAGAATTTATTTGTATTTGATAGGACCATGTACAATGAAAAACTTTTTAAAAACAACAACACAAAAAATGTAAATATGACCATTCAGTGAATCTGATTTCCTAACCTCTAGGGATGAAATAACCCTCGACAGGTTGACATGCTGTTAAAATCAATCAATCATGGGTCAGAAATAGTAGAATGATTACCTGAAATAGAATATAAAAAAATAGCTATGTCTTGTCAGCTGGGGCTGTAAAATATTTTGACTGCACCTCTCCAGAGAAGTAAGACCCCCCCCCATACTCCCAAGAGTGTCCTAGATATGATACTAAACCACTGAAGCGGTAGTACCTGTTTGGGTCCTATCTCGTCTCATGAGTCAAATAGAACTATTTAATCATTTACTATACTTGAAACCATTTAACTATGTGCAAACAAATGAGCTCCAGCTTGTTTAAAATGTTACCTACAAACTATTAGCTTATAAATTATATATATATATATATATATATATATATATATATATATATATATCTGTGCGTAAACAGGATTTGGCAGTAAGTAACCCACAAGGTTTTTATGCCATAAAACAACCAAACCAGACCAAAATAATAGCGGCTAAAATATTTTAAAAATTGAATTAAATACAAGTCAAAATGAATAATAAAAAAAATATATTTATTTATTGATGACTAAAAAGATTTCTTATGTCTGTTCATCATTTTATTTCCCAATACAAAATATTCTATCAAGTTTTATTCAGATCTGTTATGAATCTATCACTCATCAAAAACTAAATGATTGATTTTAATGGCATGTTAACCCATCTTGTATTATTTTATAACTAAAGGTTAGGGAATTATATTCATTATATGTTCATGTTAAAAAAATTTGTGTAGTTGTTTCTTAAGAATTTTTTTGTACAGTTCTATAAAATATGAATTATTTTTAGATATCAATTTAAAAGATTATGATCAATTTTTATTAGTGACTTTATAAATATAGTTTATTAATTAGATTGATTGATTTTAACTGTGTCAACCCATTTGGGGTTATTTTATGCCTAGATGTTAGAGAATCGCATTCATTGCACATTTATATTTACCTTTTTTGTGTGGTTGTTTCTTAAGAGTTTTTTTGCACGCAGTTATATAATATCAAGTATTCCTACCTAATACAAATAAATTTTCAAAGAGATCTATAGATAAGACTCTAACCGGAACTACTTCTCCAGGTTAGAGTGGAGTTGGGAGTAATGGCAATGAAGAGGTACTTCACACTCCCCAGATCTCTAAAAGTTGAGCCTTTTTATCAGATGCAACTTAGGACACCCAGTTATTTTTTGGAGGAGGGTCAAACCTATCAATCAGCATATTCTATGTCTTGCAAATAGCATCAAAAACTTAATTACAAAATACAAATCCCAGTCAGATTTGGTTGAAAATATAAACTTGTTTAAGTCAATACTGATTTTTGGCATAAATCAAAGAAAAAGCAAAAACAAGTTCTTTCAAGTTTAGCTGATTGTCTCACTAAAATATGTTCACAATACAAAAAATATACAAGGATTTTTGGTCAGCAAATTTATTTAGTTCATAGAACTAAAATATCTTTTTAAAGCGGTTGGCTGCATTCATTAAAAAATGACACTTGAAATTCTTAACAAGAAAAAATTTTAAGGCATTGCGAACCACAATCTAAAGCTCTCACTCCAACAAGTAGCAATTGAGTGATTCCTTTTTTTTTTTTCATTCCTTTCTCTCGAAAATTTTGCAAAGCTAATTTAACAGAACAATACAACCCCCCCCACAAATACTTCATTTAACCCATTAAACACTGAGACCTGATCACTTACTGAGATTCTATCCTTGGACATTTTTGATAAAATTCACTGTTTCAGAACTGCCTGTATAACGACTAAATTTTTAATATAGACAGCTATATTCTATTTATATGTTAAGCAGTTATTCTTTTTGATATACCACACCTGTCAGCATTTAGATCTGCCTTTTACTCTGAGAGAAGGAAGGCAACATCTACATCTGATGCTTTTCCCATCTCTTGCTTGGAAGATTTTGTATGTTTTTACCCAACCCCTCCACCACAAGTAGGATGTGACACCAGGTCAATTTTTTGACTGAGTACAACTGTTTTGAATTCAGAGTTTTCCTTTTCTTAGATTGGTTACGATACCAAGGTTAAAGAGCCCAATCTGCACTATTTATCCATTGCTAGAGTAAAAATAGATTCATACCTATCCGAAGGGCATTGATTAGCACTATGTGAAATGCAAACAACCTTGTCCAGGATTTGAACTCAGGTTTCCAGGTATTTTTAATGATAAATGCTAGTTATACCACTAGCACCTCTCAAACAGCTTGTATAATAAGTGACCTGGAGCCTGTGTACCAGGCTAAGCAAAATATAGCAAATAATAATAACTCACAAGACATGCAAGGTTGACCCATGCAAAATTTGAACTTCCACCTGATGGAAACAAAATCATTTTTGAAGCATTCACAAAAATATATGAACAAAGAGTATCACTTAGATTTAATAGCCCAATCAGCTGGGCCTGTAGAATATGCTGATTGCATCTCTGCAGGGGAGTAAGACTCCACACCTAGTGTGTGTCCAGGATATGACATTAAACCATCCTTTGGTAAGGCTCCAGTCTTGAAGTTTGGGGAATGTTGGGTACCTCTTCATTGCCATTACTCCCAGGTCCACTTTGAACCAGAGTGGTAGTACTTGTTAGTGTCTCATCTGTGGGTCAAGTAAAACTGTTTAATCAATTGAGACTCTTTAACTGTATGTAAATAGAACTATTAGTGTTAAATAGCAATTTAACTGCATGCTAAAAAATTAGCTCTGGCTCATTTAAGAAATAATGTTTCCTATAAACTATTTATTTAAAAATTGCATAATATATGCATAAACAGGATTTGGCATTAAATAACCATCAAGAGTTGATATGCCATCAAACCAAATAACCTAATCATTTCACTGAAGATAACTATGAAATGCTTGTTAGATTCCTTCACTCACTCCAAAATTGAAGCATGAATATTATCATGGACCACTTTTACAACAGGAGCCCAATGGGTTCACAGTTCATCAAGGTTTATATATAAAAAAAAAAATAGGGATAAAATATATAGCAGTCATAAATTTTTTTATCAACACTTATACTCTGAATTCAACTGACTTTTCTCCAGATCAGAAAATACTATCAACATGAAATATTAGATTGATCAATAATGTCTGCATTCTTTGTTGATTAGGAAAAAAAAAACAAATTGTTAAGAATTATTACCTGTTGATTTTTATCCAAGAAGGAAATGCCTATGATTTATTCATGAAGGCATGTTTCAGGGGTTGAAAAAAAGGTTTATAAAAGTCATTGTAAAGGTTGTTTGCTCAAATATTTTCATAGAAATTGATATTACCTAATAGGGGAAATCCTCGTGGTGTAGTTGCTAACATGCTAAACTGTGACATTGTAGTAAGTGAGTTCAAACCCAAGTCACAGTATTACATTCACTTTCAGACTAATACCCTTGGAGAAGATATGAACATCTTTATCTCTTGAGCTATGGGTCGAATAGCACCATTGTTGTCCTTCAACAAGGATGACTTTGGCACTGAATAACCCACAAAATTTGATATATCATTAAAAAAAAGAAACCAAACAATTATCTAATAAAATCAAAAGAACACCAGCTTGTAACTGTAGGCTTATTTACAACTGCTAAAAAGTTATGTTCAACTTTTACTTGTGAATTTATAGATATAACTTATTGATTAGATCATTAATTTTAAATTCATGCTGACCTGTCTGGGATTATTTTATGCCGAGAGGTTAGGGACTGATAGATTGTGCATTTATATTTACATTTTGTAAAAGTTTTTTTGCAAACAGTATAATGTCAAGTATTCTAATCTAATACAAATAATTAGCACACAGTTTTATGGTATCAAGCATTTTTATCTAATACAAATAATTTTCTAACATCTATTTGACCCATAGATAGGACCCTAACAGACACTAGTACTCCAAGTCAGAGAACTGGCACTTCACCATCAGATACAAGTTAGTTTCATACTTAGGACACTCCTTTGAGAGGGAGGTCTTACCCCTCTGCATAATATGAAGTTGTGGAAGTGAAGTTGGTGACGATAGTCGAGGGTGACCCAAAGGCTCCCTTTTCAATAGCTACTACACCAAGGTGTAAAGGGGGACACTACTCCTTTCCCTGGAATGCTCAACTTTACCCTTGATCCATACCTTATAATGTTGAGTGTTAAGCAAGGAAGTATCAAGTACCATTTTTTTGAGTCTTTGGTATGACTCGACCTGAGATTGAACCCAATGGACCGGCATGATATACAGTTAGCATATTTTAAGCCATGCTAACAGAGCAGTGAGATGCCTTTGAATAAGATTATGTACTGCATGAGTCATATTCTCAATGAACAGGTGGGTAGATTTTTATATCTCATGCAGGTTTATCTTTATTTTTACAAAATATTCCATCACCCTGATCTGTGATCTTACTCGGGAGAGTCAAAAGTTTTGTGATATTTTGATAAATGCTAGTTTGCGGTATGTATATCACATGACCAAAATGATTCAACCCATGGAAGATACCTGTTGTAGTTGGTAGTGTTGTGATAGTTGGTGCACTGTCATGTAAATTGCTACACTCAATGTGAGATAATGCAGTCTAATTTAGGAACTTATGTCTTACGAGTACAAACTGGGCCATAATGCAATGAAGCACAAAATATTTGGTTTGGTTTGCTTTTATGGCATATCAACCTTTGTAGATTATTTAATACCAAATCCATTTTTATTCATATAAACAGTTCTATTTCAAACAATTCAGTTTAGTAAAAATATAGTTTTTGCTTACACACAGTTAACTATCAAAACAGTTTTATTTCAAACAATTCAGTTTAGCAAAAATACACAGTTTAAATGTCAAAAACAGTTCTATTTCAAACAATTCATTATAGTTTTTTGTTTACATATAGTTAAATATCAAAACAGTTTAGTTCTATTTGACCCATAGATAGGATCCTATCAGGTACTACCACTCTGGGTCAGAATGGACCAGGGAGTGATGGCAGTAAAAGGGTACTCTGCATTCCCCAAAGCTTCAGCATTACTAGAGCCTCACCATCATATTGTTTAGTGTCATATCCAGGACACTTGTTGGGGGAGGTCTTACCTCTCTGCAGAGATGCAGTCAGTGTATTCTGCTGCCTCAGCCGACTGGACCATGTTGCATAGAAGGTGAAGGCACTGTTGATCACAGTACAGTAATCAGATAAAATTTTAATTGGGTTGCAAGAACCTCAACAATCAGGCAAGGTCACATAAGCCTAAAACCATAGAATCCGAGGCCATACTTTAACCCATAAAGACAAATCCAGCATCTTACAGTTCAGTGTTATTCATCACCTTCATGACTGCGAGGAATCCCCAGGGTGAAGAGGCTAATATGATTGACTGCAACATTGTAGTAAATAAGTCGGAACTCCACTTGCACTTTTACAGTCACTTTTTGACTCATACCACTTGGGAAAAGCATGAACCCCCTTATCCTCATAGCTATAGATCAAATGGTACCATTTCAGTTTTTCTACAAACATGGCTTTGGAATTGCTATGCTATTACACAAAAAATCTAAAACAAACCAAACCTTGGGCCCAGTCGGTTGGGGCTACAGAATATACCAACTGCATCTTTGCCAAGGAGTAGGACTCCTTTAATGAGTGTCCTGCATATGATACTAAGCAATCTGATGGTGAGGCTCCAGTAATGCTGGAGCTTTGGGGAATATAGAGTACCCCTTTTTTACCATCACTCCCAGATCTGCTCTAGCCCAGAGTGGTAGCACCTGATAGGATCCTATCTATGGATCAAATAGAACTAAATTGTGTACTTATGTTAAACCGAATAGTTTGAAATAGAACTGTTTTTGACGTTTAACTGTATGTAAATGAAAAACTGTTCTTATGTTAAACTGAATTTCTTGAAATCGAACTGTTTATATGTATAAAAATAGATTTAGCATTAAATAACTTACAATGGTTGATGTGCCATAAAACAAAACCAAAGAAATGAAACCATAACGACCTCAACAAAAGAATCTGGAGATGCTGAATTGTGCTTTATGTTTGCAAAATATTGTAAAACTTTCAACTCACCCTAGTATATTAAGACATTTCATTCACTAACAGGAAAAACTTGTTAAAAAACTTCATCAACATAACTTGTCTCTTATTTTTATCAAAACACATTCATAATGATTTATATATGTTCTTCATGTTTGAAGTCCTTTACAAGTGAGTCTGACCTACGTACAACTTATTCTGTGCTCTGATAATCCCAGTGAGAGCATTTTCAGTTTACCTAGTTTGTAACTTCTCACCATCACTGTTGGCCTTGGGAATCGGTAGGAGGACTCATATCTGACCAACCACTTATCAGAAATCTCTCAAAAGGAAGGCGAGGTCAAAAATGGAAAAGTGTTGAAATTACCTCAAGTGAATCAACACATGTTCATTCCACTTAGTGCTTAAGAGCAAACTCTCAGCACTGACTGAAGAAGCAAATTGAAAATGAACTATCAAATCTACTGGGCTACATACCACCCAAATGAAGTGCATACCCTAGCTGCTATGTTCCACCCAGATGAAATGCTTACACTTGCTGCTACATTTCACCCTAAGGGAAGTAAATAGTACAACTGCTATGTTTCACCCAAATAAACTGTACATTACCAAGTTACTATATTCCATTCATGGTGAGGTTATAATATTCCACCCTGATAAAATGCATACTTACCTGAGGTGTTCCACCCAGAAGCATTGTATAAATAAACTATATTTTCCCCAGATGAAGTGTATACTCTAACTGCTATATTCCACCCTGATAAAATGCATACTATATCTATCTTGCATCAAAAAGTATTGTATAGCAAAGCTACTATATTCTATCCAAATGAGATGTATACCCAAACTGCTATATTCCACCCTGATAAAAGGCATACTCTACCAACTATATTCCACCTGGAACTACTATATAACTAAGCTGCTAAATTCTTTCCAAATGAGGTATATACCCAGACTGCTATATTCTACCCAAATAAGTCCATGCCCATACTCATGTCACTATCAGAATTAATGTGCTAGAAAGCAAAAAAAAAAAAAAAAATTTCCGAGTGTAAAGCAAAAAAATTATTTGAACTTTAAAAACTGAACTTGACATTTCAAAATCTGTTTGCATTACTTTTAGTCCTGAGATAATGATTAGAGAATTATGTTGTTATAATTATTTTAAATTGTACTTGCTTTGATCAGAACATACTGAAGAAAGCTTTAAAAAATCTTCATTCCTGATAGAAAATTAAATTTTAGGTTGATTTTATTTTGTTTATAAGTTGACTTGATTTAAAACCTTTCAGAAGAATTATAAACTTTTCTAAAATCATGGCCAAGCCTACATTTTGAAAAATAAGATTTTCATTAATATGAAACTAAAAGAAAAAACAATTTTCTTTTTTTTCTAGGAATAAAACTTACATGAGAAAATAAAAAGAGAGTTTTGTTATAAATTCTCGCTGAAAAAGATTCTGGAAAAAACATCTTTATTTGTCGGTTTTCAAGTGTTACTTCAAAATCATCATCATCATCAAGGCATACCAACAGCATAGATTTCTTTGAATATTTCTCGCCATCCATCCCTATTGGTTACTACTCTTGGCAAGTCCTCTAGAGAGTATCCAGTTTCTGCACAGAAATGAAAAATATAAGTTTTTGCTGGTCTGCCAACTCTGATTTGTTACGTAGAATTCCATAGGAGAATGTCACTTATGAGTTCATCATTACTTCACCAGCAGTGCCAAGCATGTCTAACTTGTTTACTTGGATGATTTGTGAGATGGGAGGTAAGTGGTCATACAAATGCTATTTTGTGGAGTGCTGCTCAAAGAAACCTTGGTCACTACTCATTACACCATGTATGCATGTGTAGCATAACTATAATCCTTTGAGGAATTAGTAACCTGAGTTTAAATCCTTCATCATCATCTTGTCGTGCCATCAGCATGGATATCCCTGACCGTCTCTTGCTACCCCTCCCTATCATTCATCACTCCCAGCAGGTCCTCAGGGCTACACCTTGTATCCTCACAGAGCATCTGTATGTACATGCGAGCTGGTCGTACTGCCTTTGCTCGGCCATGTAAAGGGGTCCATAGGAGTACATCACTTATGAGCTCGTCCCTACTTCTCCAGCAGTGTCCTGTATGTCTGGTTCATCTAACTTTGATCGTTTTCGTGATAGGTGGTAGGTGGCTGTATAGCTACTGCTTTGTGGGGTGTTGCTAAGAAAAAAAAAATTAAATCCTTGATAAGGCAATTTGCATTTCACTTCATGCAAATGTTCTTAATTCACACGAATCTATCTCTTCTTCTCTGAGCTATGGGTAAATAGTAGGGCAAATTGGGTTCTTAAGCCTTTATATAACAACTAGTCAAGATTTGATTTTGATTTCTTTTTTTAATATCATATCAACCTTCATGGCTTATTTAATGCCAAAACCATCCTTATAGAAGAACAGTAGTGGGGCTATTTAACTCATAACTAGGGGAATAAGAGGGTTCATATGTTAGTCTGAAGGAGAACATAATAGTATAACTGGACTTCTGACTCACTTACTACAATGTTGCAGTCCAGCATATTACCCACAATGCCATGACGACTCTCCTAACTGGTCTACTAGAAATAAAACTCTGAATTCAAACAAGCTTAAAAATTGATCTTGTGTCACATCCCATCTATGATGGAGGGGGATTGAATAAATAGAATAGTTATGTACTAAGCTTAACTTAGTTTTGTACCAGACAATAAGTATGGGGCTCCTAGTGAGGATCAAACTCACTTATCAGTAATACATGATTCTTTGCAAGACAAGCTCACTATTATTCTGAGACAATTAAGAAAAGACGGCAAACCTACACAAATGAGTTTGATTCTCATTGGGTGCCCATTCCTACGGCCTTGTGCCACATCTAAGTAGAAAGCTTAGTAAATTACAACTCAAGTCAGAATTTTTCAGAAGTTTATTGAAGCTACAATATTTAGTGTTACATGACACACAGCAAATATTATTGAAAATAATATTTAATGTGTAAAATGATATTAGTAATAACAATTTCAGTCATTGTATATCTACTTTTTTTCTTTTGTCGTCATCCTCATCATCTGCTTTAGGACAAGTTTTTGACCTTATTTTTGAATAATGGCATTGTAGAGTTTAAAAAAAAAAAGAAACTAAACCAAAAAAGCACACCCACTTTTACTTCCTATGTATGTATACTCAATCTGTCATGTCTAGCTGATTGTAATTCAGTCATTACTATCCCACCAGGGAGGGAGTGTCCCCTCTTCTTGTTTAGCTGCTGAAGGGTGCCAAAGACTCCCAGCCCCTGCCCTTTATGTCACACAATTACCCTCAATTGCTTTTCAGCTTTGGGAGGTTGTGCTTTCTATTATATTTTATGCAACTGCGATTTTCATGACAGTTCTCATTTGATTTAGGTTTGGTTTGGTTTCTTTGTTTAATGGCATATCAACCTTTATGGATTATTTAATTCTAAAGCCATCCTTGTAAAAGAACAGTAGTAGTTCTATACAACTCATAGCTAGGGGGATAAAAGGGTTCATACCTTTTTCAAAGGTATCAGTTTGAAAGTGAATGTAAAAACATGACGAGAGTTTGAAATCACCATGATGTTGCCATCCAGAACATCAGTCACTATGACTAGACTCACTTTTCTTTCTCTCTGTCTCTCTCTCTTTCTCTCTCTCTCTCTATATATATATATATGTATATATATATATATATATATTGGTTTAATTTCTTTGTCTAATGGTATATCAGCCTTTGTATGTTATTTGATGCGAAAGCCATACTCAGAAAACAACAGAAGTGGTTAAATACTCATAACTTGAAGGATAAGGGTGTTCATGCCTTTCTCAGAACTATTTATTAAAAAGTGAACATTATAGAGTGATTGGAGTTCAAACTCACTCACTATAATGTTGCTATCTAGCATGTTAGCCACTGCACCATGGGAACTCTTCTTTATTTGATTTAGCATTCTCATTGTCAGCATCATTTTCCCAACTTATGTTCAGAACTACTTTTGATAAGATTTATGGAAATATTTGTGATTGTGTGCATATCTTCTTTAATTCATGCACTGATGCATGTTAGGGTATATATATAAATTTTTACTGCAAATATATATTTTAATCCTTTGAGCACTGAGGTCAAATTTATAAAAACTTATCAACTGGCTGGGATCTCCACACTGGCAAATTGCTACTAGTATTGGGGAAAATAAAAGTACCCCTGGTATACCAGTGTAATGAGTTCAAAGAGTCAAATATACCATAATGATTTGTGTATAAGACACAAAATTTCCAGATTTTTCAGCAGAAAAGTTAGGAGTGCATATTATATCTAAGAACTATTTAAACAACTTTTTTCCTGCCAAATGCCTCTCCATATTGAGGATAGGATGACCGAAAGTAAAGTATATCTATAGTCTAAGGTAATGTGCTTTATACAGTTACAGAGAAATATCCACTGGAATGTGTATTTGTTTATAATTTTGTTTCCCCTGACATGAGTTTATTTTTGCCACTATATTGCTGCATCTTTGTGTGAACATGTCCGTGTGTTTGCTCTAAATTCTGTGTAAATTTTGAGCTTTAAAACACAATGTAAACTATATAAATTCATATTTTTGTCAGTATGAATCAATAAAAAGTTGATCAAATGCTAAATTTATGTCAAATTTGCTAGTAGATATTCTAAAAAGATACTGCGTATTATACGCAAGAATTTTTTCCAGAATGTTGTTGGTGCAAATTAAGGTAGATGTTATACATAAGTGCATGTTATACACAAATAATTATGGTACATATGTTTATACCAGAGAATGGTAAAATTTGTATATATATATATATACATGTTTATGCACACATACGCACACAGACAGACACACACACACACATATATATATATATATATATATATATATCAGATACTGAGCACTGTAAAAAATTATATAAATTGCATTTATTTTTTATTTACTTACATGTGAAAATATATAAATATACATATATATATATATATATATATATATATAATTATTTTACATGTAAATAAATAAAAAAATAAATACAATTTATATGATTATATATATATATATAAATTTTTTTTTTTTTTTTTCATCATACAACATGTGGAAGCACGTGCGATACCCTAGCCTCATCAGCCGCCATCCAGGGTGATAACACAGTTTCGGTAGCTCAAGGCGGAGCTACCGAAATAAAAATATAAATAAAATTTATATGATTATATATATATATATATATAATATTTTCACATGTAAATGATTAAGAAATAAATGCAATTTATATAATTTTTTTTCACTGCTCAATATCTGAGATCAAGACACTATAGAATAAAATTATATCCAGATATTGATTAAAATCATCTTTTTGAATTGTTTCTAAAAATCCATCAAAAACTGGTTGCTTCACACAAGTTTTTATCATTATTAGCAATTTCATAAAGTTTTTATCAATAGTCAGACACACTATAAGAAATTCATGAAACTGGCAGTAATGCTGAAATGCTGTATTAACAAGCACTTTTAGACATTTTTTAAAACTGATTTTTAAAAAACGATTTTGATCCCAATTTGGATATAACTTTACTTTTTTCCTCTCTGTGTGGGTGTGTATATATATATATATATATATATACTCTACTTTACAGCATCTGAAGCTGAGCACAATATAGACATTATATGCTTGCAAGAATATAGATATTATCATAATGAACTAGATTTAAAATGCCATGATACCAGTAATGGGTGAACATTTGTCATGCCATCTGTGTGGAAAAACTCTGTCAATACTGCCATGCAAGTTGTAGGAATGCTTTTCAGCCCCTGTGCCTTAAAATCACAAAATAGCATAGAGAAAACCAAACCAAGAATTATGTGTGCTACATTCAATGGCAAATCCTGCACAACAATTGTCTCATGCTACAGTCCCAATAATGCTTAAGATGAAATGGATACCACCACCTTCTACCACAGGCTATTTTCTCTTACTTAACACATTCCCATATATAACGTTCTAATCATTGGTGAAGATATGAACACTCAAATAGGCAAAGATGAAAATAATAATAGAAATAGCATAGAAAATAGAAATAAAAATGGCAAAAATCTAACAGATTTTTCACTCAAGAACAGTCTTTCATGTCTTACCAAAAAAAAAAGAGAAAAAACTATGGACCTTCACCAGCCAAGTTAACTCTAAGATACAACTAGATTATATACTCATAAAAAAGAAGCAGATAAATAGAGCTGCAAACTGTATGACATACTCCTCTTTTGAAAAAGTGTCTTCCAATCATAGAATTGTTTCAGTAACAATACACCTAAGTCTTTACAGAAATAAGAAACAGTCAAAACCACACATTGTGACTGGTCCTCACATTCCAATTGAGATATAAGCAGTAAATATATAGTAACTATAAGAAATAAATTTTATACTCTTTAGGAGATATCTGAAAGACATATTCCAAATGAAGAATATGAAAACTTTGTTACTGCATACCAACCAAACCAAGATCTAAATATAGAGATCCATGAGAGTCACTAGAAGTTAGGAAAAAATCAGACAACTTGAAAAAAACATCCTTATTCAATAAAGAAAGCCATAAAATATCAATGAGCAGAAACTTAAGAAAACCTTGAAAGAAGTAACTAATACCTACCAAAAAGAGCAATTAGAATACATTCAAGGCTAAATCGATAAAACTAGAAATTCAGAAGAATATAGACAATCATAAATAGCATGGCAGACAATAAATGAACTGAGCTGAAGGAAGAACACATTGAAAACAAAACTAAAAGCTGCCAGCCAAGAAGAAAGACTTCTGAAATGAAAAGAACATTTCAAGAATCTGCTCAGAAACCCTTCAGAAATTGCTGACAAATCTATTAAAAAATTATTGATGGTCAACAAGACATCAAACTACGACAGTTTCTGGAGGGAGAACTTGATGCAGTATTGGAAAAAATCAAAAACAAAAAAGCTACAAGCCTCAACAAAATACTCCTTGAAGTTTGGAAAACAAGAAAATTTGATGACATACTTCTTTAATTATCCAATGCAGACAATAAACAAAACAAAACACAACTGGGAAATGGACAAAAAATTGCACCCTTCTTTCCTCCAAGAAAGGTGACTACAGAATCACTAAGACCCACAGAGGATAACTCTTCCTACTATAGCGGCAAAGGTTTAAAATCTCTTGATTCTCAATTGTATCTAAACTGAAAGCAAGAAAATTCTTTGAAAAAATCGGAACAGCTTTCTAAGAAATTGTTCCACAACCTCACATATTCTGACTATCTGTCACATCATCAAAGGTGTATAGGCAAAGAATCTCAAGGCAACACTACAATTTGTAGATTTTTCCAAGAGATTTGATTCCTTACACAGAGGAAAGATGGAGCAAATACTATTAGCATATGGTCTTCCCAAAGAAAGTGTTAACACTATAATGATGCTTTTCAAGAATACAAAAGGAATGGTTCACTCGCCCGATGGAGATACAGGCTTCTTCGACATAGTCACTGGAATCTTGCAAGGAGATTCATTAGCACTATATTTCTTTATGTTCTGCCTACACACTTCAGACGTCCTTAGATCTAATAAAAGAAAATGGTTTCACATAAAAAAGGCAAGACGCAAACAATATCCCGCAGAAACTATGACAGATGCAGACTATACAGATGACCTAGCACTTCTCACAAATACACCAACCCAAGTGGAATCCTTACTTACATGAGCTCTCTGCAGTCACAAGGTGTAGCCGAGAAGACCTGCATGATAGGGACAAATGACAAAAGAAAGTCAGGGAACTCTGTGATGTCAGTATAACTTGATGATGATGATATATATATATATATATATATATAATGAGTGTGTGTATATGTATATCTGTGCCTTATTGTATTCAATCAGCTTTTTTAGTACACTTTAAGACTCCAACCTTCAGCAAGATCTATAAGATATAGGTCAAGAGTGAAAGGCCTTACCCTTACAAACTGGCCCATGATATGCAAGCGGGAGGTTTCAATTCAAAGTTGTTCTTCTCTAAAATTAGTTGCCCTATCAAAGCAAAAGACTGCAGTCTGCTTGACTCTTTATAAAGGGATGGATTCATGCTTTTTCCAAGGGCATTAGCATGAAGTAAAATGCAAATGCCTCATCCAAAATTTGAACTCAGGTTGCTAATTCCATTTCTTATAATGATAACCATTCCAACACATATTCTCATTATTTTATCCTTAGTTGGGAGGAGAGACAGACTTTCCTTAGAGCATTAGTATGAAATGAACAAATTTATCTTTGATTGGAGTTAAAACTTGATCAACACATAACCTATGTGTGTATCACTCCAGTAGCTAATAATATATATGTAAAAAGATATACATAAAAACTCCTTCGCTTACACTGAGAATGATCATGGCTCTAGTTTAAGATATCAAGCTGACTTTATGTCTGCTGGGTTTCGATCTCAGCTTGAAGCATCTTGCGGGTCTAGTTCTAAGGAGAATTGAGTACCTCTGGATGGCCATTTCTTTGAGGTTTACTTTGACTCAAAGTGGTAGTAACTGTTAGAGCCCCTTCTATGTCAAATTGATCTGTTTAAAAATTATTTGTATTCAATAGAAATACTTGATGCTATGTAACTAGATTATTTGTATAAAAAATTGTTAGTTGAAGCTATAATTGTTTATTAAGGATTAATATTAGTTATTTGAAGCCATACAACCATGTACCAATTATATCATGAACCAGAAACAATTACTTGAAGTCATGTAATTCTGAATAAATTATCAATATTGGATAGGTATGTTTGAAACCATAGAACTGAGTGCAAATTATTTGTATTTGATAGGAATACTTGATATGATAACCGTGTGTAAAACAACTCATAAGAAATAACTACACAATAAATGTAAGTATCAATATACAATGAACATAATTCCCTAACCAAAGTTCATAAAATAACCCTAGACAGGTTGATATGCCATTAAAATCAGTCAACCTATCAAAAGCATCTCACAGCTGATTAATGTAAAGTCTCCTCTGACTGGTTGTTAACTTGTATCAAAGCTTTGCTGTTGGATCTTGAGATATTCAAAATGGTTGGATACATTCTGGACAGACCAATGTATTTCTTGTGTATTTATATCTCTTCAGTAAATAACAATTATTGTCAAAGGAAATGGACTGGGCTATCTGTGTTCAAACCCAGGATGAAGCTGTTTGCATAGCACTTATACCATTGGGAAAGATATGAATCTAACTATCCTCTGTCCAACTATGATTAAATTGCAGGGCATACTGGGCTCTTTAACCTTGGTATGGTAACTGATCTAGAAGGAAAACCAGTTATAGACCTGAATAAGGATGGGCTGCACCAGACTATTCCTGCTAACCAGTTTAGGAGAAGGAAAACTCTGAATTCAAACCAGTTGTAGACCTAGACTTCACCAGGCTATTCTTTCCCAGCCACACTACTTGAATAGCACCCCCTCTATGAAACCTGATTACAGGATAACCCTTCTCATACACTGTATGTGTTCATTTATGTGTGTGTATATGTACTTCTTGTGTGTGTATATGTGTGTGTGTGTGTCTATATGTTTATGTGTGTGTGTCTGTGTCTGTCTATGTGAGTATGCATGCATGTATGTGTGTGTATTCACGCTAAATTCAACCAACTTTAAGTCATTAATTTTTCAAAATGAGAAAATTAAAATCCATTTAACTGATGCTATTTAACCTTGAAACATTATTTCCTTTTGTTTTTATACATCATCAGGAATCTTAGATTAATCATCATGGTTTCTTGAGGAATACATACTTTTGCAACTGGTGGCTGCCTTTCATGCCACTTATTCTTAATTCTTCTAACCCTACCATATACCCAGGGATACACGTGCTGACACTTCATCAAAAGTTAGAGTGGGCATTGTACAAAACAAAAACATCTGCATTTCTAATTTAGGCATTTAATTTGGAGTACACACCACAGAAAAAGTAATTACACAAGGTGATATTCACAGTGTTCAATATGATGAATATGTATACATTATAAAAACAAAAATACTAGCCAAAATTAATAATAGTGGTGAACAATGTTTCATCTCAAAATAAAGACAAAGAAAAACATGATAATACTACAGCCATTGTAAAAAAAAAAAAACTCTAACAAATATGGCACTTGGAGAAATCAAAAAAAACTAACTAGTGTTGACTAATACATGTGCAATGGTTTTGGGGATTTGTTTGGTTTCTTTGTTTAATGACATATCAATCTTCATAGGTTACTTAATGTCAAAGCTATCCTTGAAAAGGAAAAGTCGTGGTACTATTTAACTCATAGCTAGGCAGATAAGGGGAATCCTGCCTTTCCGAAGAGTATTCATTCAAAAATTAATATAATGGTGCAACTAAAAATTGAAGTTGCTTACAACAATGTCTCAGAGTGCCTTGGGTGATGTAATTGTTAGCAAGCTAGATAAGCAAACCTTCACAAGTGAGTTTGAGTCTCATTGGGTACCCAATTCATATGGCCTTGTGCTAAGTCTAAACAAAAGGCTTAGTAAATTACTACAACAGTGTTGCAGCCCACCATGATAGCCACTATGCTAAGGGGATTCTCCCTTGTAAGTTTGAAATTCAGAATCTAACTGGAAGAACTAAGAGCTTCAAAAATGAATTCCATAAATGAAAGTTTTTCTAAGGACAAATCAAGAGATGACATATATGATATTTAGTAATTATAATTTTATCCTGTTGTTTGGAACTTTTCATTTTCACAACCTCAGAAAATTAACCAATAAAGATTTAAAGAAATTGAAATCAATTAAAACAATTACTCTCATAAATTCTAAAGCTTTGTAAAAAATGCTCTATTCTGTGTGGATGTTTGACATATCTTCAGAAGTTTGGAGACTTATGAAATCTTAAAACTTCTAAGATTCTTGAAATCTGTTGATTTAGAACTGTGCAGTGGAAATATCATCACACAAACTAATGGAATTGAGTAAATGAAATAGATTTTAAAAGTTTTCCAAAATGGCCAAACCATCGAAAAATTTAAGTCATGAATGTGTTGTTCTTTTTGTAGTGGGGTTCTTTTTTATAAAAATTTTGTTGGAATTAAATTCCAAGAAGATTTTTTAAATGCAAAACCCTCAACTACCTATCTTTTGACACAAGTTAACATCTTGGTTGACCCAAGCCTCATTGTTGTTGAAAACCTGAGTAGAAAAATACATTGGCAACTCAAAGCAGAATGCTGGTCAAGAATCTGTCCAGGAACTAAAGATGACAATGATAAAATATGGAATAAGAGCTTCACTGTTTTTGGCCTGACTCCTATCGAGGTCAGAAGCCCAGTTTTTCTATCAGAAACCAGAATTAGATAAAGAGCAGATGAACCAAAATAATCACCTCTTTTTTACAAGCACCTTGTAGTAACAAGACCTATCAAATTTGGAAGGCTATCACACCTAAAAAAGACAAAGTCACCTCATTTTTCAGCAGAAGTCTAGTTACATACAATACAGTTAAATCCCCCAAAATGTATAGAAGAAGCTCTGTTAACTGTAGTCATAACCAAAATATCAAAAAGTAACTGATTTTTCATTTGTACTGACATAGATTTTCTGGTTTCCCAAAGAAATTATCTCTTCCAAATTCTAGAACCATTTTGAATCTTCTATAAACTTTCTAAACTTTTTTCAAATCATTTGTTATATAAATAATGTTTGTCTATCAGCATCACTAATGACCAAGCTTAACAATGACTACACTGGTGATTTTTTTATCATGGTGAAGGTTTAGGTATTTATTTACCCAACCCCTCCACCATGGAGAGGATATGACACAAAGTCAATTACAAAGTGAAGTACAGCTGCTTTGAATTCAGAGTTTTCCTTTTCAACTGGTTGCCTACTCAAGGCTAAAGAATACAATCTGCTCAACTATTTACTCGTAGATAGATTTATGCCTTTTCCAATAGCATTAGCATAATGTTAAATGCAAACAGCCTTGTCTAGGACTTGAACTTGGGTCACCAATTTTATTTCCTATGACAATAACTATAACTCTATGCATACCACCATTTGTGAAGGCTTATGAGGAGCCAATCTCACTTTTAGACTAGCTCAGTTAGCTGGGGCTGTATAATAGATACACTGACTGCATCTCTGCAGAGGGATAAGACCCCCCCCCCCATGAGTGTCCTGATATATGACATTAAACAATCTGATGGTGCCTGTGGTGTAATTGTTATCGTCGTAGGAAATGGACACGGCAACACGAGTTCAAATCCTGGATGAGAATGATTGCATTTCACATAGCACTAATACCCTTGGGAGAGGTATGAATCCAATTATTCTCCCTCCAGCTATGGGTAAATAGTAGGACAGACTGGGTTCTTCAACCTTGGTGATGCAACTAGTCTAGAAGGAAAACTCTGAATTCAAACCTGTTAAACTCCGCTTAAAGATTGACCTTGTGTCATATCCTGCCCGAGTGGAGGGGTTGGTAAATAGGATTAAACAATCTGATGGTGAGGCTCCAGTAATGTTGGAGCTTTGGGGAATGCAGAGAATCCCTTCATTGTCATTACTCCCAAGTTTACTCTGGCCCAGAGTGGTAGTACCTGATAGGGCCCTATCGATGGGTCAAATAGAACTGTTTGTCATTTCAAACTGTGTGCAAACAAATGACTTATGCTAAACTGAATTGTTTAAAATAGAACTGTTTGATCTCTTAACTGTGTGTAAACAAATGACTGATGTTTAATTGAATTGTTAGTGATACATAGCAATGCTTGGAGCCATTTCAGTTTGTTGACTAATGTTTACAAATCATTTAAATTTAATATACATGTTTAAAGAGAATTTGACATTAAATAACCTACAATGGTTGGTATGTCATTAAACCAAACCAAACCAAACAAACCAAACCAAAAAAACACTTTTTGTGTGAGCTGTTAACTACTGATTTTCCAAAAACAATCCTCAGGTTTTGAATTCATAGTTTTATTTCTCTTTGACAAGTTGCTCTACCAAGGCAGGAGAGCCTAGGCTGCCCAACTATTTTACTCATTGCTGAGGAGAGAAAAGTATGCATTCATACCTTACCCAAGGGTATTGTTGGTTATGTATCTATTAAATAAATATATTGTTGGTATCTAAAATATACTCAATAATTTTCTTTAATTTCTTTTTGTTAGTAACAACATTACTCTTTGAATACTGTCATTTGTGGTTAGTAATTACAAAGATAATTAGATTTTGACTTGCTACTCTGATGACCAATGATGCTCAGACATTTTACATTACTGATCAACAGCATGGTCAATAACTTTTACCATTTGTTGTGACTCATTCAATCCCTTTTTTTTCTTTTTCTTTTTCTTTTTCTTTTTTTTTTTTTTGGTGGAGGGAGTCTTTTGATAATCTATGGGAAATAACTTGTAATTCTAGTTTCATGTATTGTTGGACATAAAAGTGATAATCATATCAACAGCAATATATGAATATGAATCAATAATTCATGTTTCAAGTTGGCTCAATGTCCTTAATTTTAAAAAAAAGTTATTCTCTTTTGTATTGTCTATCATACCTCACATAGTTCCCATAATTTCTCACCTAGCACTTATTTTTAATTGTTAAATACCAGTAGCATGATGTTTGCATGGCATTGTTGTACTCATTTATAAAGCTTTGCATAGTTTACAATTTGGGTTTCTTTGTTTAATGGCATGTCTACCTTCATGGGTTATTTAATACCAAAGCCACATTTATAGAAAAACAGTAGTGGTACTATTTAATACATAGTTAGGGGAATAAGGAGGTTTATATCTTTCCTGAAGGTATTGGTCTGAAAGGGAATGTAATAGTGCAACTGAAGTTCAAACTTGTTTGATATGGTGTCACAGTCATGCATATTAGCCACTACATCATCGGGACAACTCCCCAGCTTAATTTAGCGCAAGGTTAGAAGAATGTGGCATTCAGTAAGAATCAAACGCACATCCAATGGCTTGCAAATGTAGCTTGTGAACTATTACACTAAAGGAAGTGTCTGCATCTTATATTAATCTTACTGTTCATTGCCTGTGACAATTTGTTTAAAAAATAGAACATTTTCATTACCTTATATGGCAAATTGAACATAGAAATATGACCCAATATGTTTTTATCACTGATACAGAAGCCCCAGATCAAAGCAACTAATATAATAAAGCTAGAGCAAATTATTTCCAATGACTGATTTGAATATTTTAAATATGTTGACTGTCTTCCAAATCATATAACTTTGATTTTGATTAATTTCAAGTAATATCTTCATTTGATTGCTATCCACCTCAGCTGGTCTACACAAGAAAATCTCCAGTGTGAAACTTAAAAAGTCAATTTTGACATGTTTGATCATTCACACAATAAACTTTACAAATTTTTTTTTCATTTGAGTTGTATTTTTACCTTTCTTAAAATGGAAAAGCATAATATGGAGAAAATGTTGCTTATTTTCATTTAAGTTTAATGTTAGATTCAATCAACAAAATACCCAAATTTTGACTATCTAAAAGACAAAACAAACAAAAAAAAAACCCACTGGCATGACAAATGTGAAAATGAAATAAGAATAATTCTTCTGGAATGTAGTTAAAACTAAAATTTTTTAATATCTTTTACAACAAAAAGAAAAAGTAATTTTTTGCCAATACAAACAAATGAAGTTAGTAGTTTTACATCTATACTGTTAGTAATGGCAATAAGAATAAATTCCTAAAACAAATACAACTTCTGTTCCATAATAGCTGTTATATTTGCATATAGATTTCATATGCTAAATGTAACTGCTATTATTTGACAGGGGTAGTATTACTTTTTAATTTGATTCTGGATTAAATTATTTCTTTTGGGGATTGTCTCAAAGTTGACCTCAGTATTTTGTTAGGGTCACTTTCTAAAGAAAAGTCAAAAGAAAGTGAAAGTTTACCGTAATTAGTCATGTATAACATGCATTCATATATAATATATACCCCTAACTTTCGTCTTTGAGATTTGAGAAAAATCAAGTCTTGTGTATAATACATATTGACTTTTTGAAATTTGTAGCAGTTAAATTTCAACAAGATCTAAGATTTGTTGAAGTTTTTATTCAGTTTGTATTAACTTAGAATACAAATTTATATAGTTTATACAATGATTTAAAACAAAATTTACACAGTATTTAGGGCAAAGGCAATAACGTGCTCACACAAAAATGTAATAAACTTTTGATGAAAAAGTTCACGACAGAAGAAACAAATTATAAACAAACATGTATTCTAGTGGTTATTTCTCTGTTGCAGTATAAAATGGAAGTGTTTGTTACACATTAGTTCGTTGGGACCATAGATATAACTTACTTTCAGTTGTGCCATCCCAAATATGGTAATGCATGGAGCTGAAAAAATCCAGTTAATATTTAGTTAATGTCATATGTATTGTATGCACCCTTAATTTTTTGGCTGAAAAATCTAGAAAATTATGCATCCAATACATAAATAATTGTGGTACCCAATGTATACCATCTGGTCCGTAATGTCCCTCTAAGAACTGATGTTCTTGAAAAAAGATTTTAGAATTATGCACTTATAATTGTCAATTCTACTGGCTAGAATCCTTATATTAAAAAAAAAGATGAGCAACTTAAACTTATTGATATTTTTATGATGTTTCCAAAAAAGAACATTTCCATTAATTCTTACTGATTCTTATAAGTTATTATTAATTGATAAAGATCAGGAAAGAGTTTTATAAATGTGAAACAATAAAAATGAGGTCATTAGCAACATTTGCTTTCATAAATATTTTGTAAGGTTGACTTATTCTAGTAAAAGGGAAATTGGGGACAGGATCTCCCCATGACATCATGGCTAACATGATGGATTGAAACATCATTGTAAGTGAATTCAAACTCCAGTAGCACTTTTACATTCACTTTTGGACTAATACCCTTGGGAAAGCTATGAACCCTTTTATCCCCTCCCAGCTATGGGTTAAATAGTACCACTACTGTTCTACAGTTTGGTTTGGTTTTATGGCATATCAAACATTGTACGTTATTCTATGCCTAATCCTCTTTATACATGTATATTGCATGATTCGTGTAAGTCTAGTGAAGTGTAAATCATGGACATGGACGAGTATTAAAATAACATCTTACCTCGGTACCGATTCCGGAAGTAACCGGGCGAAACTGGATGAGGTAAAGATGGTATTATATAGCAGAGGAGTGTGGAATGCCCTGTTTTCATTGGCTGTTTACTAAAAGACAGATCTCTATAAGAACGGCTGAAGTCCGGCTTTTTATTTATTTTTTCTTTGCTTTGGTAGAGGCACGAGTGTAGCACGTTGCAATCACGGAGGCGGCTTGGCTCTTTCAGAGTCAAGCCGGGGTTACTGTCGGAGCTGATATAATGCAGAAATAACCCGAAATCGGCAATGAAGACAGCGCATCACTGAAGACCTCCCTGATGCATCTAAGATGTATGATTGAATTGCTAAATGATCAAACAGTTCTATTTCAAACTATTCAATTTAGCATAAGTCATTTGTTTGTACTCAGTTTAAATAGTCAAACAGTTGTATTTAACCCATAGAGAGGACCCTATTAGGTGCTACCACTCCAGGCTAAAGTGGACCTGGGAGCAATGGCAGTGAAGGAGTACTCCACATTCCACATTAGATTGTTTAGTATCATATTGAGGACATTTGTTGGATGGGGGTCTTACCCCTCAGCAGAGGGTGTATTTTCCAGTCTCAGCCAACCAGTTAGTTCTTCCACAGGGATGGCTTTGGCATTAAAAAACCATGAAGATTGATATGCTATAAACAAAGAAACCAAACCAAACCAAGCTGGGGAAGATGAAAGGGCTGAAAGATTAAGTCGGAGGAGAAGTGGTGAACATTTGCTTGTCTTGAAAAACAGCATTAAAATCTTTGTTTTTTATTGGGATTTGATAGGAACTATGCAACTATATCAACTATCAAAGAGAATTACATTTGTTAGGTTGTAGTGGAAAGTGGTGAGCTTCTTTAGGTTTTTCATTTTTTTCTTTCTATCCTTTTATAGCTTTTTCTTCATTCTTTCTATCATTCATTCATAACTCAGTATTTCCATTTTTCTTCCTCTTTCACTCTAATTCTCTTTCTTTCTTTCTTTCTTTGCTTTCATTTTATTTTTACATTTTTCTTTGTATTTTTGTTCTATCTTTATTTTTGTGCACAATCTTTCCCTGTTTATTTCTCCATTCAATTTTCTTTCCTTATCTTTTCATTCATACTTCTCTTATTTTATTCTGTTCTTTTACAAGTCTCTCTCTCTCTCTCTCTCTCTCTCTCTCTCTCTCTCTCTCTCTCTCTCTCCTTTTACTCTTTTTCTCTTGATCTGTCCTCCACCTGATTTTCCTATCTTTTTATTCCTCCTTCTCTTATTTTATTCTGTTCTTTTATAGATGTTTCTCCCCTTCACCCTCACCCTTCTTCTCTCATAATTTAGTTCATCCTCTTTTTAGCCTTTTACTCTTTTTCACTTACATTACCCTCCATCAGACTTTTCTTATGTTTTTTATTGCTGAATCTCTTCTTTTATTCAGTTTTTTATAGAGTACCCTTTCATTACCATTATTTTCAGATCCCCTCTGACCAAAAGTCGTAGTACCTGTTATTGCCCCATCTATGAGTCAAATACATCTGTTTGAATTAAATTATTAGAATTGGATGGAAATATATGAAACCGTATAATTGTGTATGAACAAATTATCACTAAATACAATTTTGAATTTCAGACAGGAATTCTTTGTGTTAAAAATAGTTGCTTGAACTTATTATTTACCAAAGATTATTATTATTAGTAACTTAAAACCATGTAACTATTGGTGTTAGATTAGAATATTTGAAATCATTTCATTATGTACAAACAAATGATTATTTTTTAATGGGACTAGTTACTTTAAACCGTGTTTGAAAATTATTTGTATTAGATATGAATACTTGATATCATATAACTGGGCAAATAAATGATTATTGACAAATAGAAATATTTAGTTTAAAAAAAATTCTATGTAACCTTGTAGACATAGTTACAATTGCAATCAAACATTTAGAAATTAATCAAATTTTGGTGTTGAAAAACCCATTAGGGGTTGCCATGCTAGAAAACAAATAAACGATCAAAGCATCTCTCTCTCTCCCTCTGTTAATTCAGTTTCTCCTCTTTTCTGCCTTTTACTCTTTTTTCTTGTTCTGCCCCCCACCACCACTCCACCAGACTTTTCTATTTTTATCCCTGAATCTCTTCTTTTATTATATTCTTTTTTGGCTGTTATTGTTTTCTATTCTTTAAATCTCTCTCTCTCTCTCTCTCTCTCTCTCTCTCTCTCTCTCTCTCTCTCTCTCTCTATTCAATTTCTCTTCTTTTTAGACTTTTACTCTTTTCCTCTCTAACAGTACTAATTTCTTCACTTTTTCCTCCCTTCCCCCAATCTTTCTATTTACACTCTCAATCTTATATTTCTGATAAGTCCTCCTCTTTAGGTAATTTTCTTTCTCGCTGTTTTCTCTTTTTTTCTTCTCTCCACTCTCCACTCACCACAATCCCTTCCTCCTCTCACCTCATTTATCCTTTGCTTTATTTTCTTACCTCTTTTTCATCTGTGTTTTCCCATAATAAAATAGACTGGCACCAACTGATTTTCTTCTTTCTTCTTCTCTGTGGAGCTAAGCTCATTATTAGATGACCTCAGCTACCCACACTCATATGTCCCATTCATATTGAAATGACAACCACAATTTCTAGCTTACTAATTGACTAATCAGTCAATAACTTAAAACAATCTATAACCTCCAAATCAGCAGAAGTCTCATTCCATCACATCGACCATAGCCCTTCTACATTCTACAAAACAAGCAAACGTTTTTTCCTTGCAGCTATGATATAAAGACTTTCTGGTTGTTTTCATAAAAACTGTTTGGACTGAAAATGTGATAAGGAATAAATAAATATTTTAATAAGGGAATTGTTTGGATTGCACTTAAACCCTAAAATAAAATCAAAGCTAAAATAGTTGTTAATATCTCATCTTGTTAAAATACTGAACATAAAATGACTAATAAATGTGATGACTCCATTTTCCTTCTACATTAAGAAACTATCATTTAAATTTTCGTTGACAGAGAAATACCACCACATTTTGTTGCATATACTCATTAGCTTATTGTACATCTCTTAAAAAGGTCAGAGATTACAGACTGAAAGTCAGTTTCAATTTCATTTCAGACTAAATGGAACTGAATTTTTCTTATTCTAATCAATTTATTCTAATCAACTTATTTGTTAAAAGAATTTTTTCCGAATTTCTTAAATAAGGAATTATTATTGGTTTGGTTTGGTTTCTTTGTTTTATGGCATATCAACCTTCGTAGGTTATTTAATGCCAAAGCCATTCTCCTAGAAGAACAGTAGTGATACTATTTAACCCATAGCTGGGAGGATAAGGGGTTTCATACCTTTCCCAAGAGTATTTGCCCGAAAGTGACTGTTGTACAAACTCGCTTACTACGATTCTGCAGTCTATCGCTTTAACCATTACACCACGAGGATATCCCCCAGAATTATTATTACTAGCAGTACTTCATCATCACCAAGGCATGCTTGAAACAAAGAAAAACTTTTGATGTGGAGTTGAAACAAAAGGAAACCAGAAGACTTTTGATGTGGTGTTGCGACAAAAGGAAACCAGAAGACTTTTAATGTGGAGTTGAAACAAAAGGAATCCAGAAGACTTTTGATGTGGTGTTGCGACAAAAGGAAACCAGAAGACTTTTGATGTGGTGTTGAAACAAAAGGAATCCAGAAGTCTTTTGATGTGGTGTTGCGACAAAAGGAAACCAGAAGACTTTTAATGTGGAGTTGAAACAAAAGGAATCCAGAAGACTTTTGATGTGGTGTTGCGACAAAAGGAAACCAGAAGACTTTTGATGTGGTGTTGAAACAAAAGGAATCCAGAAGACTTTTGATGAGGAGTTGCGACAAAAGGAATCCAGAAGACTTTTAATGTGGAGTTGAAACAAAAGGAATCCAGAAGACTTTTAATGTGGAGTTGAAACAAAAGGAATCCAGAAGACTTTTAATGTGGAGTTGAAACAAAAGGAAACCAGAAGACTTTTAATGTGGAGTTGAAACAAAAGGAATCCAGAAGACTTTTAATGTGGAGTTGAAACAAAAGGAAACCAGAAAACTTTTAATGTGGAGTTGAAACAAAAGGAATCCAGAAGACTTTTGATGTGGAGTTGAAAGAAAATTTAAGAGAGGAAACTAGAATATTTCATTCTAGCAAATAAACTCAAAAAACAACTGTAGTTATTTCCAGTTTGAAAGGACCAAAATTCCAGAGAACAAAAATTTGATTAAAATTCACTTTGGTGTGCAATCACCACAACAATCTAAAAATTTTACAATAATAAAAATTCTACAATTAATAAAATTTTACAATCAATAAAAAAATCTAAGGAAATGATTTTGAATTCCTCTAACCTATTATAAACCCCATTTTTACTACCATACAACTGATTCTTTATCAATCTCCAAGCAAAATTACAAACTGTAGTACTCAACAATTCTTTTGCCAGGGATCATCTAAGCAAGTAAATTTTAATTTTAATATTTTATGTATACATCACTAACCAAATATGACATCATATGACCTTTTCAGCTAATGGACTTTTTAACCCACTCTGATATACCTTTTTCATTCACTGAATCTTTGCTATCCTATTGCAATCAAACTATTTGTGTTAACAAATTTTGTCAGTTGTTTTCTTTGAAGTGTTCTTACACTATTTAACCAAAAATAAATTGATATCAAATTTAACAAGGTCACGAAATCTGTAATAGAGAATTTTCTTCTAATTTGAATGGTGACCTTAAAAAAGGAAATAAAGTGAACTTCTAGCTTAGAAATCAGAAACAGTAGTTTCAAAATAGATACTGTTTTAGATTTTGTTTTATGGATAAAAGTGTATTAAGTTTAGAATCAAAGGTCACCAATTAGTTATAATCTTTGAATTTTCATGATGATTTTTAATCCTCTTTAATCCTCTTTAATCAATGTTTTTAATAATCTTTTAGATGTTTTATAAAGGATGTAACACTAAGGATAAGAGGATAGAATTTACATGTGCATAATTTTCATGCAACAATATTATATCATATTCATACTATATCATATTGATATATTAAATCATACAAATCAACTTGCCCAGCTGGCCGGGGCTGTAAAATACACTGACTGCACCTCTGCAGAAGGGGAAAACTCACCAACAAGTGTCCTGGATATGATACAAAACAATTTGATGGTGAGGTTCCAGTGATGCTGGGGTTTGGAGAATGTGAGGCACCCCTTCATTGCCATTGTTCCCTGGTCCACTCTGGCTTGAAATGGTAGCACCTGATGGCTTAAATAGAACTAAACTGCGTACTTATGCTAAACTGAATTGTTTGAAATAGAACTGTTTTTGATATAGAAACTGTACTCATGCTAAACAGAATTGTTTGAATTAGAACTGTTTGACAAAACTGAACGGCTTGAAGTAGAAATGTTTTTGACAATTAAACTGTGTAATTACATTTAAACTGCATACTTATGCTAAACTGAGTTGTTTGAAATGGAACAGTTTTTGACATTGAAACTGTACTTATGTTAATCTGAATTGTTTGAAATAGAACTCTTTTGACATTTAACTGTGTGTAAATAAAATTTATACTTATACTAAACTGAATTGGCTGAATTGGCACTGTTTATCAAAGGTTGATATGCCATTAAACAAAAGAAACCACTCTGAAATAACAAATCATCAATATTCTTCTGTCCAGGTTTCATCTTGCAGCATGATGAGGAACCTTTTGTATTTAGTATTTTAAAATAGAGAGTAACTTTTCAATCACCCTGTACTTGTGGGTAAAATAGATGGATTTGTGCCTTCCCAATACAAACAGCCTTATTCAAGATTTACACTTGGCTTATGAAGTCCATTTTGTATGGCAATAACCATTATGCTGGTGCACTTCCATATCTTATTATATTTGATCATATTACATATAAAACAACTGTAAAAACACTATTCAAAGATGTTATTTAGAATTTGAAATATATGTGTCATGTGCTAGCCTAATTCAAGCATCCATGTGTCATTTTCAAGGACATTGTTGTGACTTATTTCACAAGTAAATCTGAAAAATGTGTGAGAGATTAATTTAATGTGAAATCTTCCCAGTCTACACTTCCCACCAAGTCAACAATTTTACATTTGGTTAATAAATTTCATGAGACTGGGAGTGTACTGGATTGAAAGGATTCAATGTAGCTGTAGAGAAGAGGAAAATCTCATATTTTGTTTTGGCGCGCTATTTAATTCAACACTGAATTTCACCCAATCAGGATGACTTATCCCATTCAGCCCGGACCTTCATTTCCGGCTGGCAAAACGGGTGAGCGGCCAAACACACTCTCTTCGGCTGGAGGCGGCGACTAGAACGGACGTGTCTCTGGTCGCCCCTGCTTAGCGATGCCTTATAGCTAAACAAGCCACCCGGTGTGGACATATCACCGTGGCTTTAACCCTAGCAGCAGCAACATGGACATTCAACGAGGGAACCTTCTAATTTATGGATTCTTTGCGTCTAATATTTTAGACCAAGGAATCCCAGTTGAATATGAATTAGATACGTTCAACATGCCTTCCACAAGCACCACAGAAATTTACTATGTCGATTCGAGCGCCACTCCGCTCTCGACAAGTTCCCATTTCACCTCTGGTCCACTGTAATGGAGACAACGCATGCCTCTCCCCGAAACACCAGACACACGAAGCTACACGGTGGCCTTGAATACTTCCCTCACACATCCAACGAAACGCTGCCATTTCGAACATCCCGCTAAGCTATCGCGTCTCCAAAACCAACAAGCCTAAAGACCACGAGTTTTGCAGCGCCAAGAACAAACCTCCTCAAAGCTGCAAATAAAAACTTTCGTTCTTGTGTGTTGTTATAAAGCAAAGTCTTGTAATTCATTTCTTGTGCCCATAAAATCTATAGTGTTAGGGAAAATAACTAATTCCCACAAAACTCGCTATAAAATGGTGAACCCGACGTGATTTGGCACATTCTGAATTGCAAGACAAAGAAAAAAACTATTCATAACAACACCTTTCGACCTACTTCATCTTCAACCACCTTATTATTTCCAACAAGCATTGGCGAGGATCTTACCGCAGCCGGAGAGGAAACGACACAACGTAGACACACATACGTTACACCCTTTTCCTCGCTTACCAACAACAAAAACTTCAAACATCACTAAAATTAACCTTCTGATAACAAACACAGCCTTACGAACATTAATCAACCCCACGAAAGAAACAAAAACAGCGAAACATCCAGAAAAATTTTCAAATGTCCCGCCGAACTATCTTCAAGGACTATCCAAACAATGTGGAATTTTTTTCAACTAAACTTTATCAACATTTTTTTTACTTCCGAACTCGCAAAATAGGTAACTTTAACTTTCACTCACCCTACTCCTATTTTGTTTTCTTCAGCAACGTGAGTTACCTCTCCCACCACCTCACTAAAACCTATAGCGACTGCTATCAATTCCAGAGAACCCAAAAGAAAAAACTCACACTACTCCTCTGAAGTACACTGCTACTCCTGTATGCCAATTTCTCGGCTCATGAACTTTTTTCTCAGTGACATTTTGTTTTTTAAAAAAAAACAAAAAACGTACCACTAGGTGCACAAAAAAAGAACTAAACAGGACACTTTCCCTTTTTTCTTATTAATTTGCTTTTGTTCGTTTTTCTTTATATATGTATGTATTATATTTCATTGTTTGTATTTGCTCTTTCGTGTTGTGACACTCGTGGCTTCTTTTCTTTCTTTTCTCTTCTCTTACAATTTTGTGTATCGAATATCAGGTATTCCATACCTGAAATTCTGGGGCCAACCTATGTAGAGAAGAGGAAAATCTCATATTTTGTTTTGGCGCGCTATTTAATTCAACACTGAATTTCACCCAATCAGGATGACTTATCCCATTCAGCCCGGACCTTCATTTCCGGCTGGCAAAACGGGTGAGCGGCCAAACACACTCTCTTCGGCTGGAGGCGGCGACTAGAACGGACGTGTCTCTGGTCGCCCCTGCTTAGCGATGCCTTATAGCTAAACAAGCCACCCGGTGTGGACATATCACCGTGGCTTTAACCCTAGCAGCAGCAACATGGACATTCAACGAGGGAACCTTCTAATTTATGGATTCTTTGCGTCTAATATTTTAGACCAAGGAATCCCAGTTGAATATGAATTAGATACGTTCAACATGCCTTCCACAAGCACCACAGAAATTTACTATGTCGATTCGAGCGCCACTCCGCTCTCGACAAGTTCCCATTTCACCTCTGGTCCACTGTAATGGAGACAACGCACGCCTCTCCCCGAAACACCAGACACACGAAGCTACACGGTGGCCTTGAATACTTCCCTCACACATCCAACGAAACGCTGCCATTTCGAACATCCCGCTAAGCTATCGCGTCTCCAAAACCAACAAGCCTAAAGACCACGAGTTTTGCAGCGCCAAGAACAAACCTCCTCAAAGCTGCAAATAAAAACTTTCGTTCTTGTGTGTTGTTATAAAGCAAAGTCTTGTAATTCATTTCTTGTGCCCATAAAATCTATAGTGTTAGGGAAAATAACTAATTCCCACAAAACTCGCTATATAGCCATCTTTGTTAATTACTAAATTTCTCAATCATGTGACCAAGCATTTAAATTACTAACCCAGAAAATTTCTTATGTAGATATCTTATATATTGCGTATATAAATAGTTTTTAGATTAAAAATAATCTAAATGGAAGTCATTAAAAAGGTGGTTGCATCCGGTTTTTTAAAAATATTTTCTAAATAAAATTCAAAACACTTCTTGATTTATTTAATTTTAATATATATATGTGTGTGTGTGATTTATTTTTCCAAATGAAGTGTTATAATTTAGGTTTGTCTAATATATTAAAATTATAATTTAGTAACACTATATCACTTACTGAAGTTTATTGCTTTGATGTTATTTTGCAAGTTATTGGTTTCTGTTTGTAGTTCTTGTTTCTGCTTCTTTTTACCTTATTTTAAATTTTTTGTTTCTTGTGAAGTTAGGCAAAAGAATAACTTTTAAAGTAATACTATGATCACTTTAAAGCTCTTTGCAGCAGCATCATCATCATCATCATCATCATCATCCTTCTTCTTCTTCTTCTTCTTCTTCTTCTTCTTCTTCTTCTTCTTCTTCTTCTTCTTCTTCTTCTTCTATTGCATTTCAACATTAAAATTTTTAATGCTTTCAGTTCATCAGAACTGATCGAATTTGAAATAATATTGTTAATCATTAAATGACAATTTCAGATAAAATAAAATAGAATTAATTTCATATAAGATTCTATATGAAACAATCCTAAATAACAAAGAACAAGAAGTACAGAACAATTACTGAAAAAAGAAAATAATAAAGGTAAAGAGAATGACTGAAAAAAATTGGCCAATCCCACTCCAAATTTAATTTTTTCAAATTCATCTTAAAATGAAAAAAAAGAAGAATTCAACAGAGCAATCATCTCCACCAATAATAAATATCTAAAAATGTCTTCTTAACCCTTTCAAGATAGACCAGCCAGATCTAACAGGCCAAACATGTGTTTCCTTACAACTGAATCTAATACTAATAGACAGTTGAGGGGAATATGCCATTGAATCAAACTTTAACCAAAACTAATCAAACCAATTGGCAATAGAAGAGTATATGCTATTGAAACAGACTTTTTATGACTAAATATGATAATATTAATTAGTCAAGTAAAGGTATACACAATTGAATCAGACTGTTTATAACCAAATCTCATTATATTAATTGACTATAGAGATGTATACACTATTGAATCAGACTGTTTATAATTGAATCTAATAATATTAATTGGCCATAGAGGAGTATACATAATTGAATCAGACTGTTTATAACTGAATCTAATAATACACGTTGGCTGTTGAGGGATATATACCATTGAAACAAGATGACAGTTCTTACAGAGTTTTTGTGTGCTTTGAAATTATAAATTTATTTTCTGATTTTCTGATAGATTATTGAATTTCAAAACTGAAATAACTAGGCATAGAATTATGAATAACTAGGAAGCCTCGCAGACAATTTGGGACTCAAATAATAGATTTGAAATGGGAAAATAGATAAATTTAATTTTCATGACAGTTTGGATTTATTTAAAATTAATTATGTCCTTCTTATTTTTACAATATATTTGGCATTTTTTGGTAATTTTCTTACATTTGGTATCCATAAAATCAAACAAAACAAGATATTTATGAGTAAAAAGGCTTCTACCATATAAAACCAAGCATAATCCTGCTAAAATTGCAAGGAATACTTTTTTTGCTATCACCCTAACACTATCATATCCAAGGATACTATTCCCCAGGTGCTTTGGAAAGCATTTTACTAAGGTACATAAAAAGAAAATAGTGAAATTTTGGGAGATATTTTTTAATGAAATTGAAGATGATATTGTAAAGAGCAATTTTACCCCAATTTTTTGACTTCTGGTATTGAGGGATTAATTTATACAGATAGATGACAAATTGAATTATCTTAAAATTGGTAAAATTTAGAAAAAAATTATGATGAGAAAGATAATCAACTGTCATTCACATAAAATTTTGTATTAATATTAAAATACTACTAGGGTGAGTCAAAAGTTTTGCAATATTTTGATAACTTGAGACAATTCAACAGCTCTAGGTACTTTTGTTGAGGTTTTGAAGGTAATAAAAAAACACTGAACTGTGAGATGCCAAGCTCACCTGACACTCTTTAAGTGTTACTTGCTGGATTTGCCTCAAAAGCTTTTAGAACAGCCTCAGAATTCATAGTTTTGGGCCTATTTGACCTTGTCTGAACATTAAGGTTCTTCTAATTTGCGCAAAGTTTCTTCAACCATCTGGTTATTGTACTGGGATTAACTGCACTTTCATCTTTTGCATAACAAATGTTTTAGGTTGCTTCCATAGCATTATGGCCCAATTTGAACTTGAAAAGCATAAGTTCCTGAATTAGACTATGTTGCACACTCATCTGTATGGCTTTGAAATCATACATAAAGGGTAATAACATGTCAGCACACCAACTACCATGATACTACCAACCACAGGAAGTACTTACCACAGCTTGAACTGTTTCAGTCATGGGATATACACACAATATACTAGCACATAGCAAAACATTGCAAAACTTTTAACTCACCTTTGCACAATATAAATCCATGGAAAAGGCTTTTAAGATTATTTCAGTGAAAATTTGTTTGAAAGACAATCAGGCTGAAGGCTTATTTTTTTAGCTAAGGCCAAATTAAAGGAGTCCCCATTATGTAAAGGCTAGTGTGTTGGATGCAACGTAATAGTAAGCAAGTTTAAACTCCAGTCATGCTATTACATACACTTTCAGAAAGATAACTTTAGGAAAGGCATGAACTGTTGTATCGTCTTCAGCTATGGGGTAAATAATACCACTAGTATTCTTCTTCAACAATGGCTTTGGCATTAAATAACCTGTTATATATAATTGCAGAGGGATTTTTTTTATATTATCATTTTTTGTTTTATATATCTTGCCTTTCGGTTTAGTTAGGCTGAGAACCTTTCAGCTTAGTGCATGGGTTAGTTAGGTGCACACATTGAGTGCAAGTGTTCACGTGCGCGAGGAGGATATGACAATCACAGATGTCACAATAAAAACCCCAGATAGAAAATGAGACTGGGGACGTGAATGCCGTCAGGCCTGGAAGCGATGTGCTGAGGACTTTGGAATTTGAAAAAAACAGTTAGTTGAGATTCAACACTAGAGGAAGGAAGTCGATTTTCGGAGCTCGCGGAGGCCAGACCAGTAGTTTGCGGTGGGGTGCCACATGTGGTGGGGTCAGATGGAAAAGTCAGCATAGGAAGAAATTGTGTCTCTCTCTCCTCATGTCGAAAAACCTTAAACTCAAAAAGGTAAATAAAAGTTTCATACCTGGACCAAGAGAGTCATAAGTGTTTCATGTTTTTCGGATTCCTATGCATATGAGTATGAACATTACAAACATTTTCCGTATCAGTATGAATATGTACATTTCATGTAAACATATCTTGTTCATATTTTTGAATATTTTTGGACCTATATTACAAACCTATGAGGGTTGATTTGCCAAAAAAGAAACCAAACTAAACCAAACCAAATTAGAATTGCATAATTTTATGACAAGCTCATAATTTCCCAGAATATTGATACCATAGTCTTTCAGAAAAAAAGAAAATCTTTTTTTTTAAATCTATATAAAAAAAATCCTATTAAAATCCCTTTCTCTGCTTGTCTGTCTAAAACAAATTCATATCTAGTTGATGGGTTGTTAAGTTGATGAGGTGATTTTTTTTTAATGAAAGATCTTACATTGTTCTGATTTTTTTTCTTTGTGTTTAATACTTCCTAAATATTGAACTTCAGGTGAAATGTGTGAGTGTTGTGTTCTGGGTTCACAGATTTGGTACTCCAATGGTAGAAGCGCATATCAAAGCTGTTTGATTTTTCTGATGGTCAGAGCTCCATTTTCAACATTCACCAATTCAAAGAAATGTTTCTTCGTATGATATATCATTATTGCAAATTCAGAAGTGTTTCTTAGTGTGATATAGCATTATTTCAAATTTATTTGCCATATTGCAAATTTGTTTGCTAAATATTGCCAATTTGTTTGCAAAATATGGAGATTTGGACCACAAAATATGTTGGTTAAGTTGAAAACAGAAGAAAGTTAGTATCAGGAAAAGGCAAGAACACATTGGGAATTTTATTGCATTATATTACTGTGGCAAACAAATTGTTCTGTTTGCAGCTATATAATATTATGCAAGAATAAACATATAATAGTCCACTTAACTGAAGTCCTTGTGTCATATATACCAAAATTTAATGTACTTCACATGACTAATTCACTCTAGTGATTGTTGCAGAGACAATTTTAATGTCCGCTCATTACTGAGCTTGGTTGGAAAAAGAGAACTGGACATGTCTTTAAAAACTGACCCCAGTGTATAGAAGCCAGTGACTGTTTAATTTAAAAGATGTACTAACCAATTATATGTCATACATGTCCTTTAGAGAGTGGGGTCAACCCAGGGAGACAATCCACCTACCTTAGATATGTATATCTTTTATATCATGTAACTTTGTATTTTGTGTTTAATTTGCTATTTACCTTGTTTACAATGTACATTACGTCCCTTATATTGAAGTTTTGTTTTTTTGTTTTATTTTTCTTGTCTGTGTCTTCTTTCTTTATTCGTTGTGTGCATCAAAAAGCTTTTTTAATATTAGTTCTCTTATTTTCTTCCTTTTTCAAATTTGTTATCTTTGTGCACATATTCCTTATAATTTAGGTGGGTGTTTCATTTGATGTTCTCTTAAAAGTTGCATGATATACAATAAGAAGTTTTGGTTGTTCTTTCTAGTTCTCACCTTTGTATTTGGCTACCCAGAAGACTTTCTTCAAGTAAGGATGGAAATATTGAATTTTACCATTACTTTTCAGGAAATAGGGATGTTGCATTTTGATTAGTGAATGCTTGTAATATTAAATAAAGGACAAACCACGATATGAGAGGAAATAGAGATATATTCTCAGGAAAAAGTATATACAATAGAGAGACTATTGGTAGACAAGAACATAGGATTAGTGAATACAGAATAAAGATATAATCCAACGATAGTATTGGCTTCCGTTATTACGGTAGAAAGTAGGGTGAGCTAGTGCGATCTCCAGTCTCCAACGCTCTAATACTATTCCTATAAAAAGCTGCGGTAATTGTCCCACACCCCACTGAATGGGAAAGTGTGGCACAAGACCTTTTTTTGGTGGGTCTGGGTGTAGGGCCGTAGCCCACATGCACCCGGCATTTCCCAAAAATGCCAATGGCCCCTTCTAGTCTGCTCTGGTATTAGTAGCTACTGCTGTATATGGCAGAAGGACTAGTTCATTGTGTGGAAAAAGGTGGATGATACCCAACAAGGGAGATGCTCTTATAAGTTTGATTTCAAAAGTCTTCAAGAATGTTTTAAAGAGATTAGCAACAAATTATCTGCCATTCACGTACCTAGGAAGCAGCGTCGAATCAACCGAAAAGGACATCGAAACGAGGTTAACGAAAGCATGGACAGCTATCAATAGGCTATCGATTATATGGAAATCAGACCTAACCGATAAAATGAAACGCAGTTTCTTCCAGGCAGCGGTCACATCGATACTGCTATATGGATGCACTACATGGACGCTAACAAAACGACTGGAGAAGAAGCTAGATGGCAATTACACAAGAATGCTGCATGCAATCCTGAACAAGTCCTGGCAGCAACACCCCACAAGCCACCTGCCCCCTATCACGAAAACTATTCAAGTTAGACGAACCAGACATGCAGGACACTGCTGGAGAAGCAGAGATGAACTCATAAGAGATGTACTCTTATGGATCCCCACACATGGCCGCGCAAAAGCAGGACGACCAGCTCAAACGTACTTTCAGCAGCTATGTGAGGATACAGGATGTTGTCCTGAAGACCTACCTAGGGCGATGAACGATAGGGAGGAGTGGCGAGAGAGGGTCAGGGATATCCGTGCTACCAGCGCGATATGATGATGATGATGATCTGTAACTACTTTTAAAGGGTATCTAAAATGTGCAAAGATTCTCATCAACTCTCCCATGACTGTTTCTGATTTCTGATAACGTCATTGCTTCTGGATAAGATATGTTCAAATTTATGATTGTTAATATATATTGATAATGTGTTAGACCTACACTATCAACATGTTGTATACCAATGAAGAGATCAAAAATAACACTTTGTTAATAAAAATATATCTCTTCTTTATTGCTATGAAAGGGTCAAAATGGCTGTAAGTGAGAGACAGAGAGACTAAGAGACAGAGGACAGCTATCATTGACACCATGTTAGGGAAATACATTCAGAACCTTATTTCTTCTTTGATGGGAGATTTGATATAGAACCGTTTTTCAGATGGGGGCTGCCCCCACCCCCGGGCAGGCGTCAACTCCCTGGTTACTCTCCAGATCTGACTGAATATCTGACTGACAGCAAATCTCTTGTCATTATACAATATTCTAAACACTCACACATTTTTTCCTTTTGGTTCTCAATTCATGTGATTTATTTCCACAGTCCCATGTTTGCAGAGGTGCAATATCCTGATTATGAAATCAACAATAACCAGCTGTCAAAGGTTAATATGTAATATACACTCTCCCTGTCAGTGGGGCTTAGAATACATTGACTGTATCTTTTTGAAGAGAGATAAGAATCCCCAAAATGTTTGTACTGAGTATGTATGTTTCCAACTGCTCTGCATGTGCCAAATGTGACATAAGGTCAATTTTTAAGTATGGTTTAACAGGTTTAAATTCAGAGTTTTCCTTCTCTTAGACTGGATGCCATACCAAGATTAAAGAGCTCAGTTTACCCAACAATTTACCTACAGATGGAGAGAGAATAGTTGGATACATATCTTTTCCAAGGATATTAAAGCTTTGTGAAAATATAAACAACCTCATCCAGAATTTGAACCTGAGTCACTGTGTTCATTCCCTATGACACCACAAGTATCCTGAATACTACACCAAACTGCATCTGATGGTGAGGTGACAGTTCTGAACATCTGAGAAATGTGGAGTAGGTCTCATTGCCATTACTCCCAGGTCCATTCTATTGGTCAAATTGATCTGTTTGAAAATAAATAGTATTTGATAGGACTGTGCTAAAGGAAAACCCTTAAAAAACAACTGTAGAAAAAAAAAAACTTTAAATATGAATGTGATTTCCTAACTTTTTGGTTAACACATTGTCAATTTTTAAGCAGAATTCAGCAGGTTTGAATTTCAGAATTTTCTTCAGTTCTTTGCCAAAATTTCTCCAAGGTGTAACGTAAGTTCTCAGTCAGTCAGTACAAATGATGTTTTTTTACCTGGTAAATTTGTAAATATTTGTTTCACTGGTGTTCCTATATAATGTAAGTATTTACCCAAACCTTCCATCATGGGCAGTTTTTAGGGAGAGTACATATTTACTGAACCCTTCCACCATAAGCAGGACGTGGCATAAGGTCAATTTTTATAGGAAGTATGTATTTACCCAACCCTTCCACCATGGGCAGGATGTGACACAAGTTCATTTTTTAAGTAGAGAACTGCTGGTTTGAATTCAGAATTTACTAAGCTTAGAGAACCCAGTCTTTCCAACTATTTACCCATAGCTTGTGGAGAAGATATGGATTCATGTCTTTCACAAGGGTTTAAGCACAAAGGGAAATGCAAACAACCTCATCAAAGACTTGAACTCAGGTCAGTAATTCCATTTCTACAATTATAACTGTTACACTGAGTATTCTTTCACAGTGTAATGAAGTAGTTACCTCCTATCACCGGTGAGCCTGATCCCTAGCAGTGCGATTAACAACAAAGGGTCAATCATCCGAACTCTTGTGGTAGATGTGAGAAATGGTCACATACATGAGTTGGGGATTTTGGAAAAGAATCAGTCAGTGAGTTAGAAGCAGAGTGACAAGATTCGACCTCAATTTCAGGGCTAGTGAAACTGCAACTCCACCACACTTGGGGGTGAGTAACTATTTCTCAAACTAGGATCTATCCTTCATCAACTCAAGAATACCACTTGGTTTGGTTTCTTTGTTAAATGGCATATCAACTTTTGTAGGTTATTTAATGCCAAATCTATTCTCCTAGAAGAACAGTAGTGGTACTATTTAACCCATAGCTGGGAGGATAAAGGGGTTCATACCTTTCCCAGGGGTATTTGCCCAAAAGTGAACATAATAGTGCAACTGGAGTACAAACTTGCTTTCTACGATTCTGCAGTTCATCGCTTTAACCATTACCACACGAGGACACCCCCAAGAATACCACTTCATGACATCCTATTTTTGAGATCAGTCCAGAGGGAAGTTTAAACATCGATAATAAAATGAGTGGGATTTTTCTGTGATCATATATCTCACTCTTTCCTTTTGTGATATGAACTCATCATCATCTCTTTATCCTCTCTGTCATTGCTAAATGTCTTCTGCTTTGATCATATAATATCTCTGTCTTCTTATCTTATCAGTTGCATGTTTTGTTCCTCTTGCTATGTTGAACAACTCCATTCAAAGAGAATATTATATATATATATATATATATATATACAAGTCTATAAAACAGTCTGCTAATTCCTCTTCCAGGATTTCCATCAGCTGCCTAATTGCATCCTCCTTAATCTAGTTACTTACATTTCAGTGGTAATTTTAGCTTTGAGAAAAGTTGCCAGAAACCAAATCTAGATGGTATAATGGGGGAGATGATGACAAACATCAATGATGCAATGTTTTGGAGGTGCCCGTGGTGTAATTGTTATCGTCGTAGGAAATGAACACGGCGACCCGAGTTCAAATCCTGGACTTGACTGATTGCATTTCACATAGTACTAATACCCTTGGGAAAGGTATGAATCCAATTATTCTCCCTCCAGCTATGGGTAAATAGTAGGACAGACTAGGTTCTTCAGCCTTGGGTAGGCAACTAGTCTAGGAGAAGGAAAACTCTGAATTCAAACCTGTTAAACTCCGCTTAAAAATTGACCTTGTGTCATATCCTGCCCGAGCGGAGGGGTTGGGTAAATAGGATGATGCAATGTTTTGCCAAATATATTTGCATAGGATGGGAAGAATTTACTTTCTCTGTTATTGTGAAGGTGATGGTCATACAGACTCACTCAGTGGTTTGGATTGGCTTGGTGTCTTGGTTTAATGGCATATCAACCTTTGTGAGTTATTTAATGCTAAAGCATTCCTTGTTAAAGAACAGCAGTGATACTATTTAATCCATAGCTGAGAAGGTAAGGGGATTCATACCTTTCTCAAGAGTATTAGTTTAAAAATGAACTTAATTGTACAACAGGAGATTGAACACAATTTGAGACCACAGTCCACCAATTATGCCGCAGGTTCTTCCTCTCAGTCAGTAAAATCTTACAGTCAATTAACTACATGTGAGAATGTCTTTTCATACAATTGCAGTAAAGTTTCCTCTGGTTAATGCAAAGTTACATCAAGGCTGTGTAACTAGACTTTGAGATATTCAAAATGAATAGACATACTCCAGATAACTATCAAAAAAGAAATTAACCATTAAGATCATTTAATTCAAGAACATATTTTGATCTTCGAATTTTTATTCATTCACACAATTTTATAACAATTATTTGTAACAATTATTTTGTTTTTATTTTGTCTTTTATGAATAATGACTCTGCTTTATTTAATTTCTAAATTTTTTAGATTCAATATGGTTTAATTAAAAGTGTTTCCATTTACAATCATGTCTCTTTGTAAATGGCTTCTATTTTCATTCTCTTTGTTATCATGCAAATTCGTGATTAATATCACCACTACAAAAGATAATATTCTAAAAATAATTCATAAAATGTTTTTCCAACAAAACATTATTAATACAAAATTGATACAACAAAATTTTTATGATATTACTTTGAGTGTCCTCTATGATGTTTTTTACTCAGTAAAATCTACTTAAATTTATGTCTTTTGAGCATTAAATTTCCCCTAGGTGTAAAACTCCATTCAACACTTCTTGAACTTCAAGTTTTTATTCCTTCATTTTTATGCCTTCAAAGTTGTACAATACCAACAACAATTATATTTAGAGGTAGCTTTTCATTAATACAACTGACTTATTAAGATCCTGTTTTGTGTCCTAGGTATGACAATAAACTGCATCCAATTGTGATGCTCCATTTCTGGAGCTCTGGAGAGTGTGGAACTACTTCTTCATTGCCATTACTCCCTGGAGTGTTAGTACCTGTTATGGTCCCATCTATGCATTAGTATGCATAAATATGCATTTGCATAATGTTTCAATTAAGATATATTAACCAGAGCACTACTGGTATGCTTGGTGGTAGGGAAGAGATTTAGTCGAGTACTCACTCACCAAGAAACAATATTAGTATTTATATAACTGTAATATAATAATACTAAATACAATGGAAGGAAAGACAAGATAAACTCATTTACACATACAAGAAACTAGCTCATTGGCCTTGTGGGTAGAGTGTTGCCAATGGTCCGGGAGACCTCGGTTCAATCCCAGGCTGCGTCATACCAAAGACTTTAAAAATGGTACTTGAGACCTCCTTGCTTAACACTCAACAATATAAGGTATGTATCAAGGGTACAGTGGAGCAATCCAGGGAAAGAAGTAGTGCCCTCCCGTACATCTCAGTGTAGTAGCTATTGAAAAGGGAGCTTTCTGGTTGCCCTCGACTACAGTCGCCAACTTTACTTTAATTACACATACAAGAACATTAAAAAAATTTTATGCAAAATATACTTACCAGTGGCATTATAATGAAAGAATGCTCAAATGTGTTTCAATTGCTAGAATTTTACATATATTGTTCTATGAACAAGCAGTATGTAGAAGGGATACAAAATAGCAAAAAGCTTACTTATTAAGAGTCGGTAAGTTGGCCATATGGCTTTACTGTTACCTGGCACTATCAAAGACAATGTCTCTAATTGAAAAAAAAAAAAAAAACAGTGGTGAAAAGAGGTTGAAAATGAGTTTCTGAAACTGTCATATGACACCATTTGGAACATGCAAGTTTACTAAAAGAGATATTTAATGTATCCCTAAAGTATTTTACAAGTTACCATTTGCACTTTGAATGGATTAAGAAATCTCTAAAACATTATCAAGATTGTTTTCTTTTATTTCAATACCTGAAGTTCTAATAATAGCAAAAAAAAAGTGAAACTTTTGCTTCTACAGAGTGACCATACTATTAAAGAAGTATTTGCTGTATTTGTTTGTTTGTTTGTTTGTTTGCCAGTAAATCTTCTGTTCCATTGAGAATTAGGGTGTGTAAATGACTGGTAGATTACAGTCTAAAGTTACCACAATATTTCAGAAATGGCAACTGAGCTGGTCCTGTCTGAGTTAATGGGTGAAGTCTTATATCAAATTCTTACACAGTTTAAAGATTTCAGTATAATCACCCCATGTCACACAAAGCCCAAGAGGTTCATATCAAATAATATTCATCAATCTTTTCATATTCTTTTAATTTAAAAAAAAAAGATGTAATGAAAGGAAAAGTTCCATTAAAATTTTAAAACTATTTTTAATAACAACAGATGGCTGCCTTCAAAGGTTTAAGATTTTTATGCATTTGAGTCAAGTAAAAGAATGCTTCATATATAGATTTCTTCTCTATTTTTTAATAATTCAAAGATTAATTTTATTGTGGAATAATTTTTATTCATATATTTTCTATGCTTTATATTACACATCTACATTAAACATAATTTACACAAACAATAAGATATTAAATTGATACAACATAATTCTTAAGATATTAGGAATTTTCAATTGGAGCATTTTATAAGTTGCAATGTGAAGGTGGTTTTTCATTATTACTTTGATTACAACTGTTACAAGCAAAGGTACCTAGCAATACAAGACACAAAATGTTTTCCTGAAATTATCAGAATATACATATAAGTAAATTTCTATGGATACAGAAATATTGAATATTGTATAAATACAGAACAAAAAGATGATTTGGTTTCTGGGTTTTAATGGCATATCAACCTTCATGGGTTATTTAATGTCAAAGCAATTCTTGTAAAAAACAATAGTGGTATTATTTAATCCATAGTTAGTGGGAATAAAAGGGTTTTGTACCTTTGCCAATTGTATTTGTCTGAAAGTGAATGTAATAGCACCATTGGAATTCATACTCATTTACTTTGATGTTGCAGAACAGCATGTTAGCCACTGTGCTATGAGGAGTTCAACCACAGCAAAAAGAATTCAAGAAAAAATGAGAGGTTCCACTTGGTCATATCTGAGATTGAAAGAAGTTATCAATGCAAGTTCAACCTAAACAAAATACTTGCCCAGTCGGTAGGTCCTAGAATATGCAAATTACATCCCCTGAAGAGGCATAAGATCTTCTTCCTCATTTTATATCTTGAGTATGACACAAAACTGTATCCAGTGGCGATGCTCCAGTTCTGGAACCTTGGGGAGTGTGGAGTTACCTCCTCATTACCATTACTCACAGGAATTATAGTTGCTTTTATGGTTCAATTTATGGGTCAAATATATCTGTTTGAGATTATGGAGAGTTTACTTTTTCAAATTATGAAGATACATTTTTGTAGTGTATATATTTGGAGACCATAATTGTTAAACTGATTTGGGCATAAAATAACCCAACAAGAATTGACATAATACATTTTTGTAGTGTATATAATTCGAGACCTTAATTGTTACAATGATTTTGGCATAAAATAACTCAACTAAAGTTGACTTGCTGTAAAACCAACCATCCAATCATAACAAATAATTACTACTGAATCCTAAAACAGGAGACCATCTCAGTGCAGAAGAGCAAAAGTCTCGAACATTTTTGAAGTGTTTATTTTATATCTATTCATTATTTTCTGATTGTAATGTGAATTTTCCTTGAATATAAATATGCAATTTTCTTATGTTCTATTTGCCTTGGACATAAATATAATATATAAAGTACTTATATACAACTATACATACTAATAGAACAACTATATATACTAATGGAACGACGTTATATTTTCCCAGTTGGCAGGGACTAGAATCTACCAACTACATTCCTGGAGTGGAGTAAAAATTTTTTTTAAGTTGTTTTGGGTAGGACATTCAATCATGAGGCTCTAGTTATGGGACTCTGGAAGACTGTGGAGTACCCTTTCATTGCTATTACTCCCAGGTCCACTTTGACTTGGAGTGGTAATACCTGTTAAAGTCCAATTTATTAAACAAATAGATTTGTTTGAGGTAATATTAAGAATTATTGTGAACTTCATTTATATGTTAACTCTTATCGCAACAAAATATGAAGGGATTACCAATTTAAAGTCGTGTAAAGATACATTTTTCATGCTGTATATAATTGGAAACCACAGCTGTTAGATAGAATTCAGTATAAAATAATCCAACAAGGATTAGTATGTCATAAAACCAACTAATCTACTAACCACCCAAAACATATTTTATCAATAGGGTGCAGAAACAAAATAGGGAATATATTACATAATAAAAAACTCTATTAAAAAACAAGATTTATTTGGATTTTAAAAAATAAACAACAAAATAAGAAAATAGACTCAAAACAGTAAATTTACTCAATATGGCTGCCATATTTTTCAATTATTTTATCAACACATCGTCAACACAATTTGTATGCCTTCAAAATAAATTCTTCAGACATTTTATTCCATTCCTCCTCAATAGCAGTCTTAAGCAAACCAATATTTCGATGGGAAGTTGCATTTGTTTTGTTTTCTAAAGCACCCAATATAGTGTAATTCAGGTGGTTAAGGTCTGAACTTGTTGGAGGCCATAAAGAAATTCTAATTATTTCAGAAATTTTTTTGTTTGGTTTCAGCATTAAGCAAATCATATATTCTTTGTTATTTCTTTACTTGCTCACTCATATTAGACTGAATTTTAATGAAAAAGTGCTTGAATAATAGAGCTGATCATGAAAATTTACATTTATTGTTTTTTCAAAAATTAGACTAATCAGACTGAAAAAAAAAGCTTTAAAAATTATTCCATATTTTGCTTCCGTACCCTCTACTTCTACTATATATGAATAAACTATGAATAAGTAAGTTGACTGACCATAGTTGAGGGTGACATGAAGGTTGCCTTTTCAATAGCTACTACACCGGAATGTTGGGGAGGGTGCTACTCCTTTTCCTGCATTACTCTTCTTATCCTTGATCCATACCTTATAATACAGATTATTAAGCAAGTAGCATCTTTTGGTATGACTCCACCTGGGATTGAACCCCAGTCTCCCAGGCCACTGGTGAACACTTTAACCATTATGCTAATGGGCTGAGAAAATAAACAATATACAGTACAAATATACTTTGAATATCATATTTACCTTTAACATAAATGTATTATATACTGATGTATAAATAATTATTCACATATCTCAAAAACCTAATGTATCAGGACAATTTTGAGTAGAGATTTAGAATCAATCTTGTATAGCATCATTTGACTGGATAGCAAAGAAAAAAATGTTTTTTTTACTGTTTTCTAATGTTAAAATTAAGCATGAAAATATCTGTTAAATGTTTTGAGACCATTTCAGTTATTCTATCTAGTAAAGAGGTTTACCTTATCTGATGTAAGTAGATATGACCAGACATTCAGCTGTGCCACTATCAACCATTCCATTATAAGAAAGAAATAGCTATGAATAATTTGTAAAAATGTATGTCATTTTTTAAAAATTTGTTTGTTTTCTATGACCCCAGAATTAATATCAAGTTATTTTTTAAGTGTTTACACAAGAATATGAAAATTTGGGTTCTGTAATGTTTTTCAGAGAGGAAAATGGAAGCACTGAGTTGACTTAAAATTCAGGCCAAGACTTTTTGTATTCACTATGTTCTTATGCTCATTAAAAAGGCATTAATCCACTTCTTTGCCCAACAGCCATGAATAAAATTGATTGAACTGTCTGGTGGTGAGCAAGCAGTCTAGGAGAAGGACAATTGGATCGAACTATGGAGAAGACAACTTAAACCCACACCAGGAACTGTTATGGTGATGAAAGGAAACTGTGAAAAGCCATGATTACTTCTAGTCCTGAAGAGGTGTGACACTTTTCATCCTCAACAAGAATAAAAGTTAGAAAAAACTAATTTTTAGAAAAGCTTCAGTTTTGATATTTAACTTCTTTTTTTTTGTAAAAACCACTAAATTAGTTCATTATTTCTAATTTGATTTCTTTTATTTTTTTAAAGATTTTCTTAAAATTCATTTTTTAAATCTATTTACACTGACATATAAAAAATAGAAAAACTTTTTTTTTTCTTGTTTTTGTTTTTAAATTATATTTTCTATTTACATTTGCATTCAAGCAGTAAATACAACCATGAACATTTGCATAGGCTTGCATAATTATTTGTAGTCAGGGGCAATAAGACACACAGGAATCAAAATACCTACTAATATAGAAACATACTTATTTACCTACCCAGATATACATGCATTTACATACATAACATTTTAAATACTTTTGATATGTGGGTGTGCATATATACTTACATATGTGTGTTTACAAAAGAAGTAAGAAAATAGTTCTTTATTACAAAAACATCTTGCTTTCCTCCTATGTATATCCTGCCACTAGGGGAATAAAAACAAATAAACAAAAAAATTACTTACTCAACCACTACAAAAATTAATACTGGTATTATAGCCACCATTTCTACTACAAACAGAACATATTTTCATTTCAAAGCATATTTACAGCAATTCCCAGAAGAATAGAATATATTATCTCACATCTCAGGAAACTGAAATCTGAGAGAATTTCTGCTTCACCCCATGTAAAAAAAATGGGCAACTGCTTTTCTTGAAGCTAACAAATCGGGATTATAAAATGGATTTAGTTAGAATGTGTTATCAGAAGTTGAACAATTCAGATCAGATTACTAATGAGTCAGCACTTTGTCTAAAAATGGATTCTCTTGTAATCAAGGAAACTACAGATAATTCAAGAACAGAGCTTTCCAAACTTTTTGCACGGATGACTCACTTTTTAAAAATAACATTTCTTTTTTGTAACACATTACTAAAGTTTTGTGAGCCCAGACAAATATATAATTCAAACATATATAAAAAAAGAAAGAATCTATAAAAGAATTAATCAAATTTGGCTTAATTTTACAATTAATTCCTAATGAAAATCAGATCCAATTCACTTGAAAATTATCTGCAATCCTCAAGAGGACAATAAAGAAAATTTCAAGAAAATTTCTTTAAAAATTTTGTTATTTTGTATTGAGTCAAAGTTTTCTGACAACATAAGCTATTAAAAGGAGAAAATTCAAGATATATATGGCAGGTGATAAAAAATATCAAATTGTCAGCCAATAAGTTATTCTGTTTCAAGTCTATAGTTCAACATCCTTCTTTTTTGTATAGTAATTTACTAAGCTTTTTGCCTTGATGTGGCACAAGGCCGAATGAATGGGGCACTCAATGAGACTTGAACTCACTCTTGCAGGTTTGCTAGTCAAGCTTGCTAACCATTACACTACCCGAGGTACCCCCTTCTTTTAAGTATAGTAATTTATGAAGCTCTTTGCTTTGATGTGGCACAAGGCCGAATGAATGGGGCACCCAATGAGACTCAAACTCACTCTTGCAGGTTTGCTAGTCAAGCTTGCTAACCATTACACTACCCGAAACACCGCCTTCTTTTTTGTATATCTTCTCTTTTCAAGTAGCATGACTATATATCTATCCCATTTATTAATATGCAAATTACATACAACCACTGTCCAGTAGCACTACAACATTACTTAAAGAGGTGCTTTATCCCCTAAGGAAGTGAACATGGTGACCTGAGTTCAAATCCTGAATGATGATGTTTGCATTTCACATAGCACTAATATCCTTGGGAAAGGTATGCATCCAACTATTCTATCTCAAGCTATAGTTAAATAGTAGGATCTAACTATGCTCTTTAACCTTGATATGGCAATTGGTCTTTAGAGAAGGAAAACTCTGAATTCAAACCTGTCAAACTCTACTTAAAAATTGACCTTGTGTCACTTGAGGTTGGTAAATACACACAACATTACTTAAGTTTCGAACAGATCACATGTTAAGCAACATTGTACCAGCTCAGTACTTAAAATAGATAACTATTTAGAAATGGCAAGTCTTGAAAGTAACTTAAGGCCTGGGTACCAGACTAAGTAAATATTAGTAAATAACAATACATTACTAAAGTGTTGTCAGGAAAACCAAAAACATAATTCAGACTGTATATAAAAGAAATATGAGATTAGACTGAAAAGTTTGCAGGTTGAAAAGGTCATATGGTACTGTAGATGACTTTTTAGAATCCAAACACTGCAACACAATGAAAGAATTGTATGAACTGCAAAGGGGGACTATGTAGAAAAATAAACCTCATTTGGTCACATTCCAGGAGAGTATCTTGGTCAGCCTATGAACTTTTCAGCTGACTCTCATATATACAAATCAATTTTTAAGAATCTAGTTAAGCCAATGCACCTGGCAGTTTTAATTTTCCCTCAAAGAATATTTTGCTTTGTCTTTTTTGACCAGAAATTTTTCTTAATTGGATTATTTTCTACCACCATAAAAGTATCTTGGTCAGCCTATGAACTTTTCAGCTGACTCTTATATATACAAATCAATTTTTAAGAATCTAGTTAAGCCAATGCACCTGGCAGTTTTAATTTTCCCTCAAAGAATATTTTTCTTTGTCTTTTTTGACAAGAAATTTTACCTAAGTGGATTATTTTACCATAAAAGTATCTTGGTCAGCCTATGAATTTTTTAAAGTTTACTCAGATTTGATTTAATTTTACGACCTATGTAGTGATTATTGGTAACACAGTTTGGAAAGCTCTCATTTAGGTTTTAGATATTTTTAATGAAAATTAAATCTCTTGAAACAGGATCTGCAATTCTCACTGGGACAATATACAAAATTGCCAGAACATTTCATTAAAACCTTTATTTTGTATCAGGATTGATTGGTTGATTGATAGATTTTAACAGCATGTTAACCTGTCTAAGGTAATTTTATATCTTGATTGGTTTGGTTTGGTCAGGTTTGGTTTTATGGCATATCAACCATTGTAGGTAATTTAATGCTAAATCCACTTTTATACATATAAACAGTTCTATTTCAAACAATTCAGTTTAGCATAAGTACAGTTTTTCGTTTACACACAATTAAATGTAAAATCGGGCCTATTTTAAACAATTCAGTTTAGCATGAGTTCAGTTTCAATGTCAAAAAACAGTTCTGTTTCAAACAATTCAGTTTAGCATAAGTACGCCGTTTAAATGTCAAAACAGTCATATTTCAAGTAATTCAGTTTAGCATAAGTATACAGTTTAGTTCTATTTGACCCATAGTGGACCTGGGAGTGATGGCAATAAAGGAGTACTCCACATTCCCCAAAGCTCCAGCATTACTGGAGCCTCACCATCAGATTGTTTAGTGTCATATCCAGGACACTTGTTGGGGGGGGGCTACCCTTCTGCAGAGAAGCAGTTGGTGTATTATACAGCCCCATCTGAGAGGGCAATTTATGTCTTGAGCTGAGAATTAATTTTTATTTATTGTGGACTTTTTGTCCTCATCTTGGTATTTTTTTTTTGTGCTGTTTCTTCTTTCCCTACGTTTCGTCCAAATTTTCACCTTCTTCAGGTGATTTACCGCGACCTCGGATAGGAATGATAAATCCTTATCTGGTCTTCCATAGTTGGGTCCATACCGAATTTTTGTAATTGTCTTTAATTGGAATCATTTTGAGATGAGGCCTCTTAATCTGAGAATTGATTTTTATTTATTGCAGACTTTTTGTCCTCATCTTGGTAGGATTTTTTTTTTTTTTTTTTTTTTTTGTGCTGTTTCTTCTTTCATTACATTTCGGCCAAATTTTCACCTCTGGCCTTCTTCAGGTGATTTACCGTGACCTCGGATAGGAATGATGAGTCTTGTAATCGTATCCCCAGTAATTACTGCCTTCCATAGTTGTTGTCTATCGCACCACGTTTTTGACCAAGTAAATAAAAAAAAAACTACCAAGAGAAGACAAAAAGTCCGCAATAAATAAAAATTAATTCTCAGATTCAGAGGCCTCATCTCAAAATGATTCCAATTAAAGACAATTATGTCTTGAGGTTAGAGATTTGTGCTCATTGTATTTTCATATCCACATTTTTTGTGTAGTTGTTTCTTAAAAGTTTTTTGTACATGATCCTATCAGCTAGGAATAAATTTTTTAACAGATCTATTTGACTGACATATGGGACCAACTCCAGGTCAGGGTGGATCTGGGATTGATGACAATGAAAAGGTACAAGACATTACCAAGATTTAAAGAACCGGAGCCTCACCATCAGAAACAGTTTAGTATCATACCCAGGATACCCTTTTTTAGAGCTGGTCTTACCCCTCTGCAGGAGATACAGTCAGCATGTTCTAAGCACCACTGGGAGGGCAGTTGGACAGTATCAAAGTTTGCTTGCTGCATAAGGAATTAAAATAAGAAAATCCAAACATATATGGTCAGTGATAAGATATATCAAAAGCTAAAAAGATATCAATCAAAATAAAGGAAAAAATAGCCCAGTTGGTTGAAACTGCAGAATACACCAACTGCATCTCTGCAGAGGAGTAAGACACCCCAACAAGTGCCCTGGATATGACACTAAACAATCTGATGGTGAGGCTCCAGTAATGCTGGACCTTTGGGGAATGCAGAGTACTCCTTTATTGCCATTGCTCCCAGGTGCACCCTGCCCTGGAATGGTAGCACCTGATAGCATCCTATCTGTGGCTCAAATAGAACTGTTTGACATTTAAACTGTGTACTTATGCTAAACTGAATTGTTTGAAATAAAATGGTTGATATTACATAAGACTAAACCAAACCAAACCTAAGGGAAAAAAATTAAAGCATTTTGTGGCCAAAAGCAAAGCAAATTGTCAAAATTATTAACATTACAAAATCAGCAAACTGTTCAAAATGTTAACTGGTTAGGTTTCTTTGTTTAATAGCATATCAACCCTCATTGGTTATTTAATGCCAAAGCTATCTCTCTTGAAGAACAGCAGTGGTTTTTTTTAACCCATAGCTGCGGAGATAAGGGATTCATACTTTCCTTAGGGTATTAGTCTAAAAGTGATCCTAATAGTGTGACTGGTGTTTGAACTCACTCACTTCAAAGCTACAGTCCAACACTTTAGCTGTTATGCAACAAGAACTCCCTCATTCAAAATATTCCAATTGCCCAAACCACTTTTGTTTCAATGCTCTCAAGAAAAGCAGAAACCAAGATCTTGCTTTATAAGTCATCTTTAATATGATCCCGTCTTTTGCATGATGGTGTAACAGAGGTAAGATAGATGTTGATCAACACTCTGCTGCATTAGAGGAAATAAAGTAAATCTTTATTAAAGCCATTGACTTACAGTCAAGTCATGTTTAAAGCACCAGTTCTCACTTGAGGGTGGTGCCCCCATGGCATAATGACTAAAAGTACTTGACTGTGACCTTGAAGTAAGCATGTTTGAACTCCATGCTATAATGATCACTTTTAAACTAATACCCTTAGGAAAGGTATGAACTCCCTTATCTCCCTGGCTATGGGTAAAATAGTATCACCACTGTTCTTCTAGAAAGATGACTTTAGTATTAAATAACCCACAATGGTTGATATGCTATTAAACAAAGGAACCAGACCAATCAAACACAGTTCTCATGTTGCATAGTCACCATCATGAATATGCATATATACAGAACACAACAATACAATAATAATAAAGACGAGCGAAGACTTCTTTAAAAAAATATGTACCTCTCACTTTATTTGAAAGGTTGCATGTGAGAGGGAGTTGCAGACTGAACAGAACTGCAATATATTGACCCCCACTGTTATGGCCATCAGCGTTGTGTCTTTCTCGTTCTCCAGGGCTGCTCAACCGGAGGCCCGTGGGCCCAGCTTTCTGCTGAGTGCTGTTCTCTCTACCACATCTTGTTTCCGACTCGTCTGATCTCCAACTCAATCGGGGGTCCAGAGGGCTCCTTCTGCTGGGTGGTGGCTTTCCCTACCACATCTTGTCTCTAACTCATCTGATCTCCAACTCACTGACTTCCTGTCCCCACCGAGTTATATAATAGTTCAATTGGCCACTCAGTATCTTTGGAATGGCATGTTTGTTCGTCATCAAGCAGAAATAACTGTCATGCAGTTCACAGGTCACTCTCTTCCGGTGCATCAGTCTATGAGTGTACCATGGGATTTTTACCTTGTCCCATATTTCAGCTAAGACTGCCTACGCGATTTCTTCTCATAACTGCCATCGGAATGAGTCACTTCCTTCTGGTGCATCACTTTGGAATGGCATGTTTGGCCGGGTCGAAGGTCAATATACAACACTCACAAGATCACCAAAGTTAATTATTGATGAACCTGTTCAGTACTTACATGGATGTGCTCTTGGGAAGAATACATAATGTAAACAATCTGTTGCCAGTGTATCAAAATAAGAAAAGATTAGTAAATTTTACAAATTAAAGACATTAATCAGAAATAATGAAACCGAGACCTGACTTTATTGTAAGTCATCTTGATTCTTTTTTATGGTGGTAGATATGTAACAGAGACAAGGTAAGAGCTGAGCAAGACTCAACTGCTTCAATTGATAGAATGAACTCAATCTAACCAAATATTGAAGACATTAATCTCTAATGAAAAATTACTCATCACTTGCAAAAATTTCTTGTACACTTGTATTGTGTTCATTCAAGAATATGAAGATGAGGGTAGTGAACTGGTTTTCTGAGAAGAAAATGGTCAAGTTAAAATCCTTGTCAAGACTTTTTGCATTCACTATACACTCAAAAAAAAAAAAAAAAAAAAAAAAAAGCAACCATGAATAAAATAACAGAGTTGATTGAATTATCTGATGGTAGACAACTAGTCTTGGAGAAGGACAATTAAATCAAACTATGGAAAAGGCAAATTGGAAACCTCACCAGAAATAGTTATGGTGATGCCTAGTTGGCGGATGAAAGTAAGCCATGAAGAGTCAAGATCACTTCTAGTCCTGAAGATGATATTTTTCATTCTCTACAATGTAGAAATGGTTGTATTTTTTCTCTCCCTTATAAATCTAGAAAAAAACATCCCAAGGAAAATATTTCCACATGAAAAGATCCCCTGCAGAGAAAATCACTTTTATTGATGCTATCCAAATACATTGTATTTTCTTTTGTCACTTGGAAACAAGTAAAATATTGAATAAATATGTTGTCATTAAACATGAATAAAATCCTTTAAAATGATTTACTTTCATTTGTTCAATTATAGAAGAATCAATATACAGTTTCATTGTGGGTACCCTCAGTGGTATAATGGTTTAGTAGAACATTATTAGTGAGTTTGATTCTTACTGGAGTTCCCAGATGCCATTCTTGAGTCAGACTAAACTAAAATAGGTAAATAAGGTATTATTTTTCCTGGTATTTTCATTTACTTTCAAAAGAAATATAACCACAATTAAAAGTACCCATTGAATTAATCAAATCTGATAAAGAAATAACCAAAATACCTTACAGTGTGTATGTATATGTAAAGCCAAATTATCAATAAAGTATCATCATATAAAACATGCTATGATAGTAGGCTGAAAAGTTAATTGGCTAAAAAGTTTATATTATTACATCATATCTGCTGTTTATGATTTTTTACCAATTGGATCCAAGCACTGCAACATCAATGGAAGAATTGTGTGAACTGCAAAGAGGATGATGTTGAAAAATAATCCTCATTTTGTCACATTCCAGGAGAGTGTCTTGGTTAGCATATGAACGTTTTTGTGGACCTGCATAAATGAGAATAAGTTTTTAAGAATCTATTTAACCCTATGCATGTGGGATTTTTTTGCTTTGTCTTTTTAGGTAAGGAGGAATTCTCCTTTAATGGGTTATTTCTTACCACTATGTATTTTAACAATCCATCAACCAAAAAGTTCCTTTGCTTACGCTAAGATGGCAATAGCTCAGGGGTTAGATATCCGACTGATATAAAATCAGCTGGGTTTCAATTCCAGCTTGAAGTATCTTGCATGTCAAGCCACACTGAGGAGTTGTGATTCAATGAAACAGTCTGTCTGTCGATGACAATATATATGTTCCCCACTGTGGGTTGAGCACTCAAGTGAAGAATTGCTGGCTGCCACATACATGTAAATGCAAAGATCTCCTCGTAAATTGAGCACTCTGGTAACCGATAAATGTATATGTGAATATATACCTAAAAAATTTCTTCACTTATGCTGAGATGGTGATTGCTCAGAGTTAAATATCAGACTGATGTAAAGTCAGCTGGGTTTTGATCTCAGCTTGAAGCATTTCACTTATCTAGCCACACTGAGGAGTTGTGATACAACAAAATAGTCTGGCTGTGGATGACAATATATATATATACACATATATTTGCATAAAAAAATACCCCAAGGAAAATATTCCCAAACAAAAATTCCTTTGTTGATGTTAGCCAATTCATGAAATACTTTATATTTATTTATACCTCTTTAAACCAACTAAAAAATGTAATGCATAAGCAGTTATAAAATATGAGTAAGATCCTTTAAAATGATGATTAACTTTCATTTGTTTAATCTGAAAAGCCATATTCAAAAGTATTCAGGAATAAACTGCTTTATTTATATTTTAATAATTTATTTTTTCTTCACCTTTGATGGTTTTGATTTTTCCCTTGAAGGATTTTATCCTTGGAGGATTTTTTCTAGGATGATAATATCTCTGGAGGATTTTTTTCACTGGGGGATTATTTATTATAAACCTGCCAGATATTGTTTGAATAAAAAGAAAAAGTCTTTCAATAATTTATTCTTTATCATTGACTGAAAACTATTCTGAATAAGATAGAAAATAAATAAGAAAAATAAATGAATCAAAATTAGTGACAGCTTGGAACTGTGGAGTTGAGAGTTTCACATAGAGCAAGCAACTTTTAGTTTTCAAGAAATAAGAGATTGACCATTGATGTTAAGTTTAAGGTTTATTTATGATAGTATTAAATATCTTTTACAAATATAGATAATAATAAACATTTTCAGTATCTATCAGGGATAGGGAATGCTGCAGTTTCATAGTGCTTATAGATGAGCTGCTTCTGATCAAAATAGTAGATAAGGGTAAAAGTTCCAGCTTATGTTATATACCCATATCATAATCATAATGATATCTCAATCCAACGGCACATGTACAAATTCAAATACAGGGAAATACACAACACATTAACAGGCGAACTCACTGTTGTTCAGGTACGAACGTTTATTAACTTCTTGACTTCTGAGTTTGGGTCTTCGGCATGAGGAGAGAGAGAGACACACAATTCTTAAAAGTCTTTCATACCATATTATGCGAACAAAACTCAAACGCTCGGCACATCTCATTGAGTTTTATATCTCCTTTCATCTTCGCTGGTTGGGACCCGAAAAACTTAACCGTATGCCTCAACGGTCAAAACCCCAACTTCTCAACACTATGGTCTTAACTCAACTTCAACTCTCAACATGGCCCAAGTCGACTACCAACTCAACCGGTCCCCATTCGACAACCAACTGGACTGGTCCCCAGTAAACTACCAACTGACGTCTTTTTCAAAATCTCCAAATTCTCAGTCCATCACTTCCGGGCATGACGTCATTCTCATTCCAGCCTCATTTCCTATCTGGGGTTTATTATGACAATTGTGATTATCATATCCTCTGCGCATGAGCATAAACTGTACCCAATGTCTGTGCACCTGAACTAAGAGCCGAATAGTTCAAAGCCCAACCAAACTGAATGATGAAATATAATTAACAAAAAATGATTAATATAAAAAATATCATTCCGTAAATATATAACACTTTCACTTTCTTGAAAATTGGAATCCAAATATACTGCCATCATCATCATTATCATCAAGTTGCACTGAAAACACAGTGTTCCCTGATTCTCTCTCACAATCCATCCCTATCAACCATTGCTCTTAGCAAGTGTTCTTGGCTGCATCCAGTATTCACACAAAGCAGATGTAAGTCCTTGCAAGCTGGTCAACTTTGGCATATCTATGTGTAGGTATCCATCAGAAAACGTTGCTTATGAATTCATCAATAGAAAACTGTTTTTCATAGCATTTTTTTATTTAAAAAAATGCAAGAAACTTTTGTACTCAACAAATTAGATTAAACCAAGTCTCACACAAAACATCCAAGACAAGTAAGGACAAACTCATAAGTAACATTCTCCTATGGATTCCTTCATAAGTGTTGGCCGACTGGCAAAAACTTAAGTGGATCAGCTCTGTGCAAATACTGAATGTCATGTAGAGGACTTGCCAAGAGCAATGACTGATAGATAGATGATGAGAGATAGTCAAGGGAATCTGTGCTATTGGCTCATCTTGATGATAATGATGATAATGATGATGATGAGATGATAATGATGATGATGAGACATTATATCTCATTTCAAAAACACAGAAAGAAGATAAAAAGTAATTAATGCCTGCTTCTCCACAAAATGTGGTTCTCAAAAGATATCTGTCTCATTAAATTCCTGAATATCATTAACCTTTAGAACCCTGAGCCCCCATGCTCACAGACACCCTGACCCCGAACTCCTAGCAAAAAAAAAAATTATAGTATAAGTTGTTAAATAACAGATAACAACATTTCATAGGCAACAGCAATATAAAAATTGAGATTATATACTTCTAGGGAGTGGTACAAATACAGACTGCTTGTGTTCTAAGGGTCATTGCATTTTTTTATATTAAAAATATCAATATTACAAATATTAATAAAAAATTATTTAAAAAATCATAAGGTTATTTAAGTATTATTTATTTTATTATTATATGATTAAAATAATATCAAATTATAAAAATAATCAAATTATCAAAATTATTTACAAAATTATTAAACATTAATAAGACCAAAATTAAATCAAATGCAATCTGGCATTTCACAGATAAGTTTTAAATTCGATCCTATAAATACTTATTTCATACAATACATGGTAGTTTTTTTTAATAGCTCCATACAATACCTATAAGAAAAGAGGTTCTCCTATGGACTCCTACACAGGGGCATACCAGTGTTAGCTGACTAGCAAAAACTTATATTCATCAGCTCTGTGCACACAATGGATACTGTGTAAAGGACTTGCTAAGGGCGATGACTCAGAGGAAATAATGACAAGAGAGTCAAGGGAATCTATGCTGTTGGCACGTTTTGTCTCTGCTGATACTTTGGTAAAAGTAAACACAGCTTTCTAGCAAGAAGAACATTTATAAAGGAAATATTTTTCCTTTTTATCAACTACATAGACAACAAAGAAACTTTGGGAATCACAAGGGATTGAACTCTAAACCTTACAATTCTCCTTTCAACATTTCCCACTCTCTTTCCTTCTTCCCCTCTCTCTCTCTCTCTCTCTTTATATATATATATATATATATATATATATACATGCTTACACCTGTATGCACACACACACACACACACACACATATATAGGGGTGGGGGGGTCCCTGTGGCATAGTGGCTAACATGCTGAACTGTGAGATTGTAGTAAATAAGTTTAAACGCCAGTCATGCTATTATATTCACTTTCTGACTTTTTCCTCTGGCTATGGGTAAGATAATAACACATCTATCCTTCAACAATGATGGTTTTGGCATTAAATAACACACAAACATTGATATGTCATTAAACGAAGAAACCAACAAAACTAATGCACACACACACACACACACACACACATATATATATATGAATATCATCATCATCACGGTGTATCAACAGCACAGATTCCTTTGACTGTCTCTCATCATCCATCCCTATCAATCATCACTGTTGACAAATCCTCTAGATGGCATTTAGAGTTTGGACACATTTGTGGCATTAAATTCTAACCATAATACACACACACACACACACACACATATATATATATATATATATATATATATATATATCTTGATCTCTAGGGTAGAGTGTTTGCCAATGGCCCAGGAGACCAGGGTTCAATTTCAGGTTGAGTCATACCAAAGACTCAAAAAATGGTAATTGATACCTCATTACTTAACACTCAGCATTATAAGGTATGTATCAAGAGTAAAAAGGAGCATTCCAAAGAGAAGAGTAGAACTCTTCCCTACATCTTGGTGTAGTAGCTATTGAAAAGGGAGCCTTCAGGTTGCCCTCGACGATTGTCACCCATCAATCTATCTATCTATCTATCTATCACTCACTCAATTAATCAATTTATCTATCTTTGTCTGTTCATAAATTTCTTTCTGTCTCTCTGTCTGTGACTATCTCTGTCTCCATCTATCTGTCTCTGCCTTCTTATATATATAGTCGACCATAGTTGAGGGTGACCTGAAGGCTCCCTTTTTGATAGCTACAACACCAAGGTGTGGGGAAGGGCACTACTCCTTTCCTACAATTCCTCACTTTACCCTTGATCCATACCTAATATTGCTGAGTGTTAAGCAAGGTGGCATCAAGTACCATTTTTTCAGTCTTTGGTGTGACTCTACCTGGAGATTGAACCCAGGTCTCCCGGCCTATTGGCGAACATTCTAACCATTATGCCAATTCTGTCCATATCAATCTCTTTATTTACATATATTACTCTACTTGCTTATCAGCCATGATAGTTAAGTAAAATATCAAAGAAAACCAAAAACAAACTTTGAATCAAAAACAAAACTTGAGGAGCCAGACTGTAGGAGTGTCAAAAAAAATGGAACTAAAATTAACAAAGAATGTATGAAGTCAAAACTGTTGATGTTATCAAACCAAAACTTGAAATGATAAGTAGGATTCTCTGACAAATGTGAAATGATATCTTAGCCTATGTTTGGCTGTCATTTTTTTCTGTGCAATGATATCATCAAGCTTAAACTAAAATTAAACTGTTACTCTTGATTTAGATTTCAGCTAACTGACAACCATTTTTTGACTAAATGTAAAATGTATTTGTACAGTTAAAATTTTGATTTTATGCAAAGCTAACAAGGCTGTAATGTAGTAAAAACTCTATTTAATTGTGGAATTTATAAAAATGGAAAAAATGTTAAATTAATTAAAAAACAAAAAATTCATTGAAATATAAAATCCTAGAAGAATAATAACTAGTAAGCTTGGCTAGCAGATCATGGTGAGTAATTTTGATTCTCACTGGGTGCCTCATATCTCTAGTCTTGTGCTAAGCTAAGTTTAGTTAATGTCTACTACAGCTAAGAACCTTAAGAGGTATAATGGTTAGTGAACTAAGCTAACAGTCTATGATCAATGAGTTTGATCCTCACTGAGTGCCTCATACCTCTAATCTTGTGTTAAGCTAAACTTAGTTAATGATTACTACTATGGCTGGTTTTAGGAGATGCAGGGCTCATTTGTAACATATATTGCTATGTGTTGCTGTGTACATGACAAGCCAAAAGAAGATTACAGTCAAGTGTAGAGAGCCCAATTGGGAGCAGTTGGTCCAACTGAGAAAATTTCATCCAATTGGCTCAAGGAAATGACTACTACCAAGGCTGGCCTTAGGAGGTGCAGGGCTCATTTGGAAACATATATAATGCCATGTGTTGTTGTGTGTACTTGACAAGCCAAAAGGAGATTACAGTCTAGTGTGAGGCCCAGTTGAGAGTATTTGGTCCAATTGGGAGAAATTCATCCAGTTGTCTTAGGGCTGGCTCTGACAACTACAATTGAGCACTTTCAGTGGTATAGTGGTTAGTGAACCAGGCTAGCAAACTATTCATAATGAAATAGTTTCATATGACACTATAAAGACCATAAATTTGGAGTGATCTACATTTTCTTTTTTAAGTAGAAGAATTATATTGTGAATTGAATTACCATGACCAGAAAATCCAGTAAACATTTACATATGACATACAGAAACACTGGACAACTGTTTTCGACCTTATTACGTCTCATCACCAGAGTATACCATGATCTCCACCACTGGAGATCAAACCAGTGAACATAGATTGCAGTACCAAAACTCTACAACTGAGCCACCAGTTTATATCGCACACAAGTGACACCAATTTACCAAGTCATGGTAATTGCACAGCTAATTAACCTAAATGTGTTTTGCAAGTTACATCCTTTCTCTTTACAGAGGAGATGGTCACCTCCAGGGCCATGTCTTACTGAGAGGATTAGAAATACACATCCATGTAATTATTATGACCTCAAGAGCAAGGATATAGATCTACATTTTCTTTTTTAAGTAGAGGAATTATATTGTGAATTGGCCGCACAATTACCATGACTAGTTAATTTGACCATTGGCAAACACTCTACCCATTAGACCAATGAGTGTTATAATAAAAATACAAATTTGGTAGATATTCTGAGTCCACAGTTTTATTATTTCTCTAAACTTTTAACCTCTTCACTTTACCTTTAAAAATGAAACCCTAAGTGAAACCCTAACTCTGTTTCTTTAATATTTGCTATTATTTTACTCCTTATGAGTTTTTCACATCAGTAGTAAAGGATGGTTTTTACTATAGTCTGAGTTAAAGCAAGTCTCCTCAGATATCCAAGATGCTTCCCACTATTCTAGCTGATCTCAGTAGTGCTGCAGTCTGAATGGTCTCAATTGTTCTTCTGATCTCCAGTTCATTCAGTCTCTTTCACAGGATCTTTAGGACTGATCAAAAGGCTCCAACTATGCTTGGTATCATTGTCACCTACATGTTCAAAAACTTCTTCAGCTCTCTGGCAAGGTCCAGATGTTTGTCCCATATATAGTATATAATAATGAAGAGTATGATTTTTTTCTATGTATATAGTATATAGGCTGAAGTATTTCTATATAATATGAATAATTTACAAGCAATTATACACTTTCAAGTAACTAATAATAATCCTTAGTAAACAATTACAGCTTCAAGTAACTGTTCTTTATGGTGGTTTCAGGCATTCCTATCTAATACTAATAGATTTTAAATGGATGCATTTGACTCATTAATGGAACCATAACAGGTACAAACGTTTTGGGTCAGAGTGGACCTGGGAGTAATTACAATGAAATGGTACTTCATACTTCCCATTGCTTCAGAATGGGAGCCTCACCAGATGCTTGGCAGAGGATACAGTCAGAATATTCTAAGCCATCAGGGTTTTTTAGCATGACAGTTATGGACAAAGAAACATATGAAAAAGTCACATTATTAGTTCATTATTATGGATGAGCACCGGGACATTGGCCCAGCGGTTAGAGTGTTCGCCAATGGCCCGGGAGACCTGGGTTCAATCCCAGGTCGAGTCATACCAAAGACTTTAAAAATGGTACTTGATACCACCTTGCTTAACACTCAGCATTATAAGGTACGGTTCAAGGGTAAAGTGGAGCAATCCTGGGAATGGAGTAGCGCCCTCCCCTACACCTTGGTGTAGTAGCTATCGAAAAGGGAGCCTTCGGGTCACCCTCGACTATGGTCGCTAACTTTACTTACTTATTATGGATGATTTTGTAAATGAATTCATTGATCCAATCAACCTTTCATTTTGTTAGAACTTTATTCTGGGAGATAAATTTTGACAGAATTTAAGATCTACTGAAAGATAAACGGAAGAAATAGTAAATTTTATTTCATAGCAGAAACCAGCACAAAGGCTGAGGAAATAATCAGAACAAAAGACCACTAATTAAAACTGATTAATGAAATAATACCAAATTGGTGGAGCTTGGAAAATACTGACCGTATATCCTGCAGAGCGGTGAGATTACCCCTACCCACCCACTAAAAAAGGAAGTGTCCTAGGCATGAAACTAAAGTTCATCTTTCACATAGTAAGGCTTCAATTCTGAATTTTTGAGAAATGTGGAATACCACTCGGTGATCATTACTAAAAGGTCCACTCTGACCTGGAGTAGTAATATCTATTAAGGTCCCATCTATGGATCAATGAAATCTGTTTAAAAATTATTTGTATTTGATAGGAATATATGATGCCATTTAACTGTTAATTATTTGTATTAAGAATAGTTACCTGAAGCTATAATCATTTAGTAAGGATTATTATTATTAATTACTTGAAACCATGAAACAATGTGCAAATAAAAGACAATTATTAAATAGAAATAATAGCTTAAAACCATATAATTATTAGTATTAGATAAGAATACTTGAAATACAACAACTCTGTGCAAATTATTTGTATGTGTTAGGATTACTTGATATCATATAACAGTGTACAAAAAACTGTTAAGAATCAACAACAACAAAAATGTAAATATAAATAGACAGTGAATACAATTGCCTAACCGCTAGGCATTGGATAACCCTAGACAAGTTGACATGCCATTAAAATCAATCACTCTATCAATCAAATGAATCAATTAAAATAAAGTAAAAAGCAAAAAGAAGATATGATATTAAGCTTTCTTTTAAATTATTCTTTCATCAAATAATCTAATATGGATAGTATTTATTTTTAGAGTTAATTAATGTTCTCACAATTTATCAGATTCATTCTGTTGAACATCAGTTAAAGAAATGTGTCCCCACTTGATGTGTTGATATTGTTGTAAAAATAAAGATAAAACAAAACAAGGCACAAGAATATTTTAGTATGAAATGATTTTTTTTTAAATGTATATATATATATATATATATATATATAATTAAATTTTTTATTCTATTTGTTTAAAGTAATATTAACACATTGTGCAGATATACATTTTTCTAAGTGATTTTGTTACTAATAAAGGTCATTAACTTCTTTTTTAAATCTGCTGTTCTTACAAAATATTTGAAGAAACTTAGAAATTTGCTAAAATTTTGTATCTAGTGTTTTCAGACCAATTTTCATGACTTGCACACACACACACACACACACACACACACACACACACACACACACACACACACACACACACACATGTCAATCTGTTCGTAATTTTCTTTCGATCTCAATCTATTCATCTCTTTGTCTATCTCTATCTCTGTGTCTGTCTATCTGCCTGTCTGTCCGTCTCTGTCTCTCTCTGTCTCTCTCTGTTTCTGTTTCTGTCTTTTTCCATCTGTCTTTGTCTCTGTCTTTACAAATATATATATATATTTATACATATAATTATTATTCCTTGGAATAAAATTTTCTGTGAGATGACATAGATTTTATTAAAACTGGTTGAGTTTTACAAAAGTTATTACAAAATTGAAATTATTGCTTTGTGCAAAAAGCCTACTTAAGAATATTAAGGGCACTGTGTTACTGTGCATGCCTCATATTACTGTCTAAAAAGGAATAAAATGATTAATTCAATCATAAAACTGAACTAAGTTTAACCATTTTCATCACAAAACACACACAGCCACATACATGACTGTAAAAAGATTACTATTCTAAACCCTTAAGTTGTCAAGCAAATAAAAATCAAATTCTAATTGGGAAAACTGGAAAATGATTCAACAGCTTTAGTGAAAGTAATAAGATAGAGAATCACTTGGATTTTCTTCTTTCTTTTTAAACAGAAATCTGGTTTGTTTGTACTGCAACAAAAATATATTTCAATACATAACAATAATCTTTGTATGAGAAATTAGAATAGTCAAAGGATCAAGTAGGCTTCCAAAACCTGTCACATCCTCTTCAGATGTCAGGATAAGGATGCAAAGTGTCACTCAGCATTTATAAGTAACCATTATTTTTTTTTTATTTTTTTGTTTCTTTATGCTTAGTATGTTAATTTTATGGATTACAGGTTTAAAAAGGTTTCTTTCTTCATGATAGCAACAGGGATATGGTTGACTGCTGCATGAGTGGGAAAAAAAGCCCAAATGTAATCTAAAAGAAGAAAGAGAAACAGAGAAAAAGGGAGTAGAAACAAAATGGAGGGAAAATCAATGCCCAGGGAAAGGGTAAGGATATTCCTGTTCCATGATTAGCTTTTAGGCAAATTATCAACAGATTTAATGAGATTCATTCTGTTATATGTGCATGCCTTGAATACATAGGTTGAAAGTGTATGTGCGCATGTGTATGTGCTTTTGTGTGTGTGTTTGTGTGTGTGTTTGTGTGTGCGTCATTAAAATCTTTTTTTATTAGTGTGCATTCCTAGTGCCTGTCTATGTTGACATGTCCCTTTGGAAAATATTTTCCAGAGTTATAGTCAAAAATCCAATCAAACTATTACTTTCAAAACAGCTATCTTTAAAGACATTAAAAAATAAACACTTTATCGATTTTCATCAGTGTTTATAATATCAGAAGAAATAAATTTGCTCAGTTTATTATATTAGTTATTTAGCAACACCTTCAGAATCTATTTCCATCTCATTTCTATAAACAACACAGAAGGTTTTATGATATTGCCCAAAGCCAAAGTCTTCCAGATTATTTCAAATATATTTTCGTATTTCACTGATACTCTTTCTATGCTTGTCCTTTCTTTAGTTGATAACTAAGATTTTCATTGAATTATTATTTTATGTTTTGAATTATATATTTGGCTCAGCTAAAAAAAACTTAAGTAATTGGTTACAAAAAAATTGTCTTTAAAAGGTGTGTTATCAATGCAAAAAGTTTTTAAAATCTCTTTCCTCAGCTTTTAGATTTGATGGCAAACTTGATTGGATGATTCTTATGTCAAAATATAACATAAATGATAAAGATTATATAGAAAAGAATATACAAAAATAAATGCATATCCTATATGGGGTCTTCTATGGGCATACTGTTGTCTTCAGAGGCATAGCTGAGTGAGAGACAAGGTGCTATTTGAAAATACACCTCCCAGGCTCCAAATGGAAGTGGGAACCTGAAAGCTTTATAAATAGTTCATCTACTGCATTTTACTGACATTATACAATAACAAATCCCACCAAATGATGGAGAGTGTCTCTCAAAGAGCCAATCCCCTGATCCCAGGCACCTAAATCTCTTGATAAGCACTTTGTTATCTTAATAAGAAAAGGCAAAATGTTTTTTTTAGCAATAATGCAAAAAGATAAAGGATTCGTATGTTTACACTTTTTAGCTTGCTTAAGTAGTCATAGTTTCATATTCACCAATTATCTGAATGCTTTAAAATGTTAAACTTTGAATGAAAATTTTTACTTTTTTTACTTGCATCAGTATTCAAAATTTCATAAAAATTACCAAGGTTTGGTTTGTTGGGTTTTATGGCATATGAACCTTTGTAGGTTATTTAATGCCAAATCCATTTTTATGTAAATAATCAGTTCTATTTCAAACTATTCAGTTTAGCATAAATACACAGTTTAATAGTAAAAATCATTCCCATTTCAAACTATTCAAGCAGTTATATGTAACAATTCAGTTAAGTGTAAATACAGTTTTAATGCAAAAAACAGTTCTATTTCATATAATTCAGTTAAGCATGAGCACACAGTTTAAATTTAAGTACGGTTTAATTGTCAAAAAGATTTCTATTTCAAGCTATTCAGTTTACTCAAACAATTCATTTTAGCATAAGTATGCTGTTAGTTCTATTTAACCCATAGATAGGGCCCTATCAGGTGCTACCACTCCGGGCCAGAGTGGACCTGGGAGCAATGGCAATGAAGGGATACTCCACATTCCCTAAAGCTCCAGCACTGCTGGAACCTCTCCATCAGATTGTTTAGTGTCATATCCAGGACACTCGCTGGGGGGAGGGTACCCCGGCCCTGTCAGTAGAGCTTAGAATTTATTAACTGTATCTCCTGCAGGTATACCCTAGGTATGACATTAAACTGCACCTGATGGTGAGGCACAAATTCAGGAGATCTGGGGGTGTATGGAGTCCCCTTTGATTGCTATTATTCTCAGATTATCTTTCACCTTGAGTGGTAGTGCCTTTTAGGGTCCCATCTATGAGTCAAAAATATCTGTTTAAGATTATTAGAATTCAATAGGACTGTGTTCAAAAAGAAATTACTTCAGAAACAATTCCTTGTAAAATATAATATGAACATATGATGAATGCAATTCCCTAACTTCTAGGTATAAAATAACCCAAGACAGGTTGAAATGCTGTTAAAATCAATCAATCAATCAATCAATGAACCAAGCAGTTTAAGATGTTTTAGCAACTGTTTGAAAATAAAATTCACATTAGTTATCAAATAATTTAATTGCAATAACATTGTTTTAATAAAATTCAAGTTGAAATCCTGCATTAAACTTAGTTAAAATATTTTTAAACTGAATGTCTCTCAGAAATCAAAGCAAAATATAAAATCTTATTTCATTGAAATTTTTTTTTAGTTTGATCTTTTTTTATTCATTAACATTGATAAGATTGTTATGAGGGTAACATGAATTTAGCAAGTTATAAGTAGCTCGTTCATAATAAAATGTAGCCTAATTTTATAACAGAAGACTCTTCTGGGTTAATACTGAAATCAATAATAAATAAAACAAGCAAAAAAACTAATAAATAAAAGCAGGTTGAGTTGAACAGATATTATCTTTTAATGTATTATTTTTGGCAATAAGCAATAATTTATAAAATATGTTTTTGTGTGAGTATTAAATTTTGTATGTGTATAGTGTATTTAAATGTTTTTAGCATTCCTTTTTATATTGCTTAATAGTATGTTAATCTTGAATTCCTGTGAGTATCAAACTTGGTTATCATCAAGAAATTTGAGACAGATATTTTTGATTCAGAGGCTAGAGAAGCTAAATGTAGGTCTTCTACTGGATAGAGGAATCTACTGGATAGGAGAATCTAAGGTGGGTTTTCTACTGGATAGGAGAATCTAAGGTGGGTTTTCTACTGGATAGGAGAATCTACTGGATGTGAGAATCACAGTTAGGTATTCTAACTAGGATGAGGGATAGCTGGTATTTTCAGACCCACTAGCTTTTGACTGCAAAATAGGGAAAAGTTATTTTTACAAATTAGGAAACACATGTGGATCTTTCTCTATTTTTAGATTTGATGAAACATTTGGGTTAGGGACTGTCACAAGCTTCTGTTAAGTTCAGGTAAATTATATTTAATCTCTCATATATTGAATGGCAAGAGGCTTATGTTAATTATCAGGTGCTTAAACACATCATTAGTTGCTAATTGCCAGAATAGAAACAATATTTATAAATTGAAGTGTTGATTTAATAATTGCTTGAAGTTGAGTAGGAGAACATTAATTAATAGTGTAAATATAAGAAACTGAATATATAACAGATAGGAAAAAATGAACTCACATGGTTAAGTATACCTTATTTAGCATATTTTATTTAACATATGCTTTCCCTGGCAAAAAGTATGGAAATAGTATAGTTAGAGGATTTCCCCTGTTTTTTTTATTAACCAGTAAATAAACTAATGACTGAAAAGAAACTTGTGGAAGATAAAAAAACAATCATCTCCCTTAGAAAATTGCTATATCCACAGGATCCTATTTAACAACCCCTCCGCTTGGGCAGGATATGACACAAGGTCAATTTTTATCGGAGTTTAACAGGTTTGAATTCAGAGTTTTCCTTCTCCTAGACTAGTTGCCTCACCAAGCCTGAAGAACTAAGTCTGTCCTGCTATTTACCCATAGCTGGAGGGAGAATAATTGGATTCATACTTTTCCCAAGGGTATTAGTGCTATGTGAAATGCAATCAGCCTCATCCAGGATTTGAACTCGTGTCGCCGTGTCCATTTCCTACGACGATAACCATTACACCACGGGCACCTCCATAAATATATATATATCCACAGGTTGCACCATAGAAATCCACTTTCAACCTCTTTACCTCTATTCTTTGGATAGTGAAGCCAAATGGCAATATGAACCATACATGTCAACAAGCCTTTTCCCATTTTGTATCTCCTCTATATACTGCTTTTGTTCTTTGACCACTATGAGTATATTTTCATCTGTTGGAATACATTCATGCATTCTTTCTTTTAATACTCCTAATATATAAATTAAATATTTCTGTATGCGTAAATAAGCTTGTCTTTCCTTCTGTTTATTCAATTTTAGTATATCATGGATAGACTAACTTTAATATTGGTCCTTGGTGAGTGGAGGCCTAATTAGATATCTTCCTGAGCACCAAGCATACCAATAATGCAAAATACTTCTTCTTTTATGGCTGAACATTGTGGCTTCATAAAATACACTTTAAATACACTATACCAAAAATTTGTTGAGTTTTAACTGAGTTAAAGTCCAATGATTCACTTTTTTAGGTTACCAATCATATGGATGTCTGATCTATCCAATAAAATAAAACAGGATTTCTTCCCAGCAACAGTTGTGTCGACACTACTGTACAGATGCACCACATGGATGCTGACAAAATGCATTGCTAAAAAGGCAAGACAGGAGTTGCACAAGAATGCTACAGGCTATATTGAACAAATCCTGGAAGCAACACCTCATGAAACAATAGCTGTATGCCGCTTACCTCCCATCTCTAAAACCATCCAGGTAAGATGAACAAGATGTGGGGACACTGCTGGAGAAGCAAGGATGCACTCATAAGTGACATTCTTTGATGGACCTGTTCATATGGATGTGTCAGTGTTGGTCAATTAGCAAGAACTTACTGATAACAGCTCTATGCAGATACAGGGTGTAGTTTGGAAGACCTGGTGGAAGTGACGGATATTTGGGATAGATGGAGAGAAAGACTCAGGGGAATCTGTGCTGGCAGCAAAACTTGATGATAATGATACCAAAAATATTATACCATTAATTTAGATGATTTAATCTAGTTAATCTCATTCAAGCTAGAATGTTCAGTTATTAAAGAAAAATGTTTTGTATCTTATTAGTTATTAGTTTATTTACTGCTAAATAAAAAAATCAAGGTGAACATCCTCTAAGTATATTGATTCCATAATTTTTGCCCAGGAGTAGTAATAAAACAGGATCACCTGAAAAATTGTCACTAAATTTTTTGTTAAGTTGACTTAGGCTATAGAATATGCCGACTGCATTTCTGCGGAAGAGTAAAACTCCCCCCAATGAGTATCCTGGATGTAATCCTAAATTTCATCTGATGGTGAAGCTCCATTTTTGGTGCTTTGGGAAATGGGGAGTACCCTTTCATTCACATCATTTCAAGATCCACTCTGACCTGGAGTAGCAGTACCTGTTAGGATTCCATCTATGCGACAAATAGAACTGTTTAATCATTTACTATACAGGAAACAATTTAAGTGTGTGAAAACAAATGATTAATACTAAATTGAATCATTAGTATTAGATAGCAATGCTTGAAACTATTCAATTGGGTGCAAACAAATGAACTCTGGCTCATTTAAAAATGTTACCTATAAACAAGTCACTTAAAAATCATATATTATATTAGTATAAATAGAATTTGGCTTTGAATAACAATCAAAGGTTGATATGCCATAATACCAAAAACCTAACCTCTAAAGTTTGACAGGGTAACAGTTATTCAGATGATCACCAGTTAATTATATGCAATAAACTAAGTCTCTTGATTTTTATTCTTTGTTAACATTCTCAATTGTGTTAATAACAAAGTGGCTGTACACCTCTTTTTTTAACTCATACCTTCAAGAATGATTTTAGTAATTGTTTTTTGATTTTATATTTTTTTAAATCAATACCTTTAAGAATTTATGTGATATGATCATTTAGTTATTTATCAAACTATTGTAAAGTTTAGGCACAAGGTCAGATGTGTGGGGTTCCAAGTAAAACTCAAACTCACAAATGATGTTTTGTTAGTTTTGCTTGCTAACCATTACGCCAAGCAAGGTACCCATGTAGTATGATCATTTATCCGATGATAGTTACCAAATTTTATACTGGCACTTTGCAAATTAGTACCTAATATAATAAGAATTTTTTAAAGAAATAATTATTTAATTTAATATTTTTTGTTATCCTAATGGTATGAATTAGTTTAGGGGTGACAATTCTTCAGGTGAATACACTGCAGGTGAGTTGAATTGGGGTATCAATTCTTCAACAGATCCACAAAATGAGTGAAGGAAAAAGATTATAGAATGCTATAGCAATACTTCACATGTTTTATTTTACTAGTCAGTTCCTCTTTTAGAGACAAAACTGTAGACAGTGTATGCAAACAAAAAGATGATGCTGGTTGCAGCTTTGATTGAGAGCTCTTATATTTTGTATACTTTTTACTTGTAGGGTTTGTCTTGTATTTAATTGAATTCCTGCATGGCTTGACAAAATGAAAGGTAGAGGTATTTCAACATGGTCGAAAAATGACCAGTAGAAGACCCACATTTAGATTTTCTAGCCTCTGAATCAAAAATGTCTGTCTCGAATTTCTTGATGATAACCATGTTTGATCCTCACAGGAATTCAAGATTTGTTTAGCTCTCCAGCAGTGTCCAAGTATTTGTCTATCTTTTCACTTTCTTTTATTTTTAATCTGCGGTCTGCTAGAATAGCAAAATCTACTAGATGGCAAATTCTTTTTATCTTGTTAATTAACACGAGGTTTGGTCTTCTGGCCAAGATTTGGCAATCCGTTTGTACCTTAAAATCCCTGGGAATTTTATGCATCTCATTCCCTTGGACAGATTCTTGTTTATGCATATACTATTTGGTAGAATGGTCAAATTTTAATGTCTTGCACAAGTTCTAGTGGATCATGCTCCCTACCCAGTCATGCCAAATCTTGTTCTCCTTTGGTGCAAGTTTGCTGCATTCCTTTAATATGTGAATAACCATTTTGTCTGTCTCTACATAACCTAAACTTGCTAATCTATAGTGCATTATCAGTTTTATTCTTATTACAATTATTATTATTATTATTATTATTATTATTGTTATTATTATTATTATTACATTGATTCCTGTAGGCTTCACAATGAAACATTGAGCTACAACTGCAGTTTCCAAAGTTTTTGATATCAGAAGGTGAACTAACCTTGTTATAGAAGCTGAAGCAGCTCAGAGATAAAAAAGCAAAGCCTATCAAATATCAATTTGTTTTTTCAACCAGCAGTATGTAACAACAAGACAGATCAACTTTGGCTCTGCTGAAATCTATAACCATTGTGTGAGTGCATTGCTTTTACCTTAAACCATCTGTAGAATAGTTTTGATCACACACACACACACACACACACACACAAAGTAAGTAAAAATGATAATTTTGTATGAATACACATCTATACACTTTTGTCACAAAATACATTTCAGCTAGTTATATCAAAACTTCTCTAACACTTATCTGTAAAAGGCATTATGTTAAATATTGACCCTCGACCGAGCCGTCAATCTAGAGATGCACCTGAGTAAATAAGTGGAAGCAGGTGGTTGTCAAGCAAAAATATAACCAGGACACTGACGGCTTGAGTCTGTTGGAGATAGGATGCCAGCGAAGTAAGAACCAGCTCCAGACAGAGGGCTTGGGCCCCCAGTGACCCACGGTTGAGCAGCCCAGCCAGAATGCGAAAGAAGTGCTGCTATGGTCAGAAGAACTTTGGGTCAATATGTGGCAGTCTGTCCCCGTCTCCAATTCACCTCTCACACACAACCAACATCAACCCTTATGAGAATAAAGTATGAGAGGTATATTTTTATAAAGAAGTGTGTTCGTTCTTTCATTGAAGTTCGTCATTATGTTTGATTATGTTCCGCATGTATATGTATATGTATGCGGCTATACCACAATTATAACTTTAAACTCTTCCAAATGTGAAGGACTTTCAAAAACCCTGTATTGAACTTCCTTACATTTTTTTTATATGTTTTATATGTGGAATAAAACATGTTTAAATATAAATGACAACTTGTGTGTTCATTTACTCTTGTTTGAAGAATCCCAAACTGAGTCTGTTGAAATTCAAGTCAAGACAATAATTCATATACAATAAGTTGCTTGGTTTGATTGACTGATTGACTGATTGATTGATTGATTGATTTTAATAGCATGTCAACCTGTCTAGGGTTATTTTATACCTAGAGGTCAGGGAATCATGTTCATTGTACCTTCATATTTACATTTTTTGTGTCATTGTTTCTTAAGTATTTTTTGTACACAGTCCTATTAAATACAAATAATTTTTAAACAGATTTATTTTATCCATAGATGGGACCTTAACAGGTACTACAACTCCTGGTCAGAATGGACCTGGGAGTAATGGCAATAAGGGGGCACGTCTCTGATTTCCAGAACTGGAGCCTCACCATCAGATGTACTTTAGTGTCATACTCATGACACTTCATTGGAAGGGGTGTTCTCTGCAGAGGATACAGTATTGTAAACCTCATCAACAGGGCTGCATGATACTGGGATAATGTTGACTAGAATGAGTAAGTGATATTCAATAATGATTTCATTCCAAAATATCATCAAGAAGTATATTAACAATGAAGTAAGCAAACATAAGTTCATCTTGAAAACATTTTGTTTCACATTTTTAAAACATTTTCTTAAATTGAAAGCTTCTAAGTATCTTTCTCCTTCTTACACGAACAAATAAATTTAATTTTCTCACACATGCACAAAGAAATCAATCTAAACAAATCTGTAATGAGAACATTTGTCTGTTACATGGCTGAGTCAAAAGTTTTGCAATATTTTAGTATGTACTAGTTTGCAATGCATATATCATGTGAGTGAAGCAGTTCAAGAAGGTATCTACTGTGGTTGGTTGTGTCATGGTAGTTGGTGCACAGATACATTGTGTATAGCTTCACTCCAAGTGTGATATGAACAGTGCACATATGAATGAGCAACATAATCTAAATTGAGAACATATGATTTACAAGTTCAAACTGAGCCACAATGCCACGGAATAACCAATCAAAAATATTTGCTGTGCAAAAGGTGATTTTACAGTTGATTTCAGTACAACAACTAGATAGTTCAAGAAATTTTGCTTGGGTTGCAAAAACCCGAAAAATCAGACAAGGTCAGGTAGGGCTAAAACCATTGATTCTGAGACTGTGCTCTGTAGGAATAAATAAAATGAATAAAAATAAATTTTAAATAAATGTAGAAACTCCCCAAGGTCCCTGACAGAAAGTGGGGTGACACATACCTAAAAAAAAGAAAGCATCTGTGCAAAAGGGAGAGATTTGCTCTCACTTCAACCAGACTCTTTAGACTGAAAGGATTTTCTTCCACCCAGCTGCTAGTAAGGTAGCACAGCTGTTTTGCCAAATCCCCTGGGCTTTGCATACAGGTTGTCTGCTGCTAGTGAGCTGACACATCAAAGCAAGCAACATGAAAGCACAACTGGATATGACCACACTGAATTATTAACCACTAATATATTTCGCTATTTGATTTGGGAGAAATAACAGTTCTCAAATAGTCCAAAAAGACATTCTTTGTTACTGCATAACTGTGAGAATATCCTAAAGGAAATAAAGTTGAAATTGAAAAGATATCTTCTCTCCTTTCTTTTTTTCTTCCGTAATTTATTTGTAGCCATCACAGACAAGAAAACGCCAGTAAATTAAGATGGGGTAAGAAGAAACTAATGGAATCAGAAATCAATAACCAACAATGACCAAAAAATTCTCAGTAGCCCCATAGCTCCAAGTCATAGAAGCAGTTCTGGTGAGATGCACTTGGAGAGTATCAGGTGAACTTCATATTTCACAGTCAATGACCTCAGCAAAAGCATCTAGATCTGCTAAATTGTGCCTTATGTTACCAAAATATTGCAAAACTTTTGACTCACCTTAGTAGGTTCATTTTTCTATTTTGGTTGGAATACAAAAAATATTTTAAAACTTTTTTATTTAAAGTAGTCTTTGACATTATCATTCATTTTGACAAGCATTTTCTTTCATTGTTTAATTTTTAGTTGCTTTTATTGTAATTCCCTCTGGTGAGTAGAGTGCTTGCCAATGGTCTGGTAGACCGGGGTTCAATCTCAGGTCGAGTCATACCAAAGACTCAAAAAATGGTACTTGATGCTGCTTGGCTAAACATTCAGCATTATAAGGTAAGGATCAACGGTAAAGTAGAGCAATCCAGGGAATGGAGTAGGACCCTCCCCTACATCTTGGTGTAGTAGCTATTGAAAAGGGAGCCTTCAGATCACCGTCAACTAAGGTCACCAACTTTACTTTACTTATTATTCTACAACAGTAAGGAACAGATCAGATTGGAAGTAATAATAAAAGAAATACTTTCAGTGAGAATATCTCATATTCACTTTGCTTTGGGAAGCCTGGTTTAACTCAACACCTGGTTTACTGACTATATTATGAAGATTGATTGATTGATTGTTTGATTGATTGAGTTCAATAGCATTTCAACCCATCAAGAGTTATTTTATCTCTGATGGTTAGGGAATTGCATTCATTGAACATTTATATTCATATTTTTATGTAGTTTCTTCAAAGTTTTTGTATGCAGGTAAATATCAAGTATTCTTATCTAATACAAATAATCTTTCCACAGTTTTATATTTTCAAGTATTCCAATTTAATACTAATGGTCATTTGTTTGCACACAGTTATAAGATTTCAAGTAACTAACAATAATCCTTAGTGATAGCTTTAAGTAACTATTCTTAATACAAATAATTTACAGTTATATGGTATCAAGTACTCTTATTGAATACAAATAATTTTTAGATAGATCTGTTTGACCCATAGATGGGACCCTAGCATGTACTACTATTCTAGGTCAGAGTGAACCTGAGAGTGTGACATTTTATGTGGGTTTGAAAGGTGGATTTTATGGGATGTAAGAACAGTCAGGCAGATCTTTTGAGAAGGTATTAAAAAGTAAACCACTTTTATGGACAGAGAAGATTTCAATTTGAGGAAGACCACCTGGGGTGGTAGCTCCAATGGTCTTAGAAAATGAAAAGAGAAAGAATTCAAGATATATTTTTTCTGTTTGCGGGAACTGATAATTTTCATAAAGGCCAAATTTGTGTGACCATAATTTGACAGCAATGTGTGGCCAGGACATATGGATATAATTATGCCGGGGTAGCTTGTTTAATAAAATGAGTTCATCAAAAAAAAAAAGGGGATTCAGAGACAAACTTATGAAATTCTTAAAAATTAACAATTAATCAAAGTAAAAGACAATCCCTTTTGTATGATCGCTCAGAAGAGACTGGTCTTTTGGATCAAATGGCATCCAAAGAGGGTAATAATGTTGTTTATAGGGAAGTAGGAGTGAGAGAAGAGGATTGAAACACTGAGTGGCAGTTAGAGATGCCAAATAAGGCAGGTGGGCATTTGATAGGTGGATTAACCTTCTTACTGCCACTCAGATGCTGGACAATTGCCCAAAAATAGAAAATCTCACTGAGACAAAGAAATAATTAATATTTCTAAGCCAACCTGACCTCCACTCGGTTCTGGGCGAATTATTATTTAAACAAAGCATTTTTGAGACTTTAAGCAGAACAGGGGAGACCAGGACCATATGCAGAACAGGAGAGAAAGGGCTAAACAGATTAGCTGACTTCAGCCAAGTCCACCAAAATAACCCAAAGAAGAAGAGTTATCGCCAAGATTGAACCAGAATTGAACACAAGGTTGAGAATGTGCCAAAGAATTGCCTAAGTTACTTCCTCAACTCATGATTGTGCATCAACCAAAAACTAATTAGATGCTCAAGTCTTAAGGTACAATCATCTATTACTCACAACAATCTTCATGAAGGACTGAAATTTGTATTGTTGTTTTCACATGTTATCTTTTATAAATATTTTGTTAAATTTGGTAAGAGTTGTTATCTCCTTCATTATATAGCCATCAAGCTGCTGTTATCTGTGGCATACCAACTACTACATCAGATTTTTGGTTGCTTGAGATCAAGTACAACATGGCTATTTAATTGATCTCTTGACAACAATAGAAGTCATCATAATCCACGATTGACAGAAGAAATCCAATATTGATGGCCATCATCGGATATTCAGTGAGCCCTTTAGCTCATCGGGGTTATAGGAGTAATTCCAATGAAAGAGTACACCACACTCCACAAATTTCTAGAACTGGAGCCTCACAATCAGATGCAGTTTAATTTTATATGAGAGCATCCCTTCTGAAGAGGGTCTAACCTGCAAGGTTGCAGCCAGTGTATTTCAAACCCTGTCAACAGAGTGGTTAGCTATGAAGAAACATTGGTTTGCAGAAGCTCAAATCAAACTTATAAACTTATCCCTTACTCTCTTTCATAAAAATCTTGTTCTATTTTCTACTTATCATAAAATCTAACTGCTTATCAGCACTGAAATAATTAATTGACATCAATGATTAATTGTTTTATTAATATTTTCATCATTTTTAGAGTTTTATCCAAAAAAACTAATTAAAAAAGACAGTTGTCTTTGATAATGGAGAGTAGAAATTTATATGGAAATAAAATCTTTTCTGAATAATATTCTCTTTTGTTTTTGTTTTGATTATTTCATAAAGCTTGAATCAATTTGTTAATTATTATACATAATTTTGGTAATTATTACTAGGTAATTTATTTTCTTTTACAAACCAACCACACAAGCACCAGAAATATCTTTTATTGTCCACCATTTTAGTATAAGAAATAAGCATATGCAATTTGAAGAAGAATGATATATTGAATAAAAAGTAAGGAAATGAAAATCAAATCAAAGAAAAGACGAAACATTTTGAAGAATAAAAGAAAATGTGAGAAGAAATATGTTAGTGAAGAAGGAGAATCTATGAAAACCCAATTTCTGTTTATGACACAACTAAAATAGCATATTAGAATGCTTGATACTAAGGAAGATGTCATGTTGAGTTCCCACTCACTGAGGACCAATATTAGCATTAGTGTATCCATGATATATACAAACACTGAACACAACAGAAGGAAAGACAAGATAAATACATTTGTACACCTAAGTTAACATTTAACCTTTTAAATACATAATACACATACTAATGGTATTAAAAAGAAAGAATACACAAATATAGCCAAACATCTAAAAATAAACACATATTGTTCCATGAACAAGCAGTATGTAGAAAGGGTACAAAAATAGAAGGAAGCTTACTTGATGAGGGAAAATAAAATACTCACATTGTTTTACAATTCCCAGCAGGGTCTGAACCACATCTTTTCTGTTCAACAGAGACAAAAAAGAATGGGTTTTTAGGGGTACTTTCTATTTTCTCATGCAGCTGGTGGGAAAACCATATGTCCACTTAGCAGCACACTGGTTCACTTTTCCACCAGTAGCAGCCATTTCTGCAAACAGCAGCCTATATTAAAAGCACCAAATGGATTTATCACCCATTATTAAAAACACCAAATTTGGACATATCAACCTCAAAAACAACTAGTTCATTTCAACACCTTATTTAGGAGAAATGACTGTTCTCAAATAGTCCAGGAATACATCCCTTGCTACAGAGTAGCCATGTGAAAACCCAAACAAAATAAAGTTGAAATTCAAAACGTATCTTCTATCTTCACCTCCTTTCTTTTCTTCCTTTGCAGCCTTCACCGACAAGAAGATGCCAGTAAATTAAGATGGGGTGAGAAGGAATCAACAGAGCCATTTAATCCACGAGGTCCACTTGCTCTGATCCCATTAATCAAAACCAGGTCCAAATGTTAAGTATTCCAGTATTGTTACTCGCCTGCAGTCAGATTATAGGAGTTGGTTCCCTAAGCTTCTAAGTTACAATCATCTGGAGATTGCAGGTTCAAGCCTGACTGTAGGCATGTAATAATACAGGAATACTTAACAATTGTACCTGGTTATGATTAATGAAATAAGAGTAAGCAAACCTCATGGATTTAGTAAAGGACATGGTTCAAAGTTCCGTGTAGGTTCCTGAGTCCAACAAGATACACCTGAAGAAGGCCAGAGGACACATTGTCGAAAATGATATGAATATAACTATAAAGATGAAGACAATAGTTAAAAAAACCTTAAAGGCTAAAAATCATCAAGCTTCGTCTCAGAATTTCAGACAACTAACATTTTTGTATTTACAATTTATTGCTGGGTTCATTTACTTTCACTTGAAAGTTGTGAATGCTACAAAGAATTATATAATAAGGCAGTATTTTCTTCTGGCATTCCTACACTGTGATAGAAGACTAATAGATTTTGATGGTATCATAAGATATCACTGGGGCAGGGTTAAAATTAGTAGTAATGATACTTTGGACCTGTAACAATACCTTACCCAAGAGTCGTCTGATTTTGTTAGCAGCAAAGCTGTTGTTGTTTTTTTTATCTTTTTCTTCAGTAGCATATATATGTGTGTGTGTGTGTGTGTGTGTGTGCTTTGCCCATATTGAAAAAGTAAACATTTATATACCTATTTATTTAATTTGTTTCTAATTTCAACAAATTTTCCTCTAATTTAGCCAAACACCTGCTTTCATTTGGAATTTGGGATTCATAGATTTTTTTCTCTTCAAGATAATAATGCAAGCCTGATACAGTTACAGTGCATTTGGCAATGAGAATGTTTGAGTTGGGGAGAGGAATCTGTGAGAATTTTATTAGAATCCCCCACCAATGTTGCAGTGACACCTCCTGGTTCATGGGTAAATCTATTATGACAGTACTGACTCTAAATATATTTACACATATATAAGACATGTAGTTCATATAAATCCTTCACAAACGCATAAATTTACATCCTTAGCTAGAAGCTGACACCTAAAAACAAATACTAGCTCATCAGATAGATAAATGATATAAAAAGGCAGGTTTAATACAAAATCATGATTTCAGTGGGAACCCACATACATACATGTAGGTAATTTATTAATTAGGGTAGACTGGTTCTTTCATCTTGCTTAGGCAACCAATCTAGGAGAAAGAGAACTCTAAATTAAAACCAGCTGTACTCCACTAAAAAAATTGACTTTGTGTCACATTATGCCTGTGGTAGAAGAGTTGGGTAAATACATTCATGTGAGTAATTCCAAAAATTGTCCATTCTTGTCAACATTCTCCTATGTGGTAAACCACAGAAATTGGGGATTCACCCTGACCCTACTCTTTTTAGTTCAATCAGTTTGGTGCAGTCTAAGGAAAATCCCCCCTGGGACTAGACATGAGATCAATTTGCACTCCATAGCCTAAAAATAGACAATATACACTCACACATGCTGATTATGTATGTTTATCATCATAGGAAATGGGCACTGCAGTTCAGGTTCAAATCCTTATATAATAAAGTGATGATGTCTATATGTCTAGACTGTGGTCTAGACATCTAGATGAAGTCTGGATGAGTCAGTGCCAATTTTTTAAATATCCTGAAGCTAGTCTCATTAATTTTTGAGTGAAATGTTTTTAGCAAAACACAGGATTGCACAAATGCACTAGACTAAGTACCCTGTGGCTTTTTTCTTATTTTCCTAAACAGAAAATTTATCTCAAGAGTAAGATTTGGGGAGGACATTAAAAGAAATAGAGTAGTGCAGCTTCACACTATATTTAAAGTTTCAAAAATGTTTTCATCTATGAAAAACTTGCTGGAATAAGTACACTGAATGCCAAGGGGACTATTTTAAAGAAAATTGATATTTCATACATTCCTGTTTGTCATGGTAATGTAAGGTTTGATTTCTTTGTTTAATAGCACATCAACCTTCAGGAATTGTTAAATGTCAAAGCTATCCTAGTAAAAGAAAAGCAGTGGTACTATATAACCCATAGCTGGGGAATAGAAGGTTCATACCTTTCTCAAGGATCTTTGTCTGAAAGGGAATGTAAAAGCATGACTGGAGTTTGAACTCACTTACAACAAAGTTGAAGTCCTGTGCATTAGCCACTACACCACAAGGACTTCCCCTGTCATGGTAACTACAGCTTCAGTCTCAGTACTTCTTGAACATACCTTGTACATATACAAACACTACCTCTAAATACTTTATTTTTTGGTTGCAGAGAGGTAAGACTCACCCACTGAGACCACCTGTTGGCCATGGGTTCTGACCCATTATGCTTCAGTTCAAGATCCTGCAGGCTGAGCGGTCCATGACCCAGCAACCGAAGTGTTCAAGTGACTTGCAACACTTTGGCTCTTACTGAGCTAGACTGTTAAAGAGGTCCAATCCAATCAATCAGCCAGTCATGTCAAGCCCCTAGTACCTATATGATTGTTCCAACTATATTCTTCAAATTGATCTTGTGGTAAGCAAATCCCCAACCCTATTTTTATCTAAAAGGTGCTAAAAGGCAGTGACTGATGGTCAATTGAGTTGAGATAGCAATACTTAAAAACTCTTAATAAATAGAATCATTAGTGTTCAATAGAAATATTCAAAACCATTTAAATTTGTGCAAATAAATTATTAATATTAAAAAGAATTATTAGTGTTAGATTGCGATACTTGAAACCATTTAACTGAGTGTAAATAAATGATTCATATAAAATAGAATTATTAGTATAAAATAGTAATACTTGAATCCATTTATCTGTGTGCAAGCAAATGAGGTCTAACTTGTTTAAAAATAAAGTTACCAACTACTTATTCATGTACAAATCATATATATATCATCACTTGGTCTACCACTGAGAGGAGAGAAATAAGAAATTTCCCCTACCCCTCCATGTTTGAATTAACAGGCCGCCAAAGACTGACCGTTAAAAGAGGAATAAGGAATGTAGGTCAATTCCTCATGGCCGAAGTAACAAATCCAGGTCAGAATGAAAGCCAACAGATGTTTCCACTCTGTGACCGGATGGATAAAGAAGGGGATATACTGGATAGAGATAGTAGTCCGAATGAATCGCCTGACAGGGTGAAGGAAGAAGAAAGAGGCCGAATGATTGGCCAGAACCCTAAAAACAGAAGTAGCACCCTTTTCGTCAGTGGAAATCGGAATAAAGAATTTAGTTTTCAAGACAGAGGTCGCCATGAGAGGACGCGGATCTGATGCCAAACTCCGGGCGAAGAAGCAGAGCCGGTTTCAGGACAGCAGTTGGCGTGATAAGATGTATTGAAACTGTCGCCAAAATTCCGGGGAAAAGCGGAAAGAATCTTGGACAAGAAGATAGCAGACGCCTTCAAGCCAAGCTGTATAAAATCCCACTAGCCCGTAAAAGAGAAAATACTCTCAGAAGGAACCCGTTGGAAAGTTAAGTAAACCTTAAGACTGTTTTCTCCCTTCACCCCTCCTAAGTATTGCAATTACCTACTCTCTCTCTCAATTTAAAGAAGGAAGAAAAAAAAGAATAAGGAAGAAAGACATTAGTATATTTGATATTATCCGCTGATAATATAGCCGACACGTTAAATATGTGTGTCTGCATGTATTAAAAACCCTTGTTATATTTTAATGTCCCCATATGTTGAAACTTATTCGTTGTGTTGTTTGCCTATTGAGTTGCCTTCTTTTTGCATCTTCCTTTTCAGCTTCATTTGCCTCAATTTATTCTCACTAAATGTCCTATTTGCCTTTAAAAATATTACACGGGAAATTGGAATTGTCGACTACGATAAATGATAATATTATATCTAAACCTAGAGGCCCATATCTTCCATTATCCTAGGGGTTGAAAGAGGTAGTGGCCTGGTGGGTATGTGTGTAACGTGAAATTTGGAAACCCCTTACCAGCGGCGGTCAGTCTAGCCCCAAATTAACCCTCACATTATCTGCCAGTTCCCCATGTGCCCGAAGAAGGAATCTTAACTGGAACTTATTTTGTGAGGGATCAAGTGCCAGACTGCCCCGATTTCACACGTGCGAAAAATAAACTCCCATCGTGGGATAAATATTTTATGCCACGTCACAATATATATATATATATATATATATAGGATTTGACATCTAATAGCCCTCAAGGCTTGATATGCCATAAAGCTAAGTAATCTAACCTGGGCACCAAGGAAACTCCAGCCTTAACAATGTCAGTCAATTTTTAATAAAAAAATGGAAAACAAATAAACATGAAATTAGATAAAATTAAAAGTCTGTAGGATGCAGAACACATTTTCAGAGCTTATTTTGAAGAAAAAATTGCATTTTTTTATGCCAGGAAATACATCCTACTTATTTAATTTACAAAGGCATATACATGAATATTTCTACTTACCTGGCTAAGACCAAAAACCCAAGGTCATCAGTAACTAGGATATATAAAGAAAGTTGCTCAGCTGTAAAGGCCCATTTCCCAAGCTACACCTCCCCATTGCAGATAAAAAGGTAAGTTCAAGTTCAATCCTTCATCCTTGAGGTACACCAAAAAAGAAATGTTGATTAAGTTGAATAATTTTTGTTCTCACCCTCATGTACAAATAGGGGTCTTTTCCCATGTGTGTAGGTATAGATATCTACACATATACATACATATACATACACACATAGGAAGAGCACTTAGTATAATGGTTACTACCATAGGAAATTAGATAAAGTTCAAATCCTGGTCAGTTCAGTTTGCAATTCACTTTGTACTAATCCCCTTAGAAAAGCTGTTAATCCATCTCTTCTCTCTCCAGCAATTGGTTAAAAGTTGGGCAGATTGGGTTCTTTAGCTTTGATTAGACAACCAATCTAGAAGAGAAATTGTGAATTCTACTCAGCTTTACTCTGCTTAAAAAAACTAACCTTGTGTCATATCCTGCCCAAGTCAAAGGGATTGGATAAATATACACTTGGGAATCTGTGGTCAAATATGAGAGTACATTCTTTTCCAATTGTTTCCAAAATTTTATGGCAATTTAATAGATTTATTATGAAAGCTGCAAATAAGTCTCATACTCATTATATAAATATCTCCAAATGAATGTTTCATGATAAAATTCTAATGCCAAACTAGCATATACATATATTAAGTTAACTGATGTTTGTACATGAATGTATTTTAACTTATACATATATGCATATATAAAGTTTCTAATTATCATCTTTATTTAGGAAGGTGTGTTGCCAAAATTGTAGACTTTTAAATATATCTATTTACTAACTAATTGGGGCTGATAATAATCATATATAAGTCAAATTTTAAAGACCTAATTTTTAGGCCAAAATCTATGCATGAGTGATAATTTGGTCAGATGGAAATTGCAGCATAATGGAGAGGACTATGAATAACCTTTGAGTTTATGACTATAAATCAAGGATTATTGCGATAGTTATAGTTGTAGGAAATGGACCATGCAACCTGAGTTCAATTCCTCGACAAGTTTTTTTGCATTTCATATAGCACAAATACTCTAGGGAAAGGTACAAATTTTATTATTCTCCCTCTAGCTATGGGTAAATAGAAGGACTGATTGAGCTCTTTAACCTTGATATGGCAACTAATCTAAGAGAAGGAAAACTCTGAATTCAAACCTGTTAAACTCTGCTTAAAAAACAGACTTTGAGCCATACCCTGTTTATGTGGAGGGATTAGTAAATAAATGAATAAAAAGTTGATTGTAGGATGAGGAACCTAAAGCCTTAAGGCCACATTCAACCTCCTAAATGATCAAGTTCAGTTTTCTATGGCTTTGTCAAAAGACCAGTTGAAATCAGTTTTGGTTTGGTTTCTTTGTTCAATGGCATATCCAACTTTGTGGGTTATTCTAATATTAAAGGAACCCTTGCAGTAGTACTATTTAAGTCACAGCTGAAGGCAGTACATATCTTTCCAAAGAGTATTAATCTGAAAGTCAATGTAATTGCATAACTGGAGTTTAAACTCATTTACTATTATGGTTTGGTTTGGTTTCTTTGTTTAATGGCATATCAACCTTTGTAGGTTATTTAATGCCAAAGCTATTCTCCTAGAAGAACAGTAGTGGTACTATTTAACCCATAGCTGGAAGGATAAGAGGGTTCATACCTTTCCCAAGGGTATTTGCCCAAATGTGAACGTAATAGCACGTTTGGAGTATGAACTCGCTTACTATGATTCCGAAGTCCATCGCTTTAACCATTACACCATGAGGACACCCCCTCATTTACTATTATGTCACAGTCCAGTACTTTAGCCACCATCTGGACTCCGCACAAATACTTGGCTCCTTCACATTAGAAATTGATATTCAAATATTTTCCCAAAAAAGCAATCTAAAAAAGTTATTAAAAGTTTAGTAAAGTTTTCCATTCCCTTTAAGTAGTATATATTAAACAAATTTTGACAAGTTAATAACTAAAAGTTTAAACTTTAAATTTTATTGTAAACATACAAAAGGTTTATTGAATGTGACCTTATTATTAGACAATGAATTTGAAAATTGCGTTTAAACATGTTGCCCCACCCTTGATACATAGGATCTACTTGTACAGAAATAAATACAGAAGTCCAAATATTATTATGATACTTTTTATGAGTTCATATCAATATGTATTCAAGAATAAATAAGAAAATTATTTCTCCTAGACTTAAAGATTTCTATTTCTCTAAATGGAATATCTAAGACATCAGAAAGTTGGATATGATTTTCATTATTTATTTCTGATCAAAATCATAGGAAAAAGACAAACATATATTGTTAACAAACAAAGCAAAAATTTCTTTTTCTCTTATTTTTAAAGCAAGTAACATATGCAAGCTCATTGATTGGATATAGTTTGTAAATTTTTTTCATGTACAAGTTTTTGGTTTTAAAACTGATAAAAACAGGTTTTTAGTACCAAATTCCATAGCAAGCATACTGCTCTGCCCTGGTAAACTAATAGTAAATTATCTTGTGAAAAAAAGATTTAAATCTGACTATATCAATATTTTTTCAATGAGTGAAGCTAAATAACTCTAGTTAATTGGCTTTGGATACTTTTTATGCATGATTTAATATCATATGATGTCAATAGCCACAGCTGTTACCAAACCAATAACAAATCAGTAACATTATACAACTATAATGAAAGTAGTAGTAATATTATCATGATTTTTACTTTTATTAGATGAATCACTCTCAGCTATTGTTAATTTTATTAGGATTTTGATCATCTTAATTTCACTTATTCCATGAAGATGGGCTTAAAAGTTTATATGATGATGTCATATCTGCTGTTGATAATTGTTTTGACCAATGATAACCATATACTGCCACACTGATAGGAGAAGTGTATGGAATCCAAGAGGAACTATGTAGAAAATAAACCTCGTTTGGTCACATTCCATGAGAGTATCTTGGTCAACCAATGAACTTTTCAGCCGACCCACATATTTAGTCTTGTAATATGAATAGTAATATCATTTTGATTTTTGTCTTTTATTAAATGAAAGATTGTCAACTATACTTAGTTTTATTAAATTCAATTTCAGTTTGTTTTATTTGGTAAATTAAATACTAATAGTGATGATTTTTATCAAATGAAGCATTATCAACCATTCTTCATTTTATCAATATTTCTTTCAAACTAATTTCTGTTGTTTTATTTGGTCAATTAAATACTAAGAGTAATGCTATTTGTTAAATAAAGCATTGTCAACCATTCTTCATTTTGACTAGTATTTCTTTCATTTTATTTTTTGTTGCTTTTCATCACTACTATTCAGACTGTCAGAGTATGGCAGTGAGTAAACAGTTTGAATTGGAAGCAAAAATTAAGTTCCAGAAATGATTGAATTCCAGGCAAGACTCAATCCTTTTTATTTTAAGAAGACTACCTATATACAGCAGCTGCTCTACCAACTGGGCAACCAGAGCTTTTATAGATGGCAGAAGATCAAATCTAACTCTTAAACTCATTCTCAACAAACTACTTAATGGCACAGTGTTGTATGATTGCTTTGACATACAGGAGTGATTGGAGGCATCCATAGTGCAATGGTTAGGTTCATTGGAAATGAACTTGGTAACCAAAGTTCAAATTTTGGACAAGGCTGTTTGCATTTCACATAGCGGTAATACCCTTAGGAAAGGTATGAATCTAACTATTCTCTCTCCAACTCAAAGTAAATCGTAAGGCAGAGTGGGCACTTTAACCATAGTATGGCAGCCAGTCTACCACTCACAACACCAGTGACCTTGATATCTAGCTATGTGACTGCAAAATGCCAGTCATGAGAATCATTGTGAAAGGCAGTCAGACATGAGACTGAGGGATTTTTGAAAAGGGTCAGTCAGTTACCAGAAGACAGACAAGTCAAGACCTAAATTTCAAGGCTAAATAAAACAATCTCCTTTCATGAGGGATGGGCAATGATTTATGAAAGAATCTTTCCATGATCATCTGAACAAATTCCACTTCACATCATCCTGTTTATGAAACCAGTCTTAAAAGAAGTTTTAACATCTGCAAGGAAGTGAGTGGAATTTTTTTTTGTAACCATGTGTCTGAGTTGTCCTTTCTGATATGAACAGCATCATTTCATTTTTGTCTCTTCATCACCTCAACTTTTTTCAACACTCCCACTGTATACAACACCAGGAAATTGAAAGCTCTGAATTTAAATCAGTCGTCATCATTATCATAAAGTCTAGCTGGTAGCATGGATTCCCTTAACTCTCTCTCACCATCCATCTCTATCAGCCATTGCTCTTGGCAAATTCTCAACAGGGCATCCAGTATCCTGACAGAACTGATGAATGTAAGTCATTGTTGGTCCATCAAAACTGATATGTCCATGAGTAGAAGTCAACAGGAGAGCATCACTAATGTGTTAGTCCCTGTTTCTCTGACAGTGTCAGGTATTTCTTGTTCGTCTTACTTGAATGGTTTGTAGAATGGGAGGTAAGTGGCCATACAGCTGCTGTTTTGTGGGTTGCTACTTTGGGGATTGGTTCAAAACAGTATGAAGCATTCTTGTGTAGTTCCCATCTAGCTTTGTTTTCAAGTGTTTTTGTAAAGTTCTCAAGTGTAACAAAAATTGACCTTGTCTCACATTCTGCTCATGGCTGAGGGGGTCGATAAATGTATACACAAGTGATGTTCTTAGTCGTAATATTCTCTTGATTTTATTAGATGAAATATTGTCAATTATAATTACTTTTTGACTATTGTTACTTTTAACTGAAAAATACAGTTTCTGATTCCCTTATTCAGAGAACTGTTCTAAAAATTTGTCAGTCAGAAAGTCATTCAATAAATAAGGTGAATTTTGCCTTAGGAGTTGACAATAGGAGGCACTATTTAAAGTTGCGCTTTTTTCAAGGATGGGTCCTTTCCTGTTCCAGAATACTGTCAGCATGACCTTCTTTACTGACAGCTGCATCTGGAACATTTTCATTACCAGAGTGTATTTCCTGTCCATGGACTTTCTTTTTGGCTAAGACTCATAGTAGCAAACCCATATTTGGCCCATTTGTAAAGATCTTCTTTACTGGAACATATACTATATACATGAAACATTCTTCGGTAAATTTCTTTCATCTTACTTTTAGTTGATTTGGGTACCTCGGGTGGTGTAATGGTTAACAAGTTAACTAGCAAACCAAATGAGTTTGAGTCTCATTAGGTGCCTCATTCATATGACCCTGTGCCACATCTGAGCAAAAACCTAAGTAAATTACTACTTGTAGATAATTTCCCAATTCATTATTCTTGCTCATTGCTTCAGTATTTTGTGTAAAATTAATCTTTTATTGATTCTTCATTCCTCTCTAGACTTTCTTCAATGTTGGATTCTATAACTTTCACTTTAATATCAAAATTTATGGAAGCAATTTTTACAACTGAAACAAAGAAATTATGATAACTTGTTAATAAATGTTGATATATAGAGATTGTCACTGAATTTCACTATGGTTGGCTGAGACAGTTGTTACAGGGAAGTCATTATGAAGAGAGCTAGTATGCTAAAACTAAAATTTTCAACCTGTGTTGTCTTCTGACATGTAGTAAAAGCATATATGTGTGGGTATTTAGGGTCAGGCTTCACTTTGCTGAGTATATCTATTTCTCCTCCACATAATTTTACATGATATATACCAATCAAGAGGACAATGATAGGTAGGTAGTTACAATGATTGTAATATAAATAGCTTTTTTAAAACTCTCTTCTCAGGAAGTATATTAATTTATTTTTCTTCAGAGTCAGTGCATATTAGTTTGAGAGAAAACTATTTATTTCCTTATCTAGATATCTTGTCTGGATCAAGTTTCACAATTTGGGTAAACTAATGTTTAGTAATAAGCCTCTTTTCTTGAAAAGGACAAAATATTTCAGGTATATGACTAAAAAAATGATCCAAGTGAAATGTCCCAAGACAAACTGGAATGGAAAGAAAAATTATCAATTCATGCATTTTTAATTGTGCAAAGATATAACCAAGGGCAAAAAAGATTTAAAAGCCCAATCCTCTTGAATCTCAAGATTTTAAAATTTTATTTTATATATTTTTATCTGATTCTTTTTGAACAAATGAAACTTTCTGGATTGAATGTACAAAAATTATCTACACATACAAATCATATATATATATGTACCTATTTATCCAACCCCTCTGCAATGGGCAAAATGTGACCCAAGGTCAGTTTTTAAACAGCGTAAAGCTGGTTTTAATTCAGAGTTTTCTTTCTCTTAAACTGGTTTCCTGTTATAAACTTTTGTTCTAATCAAAAACAAAACAGTTCTTAGAAATGATACACCCATTTTTGTTTTGGAAAATTTACATAAGCTCTCAGTCATCTCATTTGAATCCAATGTACATGTTGATGAGGTATCAGGTAAGATTGTGATTGAGCTTTGATTAATGTTATCTTGCTGATCTTTTGTCATAGACAATACTAAGACCTTCCACTAGTTTTGATCAATTTTGATTCACTATACAGAAGTTTTTTCAGATGCAGATGTTGTAAAACTCAAATGACTGGTTGTTCTGCTGCATAACCTGGAGTAGGCAGCAACTAGCATCAGTCTCTACATAAACTCAGATAAAACAGAATTCATATGTTTAAGTCAAGATGATGCCATCTTCCCATTAAAAGAAAAGCCTCTAAAATTAATAGACCAGTTTATATACCTCAGTAGCAATATCTCCTCAACTAAAAGTGATGTCAACATACTCATTGGTTAGGCATGGACAGCTGTTGATTTATTAATGATTATATAGAAATCTGATTTCCCTGATAAACTAAAACAGGAATTCTTCCTAGCTATAGCTTTGTCAGTATAGCTGCATTACTTGAACTTTAACAAAATGCCTCAAGAAGAAGCTAGATGGGAACTACAGAAGAATGCTGCATACTGTTTTGAACAAATCTCAGAAGTAGCACTCCACAAAACAACAGTTGTACAGCCACTTACCTCCTATTTCACAAACCATCCAAGTGAAATGCTGGACACTGCTGGAGAAGAAAGGATGAACTCATTAACAACTTTCTCTTATGAACTCCTACACATGAACGTACCAGTGTTGGCTGACCATCAAAAACTTACATTCATCCAGTCTGTGAGGACACTTAATACCATTTAGAGGACTTGCCAAGAGTGATGAATAATAAGGATGAGAAGTGAAAGAGAGAGTCAACAGAAATAAATGCTGTCAACACACTTTGATGATGATGATGATGATGACGATGAAGTATTTCATAAAGATGAATGATTGGTTTAGTTTGGGTTCTTTGTTAAATGGCATATCAACCCTTGTGTGTGATTTAATACCAAGCATATCCTTGTAGAAGAATGGCAGGGATACTATTCTATTTAACCAATAGCTGGAGAGGTAAGGGATGTCTTTCCCAAGGGTATTAGTCCAAATGTGAATGTAATAACATGACTGGAGTTTGAACTTGCTTACTTCAAGTCTGCCGTACAGCACTTTAGCTATGATGTGTGATGGTGTCCCCCTCAAAGGTAAATGTCTTTGAGTAAAACATTGCCATTGTCAAAATTTAATGTGAGTTTTTTCACTGACATTTCTGAATCATCTACTCAAAGAATTGCCCTAAAAATTTGTTTGTAGGTGAATCATTCAATAAAAAGTTGAATTTTGCCAAAGGAGTTGATAATAAGAAACACTATTTACAGTTGCACCTTTTTCAAAGAAATCAATAATGATAGGTCCTTTCATGCCCTAGAACACAGTCAACGTGATCTTTACTAACCACTGTGTCAGAAAATATTTTCTTTACCAGAAAGACAATGTATTTCTCTGCCATGGACATTCTTTTGACTAAGGCTCATTGTGAAAAACCTATGTTTAGCTCATTTGTAAAGATCTTTTTTTTATTTAAACATGCTTCTCTATATGAGTCACACATTTTTCTGTAAATTTCACATAGTTTGCTCTTCACTGCCACCAAAAATTTGATGACAAACCTCTGTTCAAGCCAGGAGCACTCTGATTTGCTGCCATCTTGAATAAAATATTTTTGCAAGATTAAAATAAATTTTGATATAAATTTATTCCAAACAATGTGAAGTTTACATTTATGGAAAAAAATTTATTTGGCTGCTTTTTTTAAATTCTCCTTATTTAATGAATGATCTTTATATTTTCTAAATTCTAATGTAAACAAAAAAAATCATATTCATCAAATTTGTGTACTTAGAAAAGAAAATGAAGGACTAAAAACATCCAAATCATTCAAGCTTATAAAGTAAAGATAGCTTTGAGGATCTTTGAGGATCTTTGAGGGTGGAACCTGATAACAAGAATTTAGTGCCATTAAAGAAGATTAACTCTGAAAGGATGTAAGATTAGCATCAAACAGATGGAATGTGACTTGAAGCAAGGGTAGGGTGGGGGTCATATACAAAAGCAGAAGAGTTTATTCAGTAATTGCTTAGTAAAGCATTGACTATTTTATGGGTTAGGTTGGAAGCTGACATTCACAATACATTATCTTTCATTCAAGGGAAGCCAAGTATTTTTTTTTAGAATGACCTAAAACAGCCCACTTATGTCAGGCAGCTTATCACACATACCAAGATATGGGGAATTTTTTTTTTTCAATTCATAAATCTGCATTATTTTAAAGCTTTTGGGTGTTAATAGTCTTTTTGAAAGAACCAATTTTAAAAAAAAATCCATTGAACAAGAGTTCTATTTATGATTGATTAGTCCGACATTATCTTGAATTTTGGGGTTTTTTTCTTAGACAACTCTAAAAAGAGAGAATAGTGTAAATTGTAAGTAAAAAGTAAAGTTGGCGACCATAGTCAAGGGTGACCTGAAGGCTCACTTTTCAATAGCTAATACATCTAGGTGTAGGGGAGGGCACTACTCCATTCCCTGGATTGCTTCACTTTATCCTTGATCCTTACCTTATAGTGCTGAGTGCTAAGCAAGGCAGCATCAAGTACCATTTTTTGAGTCTTCAGTATGACATGACCTGGGATTGAACCCTTGGTCTCTAGGACTATTGGTGAACACTCTACTTTTGTATTATTTAAAAAGGCTTTTCATATTATCAATAATCCTTTGGAGCTTGTAGTAGTCAAATATGAAATTAATCCCTAATATCTGTCATGCTTATAATTGATATTTTGTTTAATATATTTTTCAATCATTTAGCTTTACTTTTTATTATTACTCACTTCAAAATCTCCTTTGGCAATCATTAAATTCAATGTTCAATTACATCCTATTTATCAATTTCATATTATAATTAATTAGAAATATATAACTAGATAAATAAGGGGAAGTACACAATAATCATCTTTTATAAGTTATTGCAATGGAAAAATTATAATGATTACAATGAGCGTGAATGTAGACTGTAAGTAAAGTTGGCGACCATAGTCAAGGGTGACCAGAAAGTTCCTGTTTCAATAGCTACTACACCGACGTGTAGGGGAGAGTGCTACTCCTTTCCCTGGATTGCTTTGCTTTACCCTTGATACATACCTTATATTGCTGAGTGTTAAGCATGGAGGTATCAAGTACCATTTTGAAAGTCTTTGGTATGACGCGACCTGGGATTGAACCCATGTCTCCTGAACCATTGGCAAACACTCTACCCACTAGACCAATGGAAAATTGGACTGGAATTTATTCTATAATTTTGAGCATTACAATGTTGTTGTGCAAGCATTAATCTTACTACAATGTGCTATTTTATGATGTGTGTGTAATGTGTGTACAAATCAGATCATTTTATCAAAATATCAATACTTTAGTGATTTTCCAATTACTATGTGCTTATAAAAACACTTTTTAAAAATAAGTAGCCATGCATTTTCTTTTGAAATTTTCCTATGAAACATCTAAAATAAATATTAAAATTTCTTTATGAAAGATCTTCATTTTCTTATGAAATTTTTTCGTAAAATATTTAATATAGATATTAAATATTTTTTTTGTAATATTATGAAACTCCATTTTTCTTATACTTTCAATGAATACTATATTCAATACTTTCTGAATATTCAACTACGAAAGGTAAAATTACATAATAATAACAATTAATTCTTCTTTGTTTCTTTGCTATGAATGAAAACTATTTTGTTGAATGAAAATAATATTTTGTGCATATATATATATATATATATATATATATATATATATATATATATATATATATATATATATATAGGTATTATTCGGTTCAGTTAAACCAGAGTTGGGAGTAATTCCTTCAGGACAAGAAAATCATTCAGGAGCTGAACATTTAAATTTTCCTGGTGGAGAGCTCAATGTAATTTTTTACAGAGTAACCGGTCTTTGTTTTTTTCTTAAAGATATATATATATATATATATATATATATATATATATATATATATCTTAGTTAAAAAGTATACTACAGAGCCAGTCATAATTTAAGTAATTCCTTGACACAATATTTCTAATATAAGCATGTGATAATAAAAAATAAAAGTCACTATACAGTTTTCAATCAGGTCATAGTGCCATAGGAATAATTTTCTCCCTTCGTCATTCAGAAGAAAATCTCTGTGAAAAAAAGTGAGTGTATGGTTTTTGTTAATCTGACCAAGGCTTTCTTGTCCAGTCAGCTAGGGCTATAGAATACACCAACTGTACCACTGCAGAGGGGTAAGAGCCCCCTATCCCCAATGAGTGTGCTATATATGACACTAAAAAATCTGATGGTGAGGTTCCAGTAATGCTGGAACTTTAGGGAATGTGGAGTACTCCTTCATTACCATCATCTCCAGGTCCACTCTAGCCTGAAGTGGTAGCACCTGAATTACTTGAAATAGAACTCTTTTGATGTTTAAGCTGCATACTTATGCAAAACTGAATTTGTAGAAATAGAACTGTTTTTGACATTGAATCTGTACTTATTCTAAACTGAATTGTTTGAATTAGAACTGTTTGATTAAACTGAATAGCTTGAAATAGAAATGTTTTTGACAATTAATCTGTATATTCATACTAACCTGAATTGTTTGAATTAGAACTTATTATTTGTATAAAAAATGGATTTGGCATTAAATAACCTACAAAAGTTGATATGCCATAAAACCCAAACAACCAACCAACTAAGGTTTTCAACACTGTCAACATTGACATTCTCAGAAAGTTCCTCAAGAAACCGAGCATTCCCAAGAAAATTTCTTATACCATCATTTTATTTCATTTCATCAGTTCTAGTGGATGACAAATTTTCAGACTTTTTAATGATTCCAATTGCACAAAACAGGATTGTGTCATAGCTCTGGATCTTTTTGCTTCTTTTTTTCCATGATAATTTAGGATGCTTTCAGTGATCTTGACGCAGATGTAGAATTATAATTCTATAATAGTGGTAGTCTTTTTAATCATCAACATTTCAAAGCTAAAACCTTTATCAAAACAAACATCATTCAAAACCTCTTATTCACAGATGATGTTGCTCTTGTTGCTACATCAGTTGAGGAGGCATAGGAACTCATCAATCATTTACCTCATTCAAGCAAAGCTTTTAGCTTTACCACCAGTATTAAAAAAATGGAAGTCATCCATCAGCTAAGACCCAATCTCAAGCAAATAAGTAGTGTCAAATACCTATCACCAGTTCATTAGTTTCCAAACATGCCTATTACCACTGATGGAAAAAAACTCAAATATGTTAATTTATTTTTATATTTGGGCAGCGAAGTAAATACTCCAGCATTTCTAGATGACAAGATAATTCCATTAAAAATTCCAAAAACATCTTTGGAATAAAAGGAGTATTAATCCTGATACAAAGATTGCAGTTTACAAGGCCATCAAACTCACCACTCTTTTGTATGGGTTGGAGTACTGGATGTCATTCACAAGAGTTGTCTTTGCTCAATTTTTAGATACATATGGCATGACAGCATCTCAAATCCTGATCTCTTTGCTAAGTGCAATATTCCTCATACAAATGTAATTAAAATGGATTTGACATGTCATCTGAATGAGAAACAACAGAATTCCAAAGATTTTCACTCATAGCCAGCTTCATGACAGAAATAGAAATGCTGGAAGACCATATCTCATCTACAGGAACAAGCCAAAAAAACAATCTAATAGCTCTAGGTATACCAGTTTATACATTCATGCAAGCTTCTTCAATTTACAATGTTTAGAGAGCAATGCCACAAAGCCATTTAGAAGTCTGAAAAACCCATCTCCAGCATTCCAGAGTATTAAGGGAAAAAGGGAAAGCCAGCTACTTCAACTAACTTTCCTGCATGAACTCTCTGTAGATTTGTATGTAAATCTATTGCTGGGTTAAAATCTCATATGAGATACAAGCATCAGAACTGATGAAAACTGATGGGCCCTCATACAGTGAAATCAATAGACAATACTTTCTGTTTTATATGCATATAAATATATGGATATACATTGTGCTTGGTTGGTTGGTTGGCTGGTTGGTTGGTTTTCAGCATGTCAACACTTGTGTTATTCTATGCTAAAGCCAGTATAACAATTATGGTCTCCAATCATATATGGTAAAAATATATCTTAATGATCATTTTCAACAGATACTACCACTCTAAATCAAAGTAGACCAAAGAGTAATGATGACAAAGGAATAAATGCAGGGTCACCTGGCATTCGTGCTGGGGGACCAAACTAATGACTTACATGGTTTACATTGCACCTGGCTTTCATGCCTAGTGAATATATCACCAACATTGACAAGCAGTGCAGGAGTCTTGACTCATGCGTGAGCTCCCACTCCCCTAATCCCCACTATAAAAAAGGTCTTGTGTCAAATCCTGCCTGGTAGGAGACATGGATAAATATCAACTCCACACTCTCCAGAGCTCCTGACCTCCAGAACTGGAACTTCCTCACTAGTTGCAGTTCAGTGTAATTTTTCAGGTCACACATATTTGATATTAGATTTCTTAGTTTTTACACCACTAGCATCTGTTAGTTATCACTGAAGATAAGTAAGAGAAAGTTTCCTTATTACTTTAATACTACACTCTCTGTATGCTGGGGAATTTTAGAATTTGGATGATTAAAAAATGGCATTCATCACCAATGAAGGTCCTACAAAATTATAATGCAGCAGCAAATTCAATGAGAAATTATTTTATTCTATAAGTGTATTGCTTTTAAGTATACTGCTCTAGTAAATATCACACATTTTGGAGGGCAACAGTTATGTATATGTGTTGGATATTGACTAGAAGATCCCTTTGACATGCCACATAAGTTGCATGGGTGGCATAACAAGAAGTACACCTGTTTCCTAAAGTAAACAAGATGCAGGTTGTTCCTTGGTGGAAGTGCCACGTAAATTGCATGTGTGGCATGCAAGAAGGAGGTGTGTTTATATGAAAAATGTAGGCAGGAGGTGTGATCATGAGGACTTGCATGGACAACCAGAAAATTATATTGACCAGGGAAGATTTCAACTAGGGCAGAATGAAGCTGAAAAGCAGAGAGGTTTCACAGAAAAACCGTACCATCACCCCTATGTGTGGGCTCTCTCTCTCTCTCTCTGACTCTCTCTCAGTCTACCCATGCATACATTTTGGGTAATAAAAGGAAAAGAAAAGAAGCAGATTATATTTTTATACATCAGCATTGTTGTCTTTCTCTGCTATACAAAATTTGTAATATTGCTTGTAAATGTAAATATACACTCCTACCAATTCTTTTATCAAAAGTTAATTTTCTTCCCGATTAAAGAGTTCAGGATTTTATTTCTCGTGGAATTTTTTATTATCTGGCAAAATTATTAAACACTACAGCAGAGATTGACAACCTTGTTCTACATAGGAGTCAGAGGTCATGTTTGTGAGAGGTTACCAGGCCACATCTACCATCATAGTTTGTACATGCAGGTACTACTAATTATAAAACAAGTTAACTTTGACTGATATTTATATATTCAAGTGATATCAAATTATGTCTACTGAATGCAGCAGTTTGTATACTGATATTATCTTCTGTGCAGGTTTATAAATCAAAAAGAACATCCAAGCCACCATCTGTCTCCTCTGCAGACCAGATTATGTAAGATTTCTCTTTGTGACTGCCTGCCAGATGATTTGGGGTTGCAGGCTGGATCTGGACTGAGGCAGTAAATTGCCAAGTCTTGTTCTATAGTACTCCACTCTTACAGTATACAGTTTTGCACTTGTATATTTTTAGGAGGTCACAGATTTTTACCTCCCATTTAAGTATGTTCCACCAGTGCTGGTATTGCTATATATTCATAGTATAATGGTTATCATCATAGTAAATGGAATCGGCAATCCAAGTTCAAATCCTGGACAAGACTGTTTACATTTCGTTTCCCACTAATGCCCTTAGGAGAGGTATATATTCCTTCTTTCTTCCCCCAGCTATGAGTAAATCATAGAACAGATTGGGTTCTTTAGTCTTGATAACACAACCAGTCAAAGAGAAAGAAATTCAAACCAGCTTTGTTCTGCTCAAAAATACATATATATTTAAAAAAATTATCAATGGTTAAAAACTTATTTATTGCCAGGAAAACATATAGGCCTATGGAAGGTGGAGGCATGTTTATTATTTTTAAAATGTATTTATATATATATATATATTTATATTTTTGGTTACAGAGTTTCAATACCGTAGTTTAGTAATAATACCTTATCATATCAATTTTGCTCGTATAATGTTTCACAAGAAATGATAATATCCCAGTATCTTTGGTTTAAAAGAAAATTAACTTTTCATTAAAAAATCTTTGTGGTGTATTTATTTATAGAGTTAGTTGATTGATTAGTTGTGTTTTATGTCATATCAACCCTTGCAGGTTACTTAATGCCAAATATTCTCATATGATTTTTAAATGAATAGTTTGCAGATATCATTTTTAAATGAGCTGGAGTTCATTTGTTTGCACACAGTTAAATGGTTCCAAAACTTGCTATGTAATACTAATAATTCAATCTAATATCAATCATTTTGTTTCAAAGTTAAATGGTTTCCAGTATAGTAAATGATTAACAGGTTTATTTAATGCAAAAGATAGGTCCCTAACAGGCACTACCACCTGGGGCTAGAGTAGACCTGGGAATAGTAACAATGAAGGGCTACACCACATTCCCCAAAGTTCAAGAACTGGAGTCCCACCTTCAAATGCCATTAAGTGTCATGTCCAGGACTCTCATTGAGGAGGGGTGTCTTACTTATCAGCAGAGATGTAGTTGGTGTATTCTATAGTCCCAGCCGAATGGGCTGTTATTTATAGGGGATATTGCACAATGTGCAATATCCCCTATAAATAACAGCCCATTCGGCACATGTATAAACATAATCAGAATTTCAGAATACATAATTAAGTTTTCATAAAAATAGTTCAGTGTCATTAGCTTAAAATTCTGCTTCTAATGTGGGTTTTCAGCTTCTTATAATACAAAGGTGAGTCAGTGGTTTTGCAATATTTGCATACATGCTGGCTTCACAAACAAACTCCAGAAAGTTGAGGAAATCAAACTGATGTCACATCCAGCATATAGCCTAGACCCAACTCCATCAGATAATTACTTGTTCTGATTCCTGACTCATTTTCTACACTCGAGATGCTTCAGCAATCAAGAAGATGAGGAAGCCTCTGAGAAGAAGTTCTTTGCTGTGAAAGAAAAGAACTGGTATCTGTGTGGGATTAAATAAAGGACTGAAAAGTGGCTTCAGATAGCACAACACAATAGCCTCAACTTTGAATGCTAGGCTGTTATTGTTGCAACTTGTAGAATAAAACAAAAATTTACCAAAATATTGCAAAACTCTTGACTGACCCCAGTAATTCGTAAGGCTACTCAGGACTTGTCAAAATGTTAATCCTAATCTATACAGTCCAGTCAGGTGGGGCAGTAGAATATAACAGCATTTCTGCAGAGGGGTAAGACCCCCACCCAACGAATGTCTTGGATAGGACATTAAACAATCTGATAGTGTTGCTCCAGTAATGCTGGAGCTTTGGGGAATGCAGAATACCCCTTCATTGCCATCACTCCCAGGTCCACTCTGTCTATAGGTCAAATAGCATTGTTTGATATTTGAACTGTATGCAAACAAATGACTTATGCTAAATTGAAATGTTAGAAATAAAACTATTTAATCATTTAATTGTGTGTAAACAAATGGCTGATGTTTAATCAAATTCTTACTGATACATAACAATACTTGTAACCATTTAACTTTGTTGACTTAAGTTTATAAATCATATATATGTAATATATATTTATAAAGAGGATTTGGCATTAAATAACCAACAATGGTTGAGATACCATAAAACCAGACCAACACTAATCTGTAATGATTAGGACAACTAAAACTTTTGTTTCCCAACTTTTTCTGGCAAAGTTTTCAAAAAAAATGTCAGCCTTTCACTTTCTATCCATTTTACTCTGTAATTTAGTGGGACAATGTCATCCATTAAAACTGAACTTCCTTTCTTTGTTTACTTCTCTTCATTAGTCCAGTATTCATTGACTTTTCACACAGTTTCTGCCTTGTTGGCTGGGGCTGTAGAATATGACAACTGCACCTCTACAGAGAGGTAAGATCCCTCCCATGAGTGTCCTAGATATGACATTAAATGGGAGATTTGGGGAATTTGGAGTACTCCTTCATTGCTATTGCTCCCAGGTTCACTCTGACTCTAAGTAGTAGCACCTGATAGGGTCCTATCTATGGGTCAAAAAGAACTATTTGACATATAAACTGTGTTCAAATAAATGATTAATGCTAAATTGAATTGTTAGAAACTGAACTCTTTGACCATTTAACAGTATGTAAACAAATGACTGATGTTTAATTGAATTGTTAGTGTTAAATAGTACTACTTGAAACCATTTAACAAATGAATATGATGAATAGAATTATTAGTGTTATTAGAGTTAAATAGCAATACTTGAAACTCTTTAACTGTGTGCCTAAATTGAATTATTGGTATTAAATAACAATACTTAGAACCATTTAACTGGGTGCAAAGGAATGAATAAAGTTATCAATAAAATGTGTACAAATCATATATATTAAATATATATATATATATATATATATATATATATATATATAGACAGGATTTCACATAAGATAACGTACAAGAGTTGATATATCATCAAACAAAACCAAAATTACAAGTGTCCCAGACTTCATCTGATGGTGAGGCTCCATTTCTGAAGCTTTGGGGAATATGGTGTACCACATCATTGCCATTACTCCCAGGTCTTGGTAGTACCTATTAAGGTTCCATCCATAGATCAAATAGCACTGTTCAAATATTTACTAAGGATTGTTATTATTAGTTATATGAAACCATACAGCAGAGCACAAATTAATTATATTACATAGGAATACTTGATAAATAGTATTACTTATGTTAAATAGCAATACTTGAAACCAGTTAATTGTGTGTAAACCTTAGTCGAGGGTGACCTGAAGGCTCTCTCTTTTCAATAGCTACTACACCGAAGTGTAGGGCAAGGTGCTACTCCATTCCCTGGATTGCTCCACTTTACCCTTGATTCATACCTTATAATCCTGAGTGCTAAGCAAGGAGGTATCAAATACCATTTTTTGAGTCTTTGGTATGACTTGACCTGGGATTGAACCCTGGTCTCCTGGACCATTGGTGAAATTGTGTGTAAACAAATAATCAATAATAAATAGAATTATTAGTGTTTGATAGGAATACTTGAAACCATTTAACTGTGTACAAACAAATAAGTTCTAACAACTCTTTGGAAAAATTAAGCTACCAACAACCTATTTGCTTACAAATTACACATTCACACACACATACACACACACACATATATAGGATTTGGTATTAAATAACCCACAAAACACCAACCACACCTACAATAACTGATATTGGTGATGGTTGTTGGTGATGATTATTCATCACTATTCAACTTCATTACTTCTTTTCTTATTTGAAAAAATGTCACAAATCATTTCCAGTTGCATTCTTCAGTAAATTAAATTAAGTTAAATCCACTACTTTATTATTAGTCCACTATGTTGGTAGGGTTAAGAATACCCTGACTGCATCCCCTGCAGAGGGTTAAGACCCCTCTTCCCTCAGTATGACCCTAAACTGCATCTGATGGTAATACTCCAGTTCTGGAATATGGAGTACTCCCTCATTGCCATTACCCCCAGCTTTACTCTGACCTGAAGTGGTAGTACCTGTCATAATCCCATCTATGGGTCAATTAGATTTGTTTAAAAGTTAGTCATATTGATAGGAATACTTAATACTGTATATAACTGTAAATTATTTTTATTAAGAATAGTTACTTGAAGCTATAATTGTTTGCTAATGATTATTATCAGTTACTTGTAACAATATAGCTGTGTGCATACAAATGACTATCATTAAATAAAGATAATTACTTGAAATTATATAATTATTAGTATCAGATAGAAATACTTGAAACAATACTGCTGTGTGTAAATAATTTGTATTAGATTAGAATATTCAATATCATATAACTGTATGCAAAAAAACTCTGAAAAAGCATCAACAAAAATGTAAACACTTTATTCAATGAATTCAATTGCCTTACCTCTAGGCATAAAATAACCCTAGACAGGTTGACATGCTGTTAAAAATCAATCAATTATTCATTCATTCATTTAGCATCAGCATTTTTCAAACAAATAACAATGAACTGTATGGAGAAATGGTAGATTTTGGTGAATCTGATAAGATGATAAAATAAGTGAAAAAGTGAATAAATCAAACACTTACAACTCTATATATGTACATATATAATGCACACACATACACACACACACACACACACACACACACACACATGCACATTATGATAATGAGCAGTTTGACTCTTTCTGTATGTTTCTTTGCTTTTAACTCCCATCATGTTGAAGTAATCAGAAAGAAAGGAATAGTCTACTGTAAACATACAAACATAGAATGAGCTGTTATGTTTGTGTGTTCACTATTAATGCTATTACTCCAGCTCCACCCTGTTGGTAAGGCTAAGAATACACTGACTTTATCCCCTGCAGAGATGTAAGACATCCCCAAAAAGATGTGTCCTGGGTATGACACTAAAGTGTATCTGATGGTGAGGCTTCGGTTATGGAAATTTGAGGAGAGCAAAGTTCTCCTTCATTGCCATTACTCCCAGGTACTGTTCTGACCTGGAGTGGTAATACCTGTTTGGGTCCCATCTATGGGTTAAATACATCAAAAAGACAATAATGAGAGATAAGCCCTTAATAAAGCTAGAACCTATGTCCCCTTTTATCTCAGGGAAGCCTGGTAATTGACCAATCTTCATCAAAGAAATAAAAATAAATGAAATGACTCAATTTTACATAGATCAAAGTTGCAAAAACAAAACTCATTTGTACTTATTTTTAAGTAAAGAGGAATAATTTATTACCTTAAAAGGATATTTACTCCTTGAATGGCAATGAAATCCAAATCAGTTATCATGATGATATTTCTTCAAACAATCTACTAATTAGATATACAGTTCTTTAGTTCTTTGGCATAGCAGTAATTAAAACAACCTAAATGAGGTTAGTGTTAATTGTGATATAGGTCAACCAATTTTTCCAAGAATGTTATAAGTCATTTTCTGCTCCAATCAACTGTTATAGATATTAACAAGTTCCTGATATTTTGCTAAACCAATATAAATAGCAGCTATGATTGTCAGCACAATTCTTTTACTTGTTGCCCACCAACATTTCATGATTCTAATTCATAGAACAAATGCTTTTTGCCAAAAAATCATACAGATTACTAATCTCTTTTTTTTTTATTCTTCATAATTTCGGCAAATGCATTCTTCCACCCTTATCAACTACCTAAACTGACAAACAAGAGAGAGACATTTCTTTCTTCCCCTAAGGTTTTTACTCTTTTAGATTATACACCTTTTGAAGGCTGAAGAATCAACTAACAGAAATGTTGTTAAGAACATCAAGAATATGAAGAAGAAACTCAAATTGTCTAAGCAATTTAAAATATATTAATAACATTTTTCAAAGTTATGAAGTTATTCTTAATTTGTCTTAAACTATATATATATATATATATATATATATATATAGAGAGAGAGAGAGAGAGAGAGAGAGAGAGAGAGAGAGAAAGAGAAAGAGGGAGAGAGAGAGAGGGTATTTTACAATTTTGTTAACAAAATGATTGGACACAAACCAAGGACTACAAATGATAGAGTAATGAAAATTACATTTGTTGAAAGGTAAAAGAATAACACTTTAAGATCTGCAAACATTTAGTTTCAGACATGAACCAATAATGTCAGGAAGAGCCCTAGAATACCTACTCTTGATGTCTACTGTTCAGTTGAATGCACTGTTGAATGCAGAGTACAAAGTTGTTGATCATGTGTTCATATTCCTCAGGGTGATTGGTGACCCATGAGGTGGGGAAGCCATGGCAAGTGCCATGAGCTTTAAAGTTCTTGACTAACTCAAAAATCTGACTCCTGTTTAGAAATGTGTTGAAACTGAAGTCCGTTCTGTCTCTTGCTTGAACAATCTTGAAAGATTTAGTTTAGTAATATGTCTTAATGCAAAAGATCTGCTCCATTATCCATGGCATAATTTTACTATACTTGGTTAAATAGATCAGAATGTTAACTATCTCCCAACAATAATCTGGAAAAAGTGAGAGAATAAAATCAACAGAGAAGATTTGAGAAGCCACTGCTTTAACAACTATAAAACACCAAGTATATATATATATATATCTTGGAGGTGCTTTATGGTTTAATGGTTAACAATGTAAGAAATGACCCAAGTTCAAATACTGGACAAGGCTTTTTGCATTTCACATGGTACTAACACCCTAGGGACAAGTATTAATCCAACTATTCTCATTCCAGCTATGGGTAAATAGTAGGGTAGACTTGGATCTTTAACTGCGGTATGGCAACCAGTATAGGGGAAGGCAAATTCTGAATTCAAATGTGTTAAACTCTGCTTAAATGTTGACTGTATGTCATATCCTGCTCTTGTGGAAGAGTTGGGTATATATATATTTTTTATTTCTATTTTTTTCTATAACTCTGGTGGCATGAAAAAAAAACAGATAATGCAATTTGTAAAAAAAAAATATGATACAAACCAAAATCTGGGAAAATAACATCTATTCTGCTTGAAAATAATCAACCAGTACTGCAATGCCAAGTCAAAAGAAAAAACACAGACTCAATTATAATTCTGAATTATCCTGAATATCTGTTTGGTGAAACCTGAGTCCATTGATCTAGTGGGTAGAGTATTCGCTAATGGCCCGGGAGACCAGGGTTCAATCCCAGGTCAAGTCATACCAAAAACTCAAAAATGGTACTTGATATGATCTTGCTTAACACTCAGCATTATAAGGTACACATCAAGGGTATTGTAGAACAACCCAGGGAAAAGAATAATGTCCTCCCTCTATACCTTGGCATAGTAGTTAATGAAAAGGGATCCTTCAGGTTACTCTTGACTACAGTTGACAACATTACTTACTATATATATATATATATATATATATGCATATGCATATATCTTATAGGCATATTTTATTGAAAATAACAGACAAGGATTTAGTGTTTAGCTTTTTATTCAACTTTTCTTGTTAGCAAATTAGATGTCACTAGAGTGTTTGCCAATGGTCTGGGAGACTGGAGTTCAATCCCAGGTCAAGTCACACCAAAGACTTTAAAAATGGTACTTGATACCTCCTTGCTTAGCACTCAGCAATATAAGGTACATATCAAGGGTAAAGTGGAACAATCAAGAGAAAGGAGTAGCACCCTCCCCTACACCTTGATGTAGTTGCTATTGAAAAGCGAGCCTTCTGGTTGCCCTCAACTACGGTCGACAACTAGTATGGTTTAAAAACAATCCAAAATCTCTGTCCAAGTACTAGTACTTTCAGTCACCTTTAGTCACATGATCCTTTGCAGCTATCTCTACTCATTCAAACCAGTAACACTGGTCTACACATTCACATATGATATCACCTGCATGTAATGAACATGTCCGCTTAAAAAATTCTTTGGGAACAGAATAAATGCAGCATTCCACAATACAGGAGTACTCATGTCCTTGACAATGACCAAAGATGGTTGAAAGTACCCATACTCAGTTGATACCAACAGTGACTTTGGATAGTTTTCGCACTTCTCACAACCACAGTTGCATCATTCTTGTTTGCTGACAAGAAAAAGTGAATAAAAATCTATGCCCTTAATCATTATCATTACTTAGAATATTTGGACTATTGACTATTGACCTCATCTTTATTGTTATAATCACAATGTTTCGGGCGATATGTCCTCCAGCCTTCTTCTGATGTTTCATCTCAGAAATTTAGATAAATAACACTTAATCCTTATCTGTTATTTTTAATAAAATATGCCTACAAGAGAATCTACTACTTAAATATACATAATATATATATATATATATATATATATATATATATATATATATATATATATATATAAATATTTCATATGAAAAAGGATTTTCAAAGGAAAAAATTTTTCATTTGAAAATTATTTTTAAGATGAAACAATTAACATCAGTTACATTGCCCTGAAGATAGTTTTAAAAAATTAATCATTGGCAAATCTCATTCATGAAAAATAGAGTCTCTGAATTTTTTTTTTTTTCATGTTTTATATTTACATACAGTCAGATTTAATTTTATCTTTCTCTAATAGTGCATATATGAAGCAGGTCACATCTATGACTTATCAAAATAAATTTATAATGGCATAGTAACTGTCGTTGAATTTTCTTTCACTGATATTACATATATATATATATATATATATATATATATATATATATATATAAGTTTTGTAGACACAGAATCTATGGAACTTAGTGATAGTTTTTCATTAAAATGATCATCACACCAAGCAGTTCTCACTTGATGAGTATCCCTTTGTATATATATATATATATACGTACAAGTTTAGATACATAAGTTTGGATTGCATTGAGTGTTTGCCAATGGCCCAGAAGACTGGGGTTCAGTTCCAGGTCGAGTCTTTGGTATGACTCAACCTGGGATTTAAAAAATGGTACATGATACAACCTTGCTTAACACTCAGCATTATATGGTACACATCAAGGGTAAAGTGGAGCAATCTTGGGAAAGGAATAGCGCCCTTCCCTACACCTTGGTGTAGTAGCTATCGAAAAGGGAGCCTTCGGATTGTCCTCAACTATGGTCACCAACTTTACTTTTATATATCATTAATAAGAAGAAAATTAATTGATATACTCCATTATAAATTTAGAGGTGTCCTCACGTTGTAAAGGTTAAAGCACTGGAATGCAGAATCATTGTAAGCAAGTTCAAACTCCAGTTGAACTATTACGTTCACTTTCAGACAAATACCCTTCGGAAAGGTATAAACCCCTTTGTCTTTCCAGCTATGGGTTAAATAGTACCACTACTGTCCTTCTATAAGGATAGCTTTGGAATTAAATAACCTACAAAGGTTGATACACCATTAAACAAAGAAACCGAACCATTATGAATTTATTTCACCAGCTATCAATACATATTCCTGTTCAAATCTCATTTGATGAACCAGTTTAAAGCTGGTGGAATTAGTTTATAATAGAGTATATCAATTAATTTTTTAGTTATTAATAATATATTTTGCCCTGTGTGTGATTTTCTATATAAGTTTCTCTATATTAATTAGCACTGCATTGAGCACTTTATTTGGATTATTCTTTCTAAGTCTACTTGCAGGTTTAAGTGGCATATATAAATATATATATATATATAAATAAGATTGGATGACACAGAGTAAATGATGCAGGGTGACAGTTTCTCACCTCTGTGATCATCATCAGAAGCACTTTCCATATGATGGATATCCCGTTATAAAGTGTAACATCCTCCAAATTCATCTGATCTAACTACAAGGAACTTTTCCTTGTTTATCAAACTGAAAATTCACTCCAAGGGAAAGATTTGAGGATTGGAGAAATATGATAGCACTGCTTCATACCAAATCAAAAGAAAAGTTTCAGAGATGCTTTGACCAATGGAAAATTCACTGGAATAAGTATGTTGAATTCCAAGCGTACCATTTTGAAAAAAATGTTTCATTCTTTGTTCATTTCTGTTTTAATAAATACAGCTTCAGTCTTGATACTTTTGGAGTGCACCTCATATTTATATCTCTTATGAATTATACAGACATTCATATAGGAAAATTTCAAATACAATAGGACCTTCTTTTTCTAGGAATTGATAAGCAAGGTTTCACTTATCTGCAGTTAGTTCAATCAGCAAAGCTTTCCTGTTCAAAACTTTTATCAAACTAAAACTATTTTGCCAAACATATTTGAAAGGAGTACAATATAAACAAAACAAAAAAGATGACAATTTGAAGAAAATTAAAATTTTATCATTTCTTCATTTCTGTCTTGGTAAATACAATCTCGATATTTTTTAATGCTCTTCTTTCATTTACTTATTCCTAGAAATATTTTCTTCAATTGTAACTCTTAATCATTTGAATACATGATTTTCTGATAAAAAAACAAATATTTTAAAAAGTTAAATGCTGATATATATAGAAATAATCTAAAATATTTATCTCTTAAAATGTTAAAATGAATAAAAAAAAACAAATATATGACTATGTTCTAAGAATGAAATAAAGCTGTCACACAATAAAATAAATAAATAAAGAAACAAAAAAAAAAAACAATTGTATTTATGTATATATATAAATGTTAAGGGGTCTAATTTGAAGAAAATTAATGTTTCATTCAGTCTTCATTTTTGTCTTGGTAAATACAGCTCAAGTTTTGATATTTTTATTAACATGCCTCATACGCAAACTTATTTCTAGAAATATTTTCTTGTAGATTGATTAGTTGTGTTTTATGTCTAATCAACCCTTGAAGGTTATTTAATGCCAAATCCTATTTATTCATTTATATTAAATATATGTGATTTATAAAGGAATATTTTGTAGGTAACATTTTTAAATGAGCCAGAGCTCATTTGTTTGCAGACAATTAAATGGTTCCCAAACTTGCTATGTAATACTAATAATTCAATTTAACATCTGTAATTTGTCTGCTCTCAGTTAAAGGATTTCAAGCTTAGAAAATGATTACATATTTCTATTTGACCCATAGATGGGACCCCTAACAGGCGCTACCACTCTGAGTCAGAGTTACGGCAATGAAGAGGTACTCCACATTCCCCAAAGCTCCAGAACTGGAGCCTCATCATCAGATAGTTTAGTGTCATATCCAGAACACTTATTGGTAGGGAAGGGTCTTATCCCACAGCAGAAATACAGTCGGCATATTCTACAGGGCCCAGCCGACTAGGCTGTATTTTCTTGTACTTTTACTCATAATCATTTGAATACATCAATTTCTGATGAAATGAAAATATTTCAAAAAGTTAAATGTTGATATGATGTTTAGAAATAACCTTAAATATTCATCTCTTAAAATGTTATAATAAATAAAAAGCCCCAGATGCATGACTGTGCTTTAAGAATGAAATAAAGCTGTTACAAAAAATGATAGTATTTATCCATACTTATAAATGTGACATCATAATCTGCCCTGCTATCTTTCTTGAAGAAAAGAAGATAAAGATAGACCCAGTTTGTGATCAAATTCCAAGAATGACTCACAACTGCCTAAAAAATTGAATGTTTCTTTAAAGTCTGCTTAAATGCAACCAGTCACCATCTACTTCCAGTTGTTCTGTTTTTTTCTATCAATTATTATAGAATCTATATTATAGATATTCTTGCAATACTCAAGCAATTAAATATTCAGTATGATAAAAATCATTTATAATTCTTATATCTACCATTATGATTGCCAAGAATATCATTTTTTAAAGTTTTCCTTGCTGACATCATTTTCTTTTTTAATCCATTGTAACGATGATTCTGAAGGTTTGTAAAAATAAAGTGAGTCATATTCAATCAGCCTCCCTCACCATTCTTTTAAGATAAGATCCAAAAGAGATAAACAAGTGGGATTAGTTTAAATTTTATTATTTTGATGAATGCTTTAAAATTCAATGAATAATTTTCATAAATGTGTGCTCTAAATCAAGGGCAGATATTCTAGGTGATCTAGTTGAGCCCCAAACACCAAAAGATGGCAAATTTACCATACGTATTTAGTTCTTACAGATCTTATTATTAGCCTTCATAAAAGGAAACTCATTTTTCTGCTTTGTTATTAAATATTTTGGTTCTGTGATTGTATTTGTACACTCACACAATTGTATCATAATATGGGACTGGGTGAATGACAGGATTATGAGAATGACAAAAATAAGGGCTGAAGAGTGAGTGATATTCCTCTAATGCACATTCTGTGTTCATTTTGTGAGAAGAAATTTTCTGCATAAATCTGTTGAATTTATGAATAAACAAATTTATTAATGAAAAGTGTATTTCACAAAAAATGTTGTACTTCAGTTTGTTTTGTTTTTTGTTTAATGTTTAACCTTCAGGGGTTATTCAATGCCAAAGTTATCCTTGTAGAAGAACAGTAGAGGTATTATTTAACCCATAGCTGAGGGGATAAGAGAGTTCATGCCTTTCTCAAGGGTATTTATCCAAAAGTGAATATAACAGAGTAACTGGAGTTTGAACTTGCTTACTCTGATGTTGCAGTCCAGCACATTAGTCAATATGCCATAGGTACTCCCCCAAGTTGTAGTGAAGTAAAATTTATGCTTGTGTAGTAGGTTCAGTATAGTATCACACCCAGTGACAATAATCATCATATACCACTGCTTTAGATTGCACTCAAATAACCATGGTTTACATGGAAATGGTTAGGTTTGATTCATTTTTATGGCATATCAACCATTGTTGATTATTTAATGCCAAATCCTGTTTCTATATATATATATAAGAACAGCCGAAGTCCGGCCTTATTTTATTTTTTTTTTTGCTTTGGTAGAGGCATGAGCGTAGCACGTCGTGATCAAGGAGGTGGCTTGGCTCTTCCAGTAATGCTGGGGTTTCTGTCGGAGCCGATATGATGCAAAAAAACCCGAAATCGGCGATGAAGACAGTGCATCACTGAAGACCTACCTTGATGCATCTAGGATGTATGATTGAAATTAAATATATGATTTATAAATACATTTTGTAGGTACACACAGTTAAATGATCAAACAGTTATATTTCTAACAATTCAATTAAACATAAATTAACAAAGTTAAAAGATTCCAAGTATTGCTATGTATCAGTAACAATTCAGTTAAACATCAGCCATTTGTTTACACAGTTAAATGATCAAACAGTTCTATTCTTAACAATTCAATTTAGCATAAGTTATTTGTTTGCACTCAGTTTAAATGTCAAACAGTTGTATTTAACCCATAGATAAGACCCTATCAGGTGGTACCACTCTGGGCCAGAGTGGATCTGGGAGTGATAACAATGAAGGGGTACTCTGCATTTCCCAAAGCATCAACATTATTGGAACCTCACCATCAGATTGTTTTGCGATATATCCAGGACACTCGTAGGTAGGAAGGTCTTACCCCTCTGCAGTGATGCAGTTGATGTATTCTACAGCTCCAGCTGACTGGGCGATGCATGGAAATGTTTTTTTTTTATCTCTATTATATATAAAAAAAAGGAACTGATATAACATTTTCCTCTTGAATAACCAAGAATTATTTTTGAATTAGTTATGTTCTCAAGAAATTTCATAATTTTAGTACTGCAGGCTCTTGTTATCTAAGGTAAATAGATCCCAACATCATTATAAATGGTGAGATCCAAAGATAATTGTTAGCTATATATATTAGGTATGGTCAAAATTTTCTCTTTCTTATCATATCAACAGTTCCAAAATGATTACCTATGTACTGAGCAGGTTCATTGCATTTTAACTTTGGTGATCTTGTTGGGACTTGAGCTTTCAGTATAGAGTGTCTCAATATACATGGGACCCATGTAACTGCTAATAACTTTACTAATAATAATGTTGTGTTCTTTTTTGTTTCAGATCTGAAAATAGTATACTATAACAACTATTAATCCTTGATCACAATGCTTTGGACCAAAGGGAAAAAAATTTTGTATCACAAGTTATTTGGAGACAAAATCATTCAAAACTGTCTCAAAATAGATGCAACCTATTAATATGATAATGATTTATTACTAAGACAAGAAACTCAAAAAAGATTGCATGTCCTGGAAGCTGATATAAAAATAATTAAAAAAAAACATTGATTCGATATCTTTCGCTCTAAGGATGCATTTTTTACAGGACATGTTCCAAATGACCACCATTGTACTTGTTTCAAAATAAATCATCATCATATTAATGGGTTGCAACGCTACCAATCTCTATATAACTAAAATATTTATTATGATTGCAGGAAACCATGACCTAGCAAAAACAGCACATTGTAACAAGATTTTTAATTAAGCAATACAGTTAAAAAATAATAAAGCAATTTCCAGCTCAATTTGCCACTGAATTATAGTTTTGTATGGTCTGCACTCATGATGAACATTATTTTTTAATCTTCCAAATTCTCAATATAATGAAGAAAACTATCAAATTTTAATTAGAATCTTATATTTGTTTCTAAATAGAAACATTGATATTTCTATGAACAGTTATTACAGTTGGAATTCAATTGTATCATGGGTCATCTAGTTATCCTCAATTTTGATTTGTATATTCTTATATCTTTCAATTGTTCTCTTTTTATTCAAAATTCACTTGACAAAAGATAAAAGAAAGTACTTGTCACAGTGAATAAGAATAATAGTTGACAATGCATCGTCTAAAAATTGAAGTAAATTAAAAAGAATCTTTACTTTTTACACACACACACATATGCACGCACGCACACACACACACACACACACACATACACACACATATGCATGCGCACACACACACACATACACACCCACACACACATACATACACACACCACAAATGATGTCTTTCAAGTTATGAAGTCTGTTCTGTAGGGGTTTTTTTTATGCTGGGATCAACAGCTTTTGTACAAACAGCTTTAAGGTCAGACCCTCACAGGATTTCCAGAAAATTAAATGTCAAGTACTTATAAATGCACACAAACTGATTGAAGTATTTGTATTTAGTGGGTCAGGGAAGGCAGGAACACTAAAAAATATGTCATTATAATTAGTTGATGACAGTTTGTCCTGTAGCAGTTATCAAAACAATGAATCAAATTCAGTCAATATATGCATCATATCAGCACCAATGAAGACAGTTTTGTAGACTCAAGATTTTTTGGTTTGAAAAAAAGAGAAATTAAAAAAAAGAATAGAATCACTATATATTCTATTCTCTTTATTCAATCACTAGAGTTCTTTTAAAGGCAGTGTGTGCTTTGCAGTTTACACTTGTCATGATAGCTAATGTCATATTTTGTTATGGCAACTTGGATTTCATTAGATAATATTTATTCACAGCTCCAAAAATAAGTAGGAAAGTGTTGAAATGAAAAATATTAGCAAAAAGTAAAAATATCACTAATTTTTTTCTCTTTCAGAGAGGAGATAAATATACAAGGATCTAAAAGATTCTAATTAACACCCACAAAGAAGAGCCATGACTGAACATTTTTGTTGTGACCACACATTACCAATTTTCATAAAACTAAAAAAAAAAAAAATGATTCATATTTCTGTCTTAATTTCTCTGCTGGTAAAACGCATCAAAAGTGAGAAGTGTGCGACAAATCTAAAATGTAGGTGAGGCTTAGAACTTTTTGAACGAGCCAAATATGGAAAATTACCAAGTTGCAACATCTGAGTTTCCTGGACAATATCTCTGGTTGGGATTTTTGTATAGTCATACACAAGCATTAGAAAGATAAAAAATGTTTTTATGGAGTGATGAGCTAATTTTAAGCTGCAGTAATAAATTTCAAGGATATCTCTATAAAACTGTGTATCGTTAGTGTCCGCTTGCATATTGACACTCAGGATAGTTTTAATATATAAAGTAAGTAAAGTTGGCGACCATAGGCGAGGGTGACACGAAGGCTCCCTTTTCGATAGCTACTACACCAAGGTGTAGGGAAGAGCGCGACTCTTTTCCCAGAATTTCTCCACTTTACCCTTGATCTGTACCTTATAAGCAAGGAGGCATCAAGTACCATTTTTAATATTGTTGGTATGACTCAACCTGGGATTGAACCCAGGTCTCCTGGTCCATTGGCAAACACTCTAACCATTATGCCAATGTCCGGTCAATATATATTAAAATATATATATATATATATATATATTAAAATAAAATTATTTTAAATTGCCAATATATATATGGTTTCATATATATATATATATATATATATATATACTGGGTTTAGAAGCAAATTGTGGAATAATTTTTAAAATGCTTTTTTTAGTCTGATTAGTCTAATTTTTAAAAAAAACCCTGATAAATCTAAAATTTCATTATGAGCTCTATGATTCAAGCACTTTTTTTATTAAAATTCAGCCCAAAAAGAGTGAGCAAGAAAAGAAATGACAAAGAATCTATGATCTGCTTAATACCGAAACCAAGACAAAGTTTCTTTGTCAATCATATACAAAACAAAGAAAATTTTTTTACAGCAAAAGAGCTTTTTTAAGATAAATGGGAGTATAGGATTGAACAAAAAATGAAAAGAAGGCTTTCTAATTGCTCTCTCTACAGCAATTAAGAAGGAACCCACAAGGTCAATAAGAAAGCATGATTATGAATTGTATGTTCATGAGAAAACTGTGAAGACAGTAATTAAACAAGATTTAAGCCCAGACCTTAACCCCACTTGATTACACTATGTGGGATATTTTAGAAAACAAAACAAATGTAACTTCCATTCCAAATATTGGTTTACTTAAGACTGCTACTGAGGAGGAATGGAATAAAATGTCTAAAGAATTTATTTTGAAGGCAGGCAAATCATTTCGGAGTCATGTTGATACAATAGTTAAAAAAATGGTAGCCATATTGAATGAATTTACTGTTTTGTGTCTGTCTTCTTATTTTGTTGTTTATATGTTTTAATTAAAATTAACCTTGTTTTATAATAGAGTCATTTATCATTATACTACAATATTCCTAATTTTGCTTCCACACCCTATATATATATATATGTGTGTGTGTGTGTGTGTGTGTGTGTGTGTGTATATAGAGAGAGAGAAATGAACAAATCCTTATGAAAATGTTTTTTTCTCAAACCAGAAAAGTACTCAAATACCGACCAGAAGAGCAGGATAAAACTTAAAACAAATAAATGTTTTCTCACATCCTCATGTCAGTTTCATGACTACAAATTTCAGGTATTTGTAAAAACAATACAATTATCAGATGAAAATTTTGAAATAAAACATCCATTTCATTCATCTAAAAATTGTATTTTTTAATAAATGTATGAAACTTAATAGTCATGAGACTGACATGATAAGGTAAGAAAAAACACACACTCAAACACAAACACATACACACTCTCACACACACATATATATATATATATGGTGCCTTCAATAAGTTTCCAGACTTTTTTGTACTGGCATTTAAAATTGTTGTAGACTCTTGGAAATTCAGTATGATATTGCTATACATCTTATGAGATGACTGACCAATTTTTATGATTTCAGGTTCAAATCAACAGCTACAGCAGCAATTGGAATACAACCTACTAAAGCCTGATTGTCACAGCTGGTGAATTTCAAAAATGCAATCTGGACATGAGGACACTTAAGAAGAATTATATGCAATAAAATTTTGTTTTAAACTTGGAAAAAATGCCACAGAAATGTATGGAATGCTTCAGACTGCTTTTGAAGCATCTTGCATGAATCGAGCATCAGTTTTTGAGTGGCAGAAGAGATTCAAGAAAGAGGCTGTGACGAAGGTCATTGACATGCTCACACAAGAAGACTTCCATGGGGCCTGGCAGAAGCTGATGGAATGGTACAACAAGTGCATTGCAGCTGGAGGAGATTACTTTGAAGGGGACTAGAGTTTCAAGTGTGTACTATCAATAAAAGTGCCCATAGAAAAAATTCTGGAAACTTATTTAATGATTCTCATATGTATATATATATATATATATATATATATATATATATATATATATATATATATATGTTAGTTGTAAATTGACTGACCATAATTGAGGGTGACCTGAAAGCTTCCTTTTCAATAGCTACTGAGGTTTGTTCAACTTACCCTTGATTCATACCTTATAATGCTGAGTGTTATAATATAAACAAGTGGCACACAGTTGTATGGTTTTAAGTATTCATACCTAATATGAATGATTTACACAGTTTTACAGTGTACTTGTTAAACTTGTTTCAAGTATTCCAATCTAATACTAATGATTATATGATTTCAAGTAATTATTTCTATTCAGTTGTTTACTAAGGTTTATCAGTTACCAAAATGCAAATGTTTTCTTATAATTCTTTCTTTATTTTTTTATCTAATAATAGTCATTTATTTGCAAACAGTTATATTGTTCCAAGTAAGTCATAATAATCCTTAATAAACAATTATAGCTTCCAGTAACTATTCTTAATATAAATGATTTACCATCATATGAAATCAAGTATTTCAAGTCAATACTAATGATTTTTAAACATACCTATTTGACCTATAGTTGGGACCCTAACATATACTACCACTCTGGGTCAAAGTGGAGTGGGGAGTAATGGCAATGAAAGAGTACTCCAGATCTCCAGAACTGGAACCTCATGACCAGATGCAGTTTAGTATCATACTCAGAACACTCCTTTTTTTAAGGTGGTGGTGGGTCTCATTCCTCTGCAAAGGATTACAGTCAGTATATCCTTTACACTGCCAACATGGCAGTAAATGTGATGCCTTGATTTGTCTTGCTTATCATTAATAATAAAAACCATCAGTAAATATCAATGAACAAAGTGTTATCAATTTTCTTCAAATCCCTTTTTTTGTTCAAGGATTATTTTGGCATCTTCAATATATTTTTAAATCTGATTAATACTAAATTTCAAACAAGAATGAATATTTTTCCCTACACATTCTGAAATTTGTTTGTTGTTTTCTAATATCTACCTTATATTGTTCTTTCTTATAAGATTAGGGTATCTTTGGTTTAGAAGAAAATTCAGTTTTTATTAAAAAAAAAAAAAAAAAAATTGGGAGGAGTGTACATATTTATAAGTGATACTAAATATTTTTCCACAGGATGTGACTTGAAATTAATCTTAGCAAATAATTTAATTTTCAAAATAAAAATGTGAGCTCCAGACTGAATGCATCTGACTACATTACACAGCTTAGAATAATATTTATCACCATCGGGAATGCAACCAGCAACTCAAGTTCAAATCCCAGACAAAGCTGTTGGCACTTTACTTCACATTGATACCATTGGGAAGGGCATGAATCCATCTACTCTCCTCCCACCAACTATGGATAGATATTAGGGTAGACTGAGTTCTTTAGCCTTAGTTATGCAACTAATCTAGGAGAAAGGAAATTCTGAATTCAAACTAGTTTTATTACATTTAAAAATTGATCTTGGGTGACATCTTACCTATGGTGGAGGGGTTGAGTAAATACATACTTTGCTTTTTTTCTCTAATTCTAATAATCAATATAGTGATTGATTCTTCTAATAATTATGTTAGGGGCATGATTGATCTAGTTATCTGAACTTCAGATACTCTGTACCTATAAAAAATTCACAAAAAATTGAGCTCCAGAGTGTAGACATCATTGTTTAAAGTTATCCAATCATTCCATAATAAGAAAGGCTGTGAATAGTCAGTATACCAAACCTTTAATTATTAGTAACTCATTTGATCCTTCTGAGCCTAAAATATAAAAATAACACTCAGTCTAAAAATTCTAAGTTTATACTAATGTTTGCCACTTGTATATCCAATAAACAATTTTTTATTGTTCAGCTAGTCTAATGTTAATGAAAGGGCATTTTCTTTTTAAAAAAAACTTTCAATTGCATAAAATTGTATATACAAGGGTTATTCAATGAATAAAAGAAAGTTTTGAAGAAAAGAAAAACAAATTTTTTCAGGATTTTTTTCAATAAATGCAAACTCTGCATTGTTTGGAATTGGTTTATAGCTGAACTTATTTTGATCTTGCAGAAATATTTGTTTTGAGACTATTCAAAATGGCTGTGAATCAAATTCAGAGCTCCAGGCTTGAACAAAGGTTTGTCATCAAAATTTTGGTGGTTGAGAAGTGTAAAATTTCTTAAGAATGTGTGATGTGTACAGAGAAACAACTTTTTGTCAAAAAATGTTTACAAATGGGCTAAACATAGGTTTACCACTACAAGCCTGAGTATAAAAGATTGACTCTCCAGAAAAAGTTCCAGGAACAGTAGTCAGTAAAGAAGGCCATGCTGACAGTCTTCTGGGGTAGGAAAGCACCTATCATTTCCTTGAAAAAAGTATAGCTGTAAACAGTGCTTCCTATTGTTGATTCCTTAAGTAATATTCACCTTATTTATTGAATGAGTCATATATAAGAACAAAAATATGAAAACAAATGAAGAAATAGATTTGTGTTAAAAATAAAGTAAAAATATAACTTATTAAATTTTAGTAGTATCTTGAATCCTAATAAATGGTCAGAGAAAAAAGACAACCCTGAAGCTATATTATCCAAAAGTTTTGATGCCTTTTTTTAATTTTAAAGATTTAAAAAATGTTTCTTTATAATATATACTGTTTTGTCAGCATTTTTGTATTAATTTTTCATCCAATTAAAAACTGTCACTTTTCTGAGTTCACAAATTGCTTTTGTCTTTTCCTTTTAAAATTCTTTGGAAAAGACATGACAAGTTGACAGTTTTCCTTCTTTGTGTTAATCAGTAATTAGTTTTCATAAAATGTGTAAGAAATATAATTGAAAAATAAATAATATAATGGATTCTGGTTGAATGGAACAACATTGGTTACAAACAATGTCTACTCTAATTTTTTCATGACCTGCACAGGACCAAAAAGTCTGTGAACAATTGAAGTAAAGTCAGTAGAAAGTATTTTTATTTTTGAGGTATTCATTGATTTTTTTTTTTTCTTTTTGTGTCTAAAGTTTATAAAACAAAAGTCAAAGCAAGAGCAATATGATGATTGTTCAGCCATATCAATTTATTACTGAACTTTCTTTTTTTCTTCATGAGAAATGTTCAAACTTCCTGTGCAGTATTAAAATTTAACCGCATGATGTAATTCTTTCTTATGGGTGGGCACTCAGCTGCACAGCTTAAAGTAAACGCTCGTTAAAATGTATAGTTGAACCAATTGTGCCAGAACAAAATTAAACATATGTCATAGTTTGTTCTTTTTATGCAAATGCATTTAATAAGAACAAGTGCTTATATATATATATATATATATATATATATATATATATATGTATATATATACACGAGTATATATATATATATATATATATATATGTATATATATATATATATATATAGACAGAGCCAACATTTTGGCTTTGTACCCTGGCTTTTTAGCTGGGCTGCCTGGCATTTGTGCTGGCTTTGAAGAGCCCCCGGCTTCGGCTGGGTCACCTTCAGATGGGTGAGCTGCAACATTGACACTTTTGTCACCCTTTTATAGCACTGGACCTTGCTGACCAATTTAAGCTATTATCAGGCATATGTGCCTGGACCCAAATCTGGGTCTATGACCAGCTAAGCTCATCAGGCCGACATTGCACTAAGTGGGCCAATGACCAGCATAGACGAGCAGGGTTCAAGCCTCGGCTCGTGCCCGACCTTCCCCTCCCCTAAATCCCCACTATAATCAACCATCGGATCATTGACTTTGTGTCGAGTCCTGTCTAGTGGGATGCAGTGACAAATATCAAATATCATATATATACATATATTACTAGTTATAACAATACTAAATGCTGAAGTAATTCATAACAGCATCTTAGGAGGACCAATTGTGAAAAAACTGAATAAAGAATATGAATGGTAAATTGTGGCCTGTGTTCGACATTGTAGCAGGAGTACTACAAGGGGACACGCTGGCTCCGTATCTCTTTATAATTTGTCTAGACTACGTACTTAGAACATCGATTGACAAAATCAAAGAGAATGGCTTCGAACTGACGAAGAAAAGAAGCAGAAGATACCCCGCAACAACAATCACCGATGCCGACTACGCCGATGACATAGCGATACTGGCAAATACACCTGACCAAGCCGAAACACTTCTGCATAGTTTGGAATGAGCAGCAGCAAGCATAGGCCTCCATGTTAATGCACACAAAACGGAATATATGTGCTATAACCAAACGGGGGACATCTCCACTCTAGAAGGAACCCCTCTTAAACTAGTAGACAAATTCACATACCGAGGAAGCACCGTCGAATCAACCGAAAAGGACATCGAAACGAGGTTAACGAAAGCATGGACAGCTATCAATAGGCTAACGACTATATGGAAATCAGACCTAACCGATAAAATGAAACGCAGTTTCTTCCAGGCAGCGGTCACATCGATACTGCTATATGGATGCACTACATGGACGCTAACAAAACGGCTGGAGAAGAAACTAGATGGCAATTACACAAGAATGCTGCGTGCAATCCTGAACAAGTCCTGGCAGCAACACCCCACAAGACACCAACTGTATGGCCACCTGCCCCCTATCACGAAAACTATTCAAGTTAGGCGAACCAGACATGCAGGACATTGCTGGAGAAGCAGAGATGAACTCATAAGAGATGTACTCTTATGGATCCCCACACACGGCCGCGCAAAAGCAGGACGACCAGCACGAACGTACATTCCGCAGCTATGTGAGGATACAGGTTGTTGTCCTGAAGACCTACCTAGGGCGATGAACGATAGGGAGGAGTGGCGAGAGAGGGTCAGGGATATCCGTGCTGCCAGCACGATATGATGATGAAATTGTGGCCTACAAGTCAACATGGCATATAAGTCAACCACAACATTTTTAGCTCAAAATTATGAGTTAGGCCTATACCTGCTGTAGAGGTTGACCTCCAAACCTACAGTCAGCTATTATGAAGTTCCTGTTAGTGTTTACAGCCAGTGCATCAGCTGTTGGAAATGGTGTGATAAAACGTTAATATAATTCTTAATTTGTATTAAAAGTTTTTTTTTTCTTATTCTAATCTCTGTGTAAAGTATCTTCACCAAACATGAGTTTAAGTTGGAAATGTTTGTGGTAGTCTGCTGGAATTATGGTGAGTGGTGTATATCAGTTGTTAGAAGTATTGTTCTACTGGTTGACCACTCTGTAATAAAGGTTTGGATTTTACCTCTGCCATACAAGTCATCTCTTAGTTTGGAGAGATTTTTTAGGCTTAAAAGATTAACTTGAATGCTGCAATTTATGGCAATATTTTTTCCTATACATGAAAATCCATTTAAATAGAACAACTATTTAGAGGGACCAAAATTCATGGTTCTGATGGAGGGTCTACTTATACAAAATTGCTTACCTGACCTGTTGACAAGGTCTAGAATATGCAGACTGCATTCCTTGTTGAGGAGTAATATCACCACAAGGTATCATACTATATTGCGTCGGGTGGTGAGGCTTCAGTTCTAGAGCTCTGCAAGAGCCATTGCAATAATTTTCATACTAAATAAGAGTGTCTCTACCTGTTAGGGTCCCATCTATGGGTCAAATAAATCTGCTTGAAAATTATTTGTATCAGACAAGAATACTTGAAACCATATAACTGTTTGCAAATTATTTATATTAAAAACAGATACTTGAAACTATGATTATTTGCAAAGGAGTATTATCATTTCCTTGAAACTTTATTACTTGAAACACTTGAAACCATATCATTGCCTGCAAAAAAAAAAGACTGACTTTGGTATCAAATGAACTAACAGGAGTTGACATGCCATAAAACCTACCAAACAACTACCCAGAATCCCCTGCATGATGTGTATTGAGGCAGAAAATTCTTTTTTAAGCATGTTTGAATAAATAAGATTGTTTATTCAGTTTTTTCTTGCAGATGAGTAAGATGCCACAAATGTGGATTAAGGCTGTATAAAAACTGTCCAATATTTTTTTAAAATAATTCAAATGCTTTCAATCATTGTTGGTCATTATTAGGAACATAAGTGGTGCGGTATTGGTAATATCATGTATGAACAGGTTCAACATTTATGCCAAGTCAAACATTTATCTTTGCATCACTGTTTAACCCATTTACACATGATGTTACTAGCATGTGAAGAATATGCCCACTTAAAAAAATTCCTTGATAACACCATAATTTTCTGGATTTCACAAACAACATTATGACATTTACATTCTTGAGAGTTACCAACAATGGCCAAAAATATTCAAACCTTATACATAAAAAAAGAAGATTTTACAGCATTGATCCATGTTCGTGGTATCTTACTCATCTCTTTCATAAAAGAAAACAGGATTCCTGCCAAGCTGTGATAGTGTCAGAACTACTGTATGGATGCACCACACATCTGTAATATTTTTAAAACCTTTATTTCATACTTTAAATCATAAGTGCAATTTCAAATGTTTTTCATTTCTTACTTTTTTAAAGTTTCATAGTGATCAGCAATCTTAATTACATTGCCATGACAACCTTATATACAGTTGTAATGTATCCCAATATTTTTCCTAGAATCTAGATATTTTACTAAATGATTATCTGATAAAACACTTATAAGGTAAAAGATCATAATGAATATATTAACACTCTATGAAATGGGTTTTAACTTGTTATTTCTCTTCCATTCAGTAGGATATTTTAGCTATTCTTCCCACAGTTACATCATTGTACAACTGAACCAATCTCATAAAAAATGTGTCAATATCCACATTGAGGAGAAGACGCTGTGAAACTGGCCTATATGGCAGAATTGCTATCAAGAAACCACTGTTGAGGAAGCAAAACAGTGTTAAAAGGCTCAAGTGGGCCAAGGCACACAAACACTGGACAACAGAGCAATGGAATAAAGTCCTTTGGACTGAGGAATCAAAGTTCAAAATCTTAGGGTTAAATAGAAGGGACTATACTATGTGTAGCAAAGAGTTGGCGAAAAAACTGCAACACCCTGTATCACACCAACTGTAAAGTATGGAGGATTATTTGTAATGGTGTTGGGGGCTTTTGCCAATTGCAAAGTCAGGGATTTACACCAAGTGAAGGGCAAATTGAATCAGACTGGCTATCACAGCATACTGCAACATCCCCCAATCCCATCTGGAATACAGCTTGTGGGTCAAGGATTTGTACTCAAGCATGATAATGACCCAAAGCATACTAGTAAACTCTGTAAGAGGTACATTAAAAGCAAAGAGGAACAGCATGTACTTCAACTGATGTCTTCACTGGTGCAATCAGTGTACTTAAATCCCATTGAACTTAAATCCCATTGAAGTCAGAGCTACACAACCCACAGTGTGGCTAATATCTGGCAACTTGCACAGAAAAGCTGGGCAGAACTATTTTTAGTCTACCTCCAGTCTTTGGTGGAAAGAATACTGAGATTCTGTGAAGCGATGATAGAAGCAAAAGAGGTCCATTTTGATGAATCTAAAGTCTAACATTTTTGTGTTTTTTTTGTTTAATTTGTATTTAATGTACCTTAGGAAGACTTGCATTTTGTATGATAAATAAAATTATTGTGGCTCTTAAGCTGTTTCATTAAAAATGACATTTTTAGGATAAGAAATAAAAATTTTTGAGGGTCACCAAATACTTTTGACTGGTAGCGTATATATGTATATATTTATATAGAGAGAGAAAGAGAGAAATTGAAAAATAAGGTAATCCAAAGGGAAGAATTTAATGTAAAAGAAAGTCAATGTTATATATATTGATGGATTCATTTCCATCATTTACTTCCATATATATATATATATATATATATATATATATATATATATATATTATCGATCTATCTATCTATCTATCTATCTATCTATCTATCCAGCTAGTATATATATATATATATATATATATATATATATAAAAGGATTGACTGAAAACTTCATAGGCTGAGCAAGATATTCTCATTAAATGAGACCAAATGAAGTTTATTTTTTAATATAGTCCCTTTGTGGCTCACACACTTCTTCCATTGTTACTGAAGTACTTGGATCCCTTCAATTAAAAACGTCATCAACAGCAGATATGATGTCAACATATGAACTTTTCAGTCTACCCTTATATATATATATATATATATATATATATATATATATATAGTCATAACTATACTAATTGCTATATAATTTATAATAGTATCTTATAAGGAATTGTGCTAGAACTAAAATAAACATACGTAATATTTTTTTCTTTGTTATGCAAATCCATTTAAAAAGAACACTTGCTTATTTTTTTTGTTTCTTTATTTAATGGCATATCAACTTTTGTGGGTTATTCAGTTCTAAATCAAGCCTTATATGACTGTAACTGTACTATTTAAACCATAACTAGGGGATAAGGGAGTTCATATCTTTCCCAAGGGTATTAGTCCAAAAGTGAAAATAATAACATGAATGACATTTGAACTCATTTAGTAAGATGTTGCAGTCCAATATGTTAGCCCCTATGCCACTACAACTCCCCCTAACTACTTATAGGGACCAAAATGTATGGTCTTGATATTTTCCATTTAGGCAGAATCAACTCTTTCCTCATATTTTCTATGAGAAATCTTTTGGTTACTTAAAAAGATAATCATACAAATTTTGACAAAAAGTTCAAGGAATATAACCTTAAAAATCACTTGACCTCATACTTACTTTCCACAGTCTTCTTTAAAGTAGTCCCCATAGTCTAGTATACAGAAATGTTCATAAAAGGTAGCAGTTTACTCATTGTAAATTGACTGGGAAATTGCAACAGTTCAAAGTAAAGTACATTGCCGTTGAAACATCCAGTGACCTAGACCCTCCAATAGCCTCCCTAATCTGCTCAATTGATTCAAAGACTTGAACACAAAAACAAAGAACTGAGAGATTGAATGGCCATTTCAAAGAGTTTCCCTAGTAATTTTTCAAGACAATACCTTTTTGATTTTTTGGCCAAGATTATAGTTTTGAAATGACAAGCTTTTTTTGGTCTTTTTTTTTTATTTAATTGGCATCATTATTTTACAATAAAGTTTTATTTAATAAAAAAGAAAAAATCAATAGACTTTTTCAGTTCACTGAACTTTGGGGTAGCACCTTGTTAATCCAAACAAGATGAAACTAAATACTACTGAATGAGAACAAAGGTGTAAATTATCTTGAAGTACTAACAACTGAGGCTCATACAAGAAATGTCAAAAAAGGTAAGTTTCAGTTTTAAATGGTCCCTTTCAACTCATTAAATATTATAATCTTTTTTTTTTTTTTTTGAAAGCCACACTGAAACTGTATCTGATAGGTATCACTAAAAGTTATGCCCCATTGAATAAAGAGTAAGTTTGACATGCTTTCAATAATAGGATTTTCTTTTTAATGAATAACCCATGGTAATTTAAGAATGCTTATGTCTGGCTTTAAACATGTGTAAAGATTAATTTCATTCTGTACACAAACATTACTTGTTTCTATTTCCTGTTCTAAACTAGCAACAATTGTTACTCTATATTTATTATACAGACATAAAATAATACAAAATGTCATTTTAAGTCTGAATACATAGAAATCTGTACAAAGAAAATTTAAAGAAACATGCATTACTTGTAAGAAATTGTGCTATGAGTTAAAGCTCAAAACAATGTATGATAAATTAATTTTGGTTTCTTTGTTTAATATAAACCTTCATGGGTTAGTTAATGCCAAAGCCATCCTTGTAGAAGAACAGTAAAGTAAGTAAAGTTGGCGACCTTAGTCGAGGGTGACCTGAAGGCTCCCTTTTCAAGAGCTACTACACCAAAGTGTAGGGGAGGGCACTACTCCATTCTCTGGATTGCTCCACTTTACTCTTGATCTGTACCTTATTATGCTGAGTGTTAGGCAAGGTGGCCTCAAGTTCTATTTTTTGAGTCTTTGGTATGACTCAACTTGGGATTGAATCCCAATCTCCCAGACCATTGGCGAACACTCTACTCATTAGACCAATGGCCCAGTTAGAAGAACAGTAGTATTACTATTTAACCTATTCCTGAGAGTTCATACATTTCCCAAGGGTATCAATTTGAAAGTTATTGTAATAACATCAACTTGCTTACTAATTCAGCATGTTAGCCACTACTCCACAAGGACTTCCCCTATAATAAATTAGACAACCTGTGAACCCATTAGGTTCTCAGTGTAACAGCAGTTCATGATGATATTCAAACTTCTGTTTATGAAGGAGTAAAGATTCTCCATTAGACTCCTGCTCATAGATACACCAATGTTGGCCGACCAGCAAAAACTTACATACATCAGCAGCTCTCTGTGGTCACTGGATTCTGAGCTGAGGACCTGCCAAGAGTGATGGCTAATAGGAATGAATGGTGAGAGAGAGTCAGTAGAATCTATGCTATCAGCATAATTTCAAGATAAGGGATTCTAATTATCAGTTCATGATTATGATTATTATAATACAATAATAATATTTGTTATGATATGATATAATATTATAAACAAGTTTCTGCGGAAAAGTTCATATGTTGAATAAGATATTCTCATTGAATATAACAAATAAGTTTTTTTTCTTATAATAGTACCCCTTGCAATTCACACACTTCTTCTATTGGTGTTACAGAGCTTGGATTCCATTGGTCAAAAAAGTCACCAACAGTAGATATAATGTCATTATATGAACCTTTCAGTTTACCCTTGTAATATATCAAAATTTGGATGATTTATAAATGACATTTGTTGCAGAGACCCTACAAAACTATCATTCAGTTGCAAACTGCACTGGAAATTGTTATATTCTTTTATTTAGAGCATTTTGAGTGTATTGTTCTAATAAGAATTTTGCTATAATGTGTTACTTTTGCTGGGTCACAAACATAATGAGAATTTTAGTAATATATAAATGAGAGAGAAAAATATCTTATTTCAGACAAACTACTCTGTATATATACAAAGTTATATATACAAGTGTGTGTATATATATTACGTAACATTAAAACAAGTGCAATATCTGTAAGTTGTTGTTTTTTATACTAGTTATCATTTAAAGATAACAGCATACCTCATATCTTAACCAACTCAGCAATCCTTGCTCAACTACTTTGCATACTCAGCTTCAAAACCATTCTGACGGTGGGGGTTAGAATACACCAACTGTATCTCCTGCAAAGGGATAAGTCCCCCCAAAAATGTGTTGTTCTAAGTATGACACTAAACTACATCTGATGGTGAGGTTCAAATTCTGGAAATCTGAGGAGTGTGGTGTACTTCTTCATTATCATTACTCCCAGGTCAATTCTGACAGGGAGTGGTAGTAGCTATTGGAGACCATATATGGGCAAAATACATTTGTATAAAAAAACTATTTGTATTTTAAACAACTTGTGCAAAAATACCCCTTAAGAAACAAATATACAAAAATGTAAATATGAACATACAAGAATGCAATTTCCAAACCCTAAGACATAAAATAACCTTAGATGAGTTGATAGGCTATTAAACTCAATCAATCTATAAGAAATTTTTAAAAAATCATTTTTTTTTTAATATTCCCTTGAAAACATTTTCAGTTAAATCCATGATGCTCTGCTTTAGATTAAAAACAAATGGTGATTATCTAACTGACATGGATATTTTGTGTGTCGTTAAAAACAATGATTATCTAGGAGGCAAAGGAATTATTAACTTATAAGAAAGGCATGGTTACTTACACGAATCAGAATTGTCCAATAAAATGGAATATCAAAATACTGAGCAATCCAATCATGCAGCCTGATTACACATCAAGTATTCTCTAATTCAACTTTGGATCTCAACTGAAGAAAAACATACTGTATATATATTCTCTCTCTCACTCACTCTCTCTCTCTCTCTCTCTCTCTATATATATATATATATATATATATCTTACTTCATATAGATATTTTAGATCAACATGCTGGGAATTGCAAGCTAAAAAGAATAAGAAGGAAATTTTTAATGAAGGAAGTATAGTTTTCATGCAAAATTTCCCTTGTATTATTTTTTCTGGTTATGAATTGAAAAAATGTTTTTCAACAAATAAAGCATTGTCTTCTACTAAAGACACTCAAAAAATTTTGAATTAAATGAAACAAACTCACATGATATAGAATTGGTTTATTTTGTGGTGAAAAGGGGAAGATTACGCAGATATGGATATAATATATTCTTTATAATACACAAGTTTAAACAAATTATCCATGAAAAATAACTGAGAAAATAACAAATTCCTTAAAATCTTCTCAGACAAAATGAATAAAACAGTTCAAGATTTAGAGGAGTCATTTACAGAAGTGAGTGCTACTGCAACTTCTCGCAGTAGTAAAAAGATCTAAGGGGGCAGTGAGGAAAAAGAAACAGTAGGGTGAAGCTGGGTGATATCAGAACTAAGAAAGCATTTCTTTTTTATAGAAAATCTATATATGACAAAATATATGTCAAGCATGCTTATGTAACATGTAAGCTTTACAAGGAATAAAACTGACAAATACATGATTTGATTTTATTGTTTTTATTTTGAGGTCCAAAATCAGAGTGAAAAATCTGAATCCTTGTTTGTATCTTAGTAATTTAGTCTGAATAGGACAAACCATTTTATAGCCCAGTTGGCTGGGGCAGTAGAATACACTGACTGCATCTTTGCAGAGGGGTAAGATCCCCCTACCCCACTGTGAGTGTCTCAGATATGACACTAAATAATCTGATGGTGAGGCTCCATTGATGCTGGAGCTTTGGGTAATGCAGAATACCTCTTCATTGCTATTGCTCCCAGGTCCATTCTGGCTCAGAGTGGTAGCACTTGATAGGATCCTATCTATGGGTTAAATAGAAATGTTTAACATCTAAAATAAGTGCAAACAAATCACTTATGCTAAATTGAATTGTTTGAAATTGAACTGATCATTTAACTGTAGTAAACAAATAACTGATGTTTAATTGAATTGTTTGTAATACATAATAATACTTTGTACCATTTAACTTTGACTTATGCTAAGTTGAATTGTTAGAAATAGAACGATTTGATCCTTTAACTTTGTGTATCTACAAAAAGTGTTTACAAATCATGTATTTGATAAATCTGTAAAAATAAGATTTGACATTAAATAATCAACAATAGTTGATATGCAAGAAAACCAAACCAAACCAAACCAAACCATTTTAAATGTCATTTGTCAGACTTTTCAACTAAACTAAACAGCAGAATGTGAACAATCTACTCTTATAGATTGAATAAAGGGTTTGATTAAAAATCCCCAGAAGCTTACTGGCTACAAGACGTCTAAGAAGGCCAGATAGTGCAATGGCTGAAAAGTTATGATAATGATGACAACTAAGATGAGAACAACAGTTTGAGTTTGTCAGTGTATAATAAAAATAATTGTTCATCTCAGACAACAGGAGCCATTGGGACTGATGATCATTAGATTTTTGCATCTGCAAGAGCCAAGATTCTTGGTAGATATGATCACAGACTTAGTGTTAAACAAGTTTTTCTTTTAGATTTAAAGTAAAATTGATGCCAAGAAAGATGTTAGTGTTTTGTTGTATGTGTTTCATAGTCATTCTATTTTGGTAAATACAGTTCCACTTTTGAAGACACCTTATAATTCCATGCATAGCAACTTTCACTATGGGAGATGCACTTAGTGTAATGGTTAATTGTTGTAGGAAATGGAATCAACTATTTGAGTTCAAATTCTGGACAAGACTGTTTGCATTTCACTTGGTGCTAATGCACTTGAGAAAAGCAAGAATCTATATGTTCTTCTCTCAGCTATGAGTAAATAGTAGGGCTGATTGGGTTCTTTAGCCTTTCTTTAGGCAATCAGCCTTAGAGAAGGAAAACTCTGAATTCTAACCTGATGTACTTGGTATAAAATCAACCTTTTATCACATCCTGTTTTTGTTGCACAAGTTGGGTAAATATAAAACTTCACTATATCTCTACACATTTTTTATATCTAGACATGTGCATATCTACCTGGCACTATGTCTCTGCACTTTTTTATATCTACATATACGCAAATCTACCAGCCACTATTTCTCAGCGCTTTCTATATCTTTTTATTATTACCACTTATTACCTTTTTCATTAACCCTGGCACTTTCTCCTTTATTTCTTCTTATATCTGCTACACATCAACAACCTAACTCAATGCTTCTCCCCCTGTTAGACCAAGATGCATCACACCCATTATAGTTTCTCCCCACCAAACTAGAACATAAAAAAAGCAGATTAAAATAGATTAAAAACACAATTACAAATACATAGAACTGTGCAAAAAAAGTAGGAAAAAAAAAGAATAATCTTTGAGGGAAAGATATGCACTCAAACATCAACCATAAAAATCAATAAAAAGATTATTGAAAGCATTTGTATTTTTGCGCGCGCACACACACACACACACACACACACACACGCACACAAATTCACATATTCATGCATATGTACCAGACATGTTCTGTGAGTAATTATCAGGGTAGGCAGTCAGCCAACCTTAATAAAGTAAATTGTCAACAAAAGCCAAAATCACTGTAAAATAATATTTTTAAATATTTAAAGAAATTTTAATAATACTCTGATATATGTGTTGAGAACATTTTGAAATATTCAGTGAAGAAATTTTGGTAATACTCTGATAATGGGGTTGAGAAAAACTTTATAAAAATTTATAAAATTGGCAGAATTTCTGCTGCTTTTATGGTCCACTGTCTTCTGCAGCTAGAAGCAGCATTCATGGCACATAGATTTGACAATGTACCAAGGCTGAAAGTTATTGCAGAATTACATCTGTATAAGACAAAAAGTATGAACTCATGAGTAACATTCTCCTATGGACCCCTACACATGGATGTGCCAGTATTGGCTGACTACTAAGAGCTTATTTACATCAGCTCTGTGCAGACACAGGATGTAATTTGGAAGACCAGCCAGGAGCAATGGATGATAGGGACAGATGGAGAGAAAGAGTCAGAAAAATCCATGCTTTCAGTGCGACTTGATGACGAATAGATTATACATTGAATTTAAATGCATTTAGTAACAAATCTAAAAGGGATTGGAAATCAAATGTACAAGGATACCCCTAAAAGGAAAATTTGAACAAATCAGAAAAACTTGTTACTGAGGAAAATATGATGTATGTATTAACCCAACTCTTCCACCATAGGCAAAATGCAATGCAAGGTCAATTTTTAAAAGGAGAAAAGCTGGTTTGAATTCAGAATTTTCCTTCTCCTAGATAGGTTGCCTAACCAAGGCTAAAGGAGCCAGTCTACCCAGTTATTTACTCATAACTAGGGGAAGAACAGATGGATTCATGCCTTTCCCAAGGGCATTAGCACAAAGTCAAATGCAAACAGCCTCATCCAGGAATTGAACTTTCCATTTCATATGATGATAACCATTGCACTAAGCTTACCTTGAAAATAAGATGCGGGATAAAACTTGAGAAAGATTTTTGGGAGCACAAGGAATTAATAACAATGAATTTCAACTGAAAACTATATATAAAAGTATATATAAAACTATATATATATATAAATATCTGTATATAAAACTAAATATATATAAAAGTATATATAAAACTATATATATAAATCTATATACAAAAGTGTATATAAAACTATATGTATATATGTAAATATATATATAAAACTAAATATATTTGAAAGTATATGTAAAACTATATATATAAAACTATATATAAAACTATATATAAGATTGAAGTAAATGCTGAACTGGACAATGTCAAAATTGGGAGGAAAAGACAAGTTCATGCAGAGAAGTGTATGTTTTTTATCCAAAGATTTTTTCATTGAAGACCAAAAGACAAAAAAATTGTGTTAGATAGAATACATTAACCCATAGAGACCCCATAGGCTAGTATTCTGTCACCAGTAAGTACAACTACACCAATGTCCTATTTACCAGCAAACACATGTTAGTATTGATAAACTGATTGGTACACAACTTTAATGTACTTAATTCAGTTCCCATTATGACATGTTTTTTGAGGGGATGCTACTCAGTAATTAGATGGGTGACTAATTAGAAACAGCAGATACTGCAAGTAACCTAAGGTGTGCACCAACAAATTAGAGACAGGCCTATTAATTGGCTTTGTAGGTGTTATTTGGACTTTTATAATACCATCCTTGTTTTCATTGCTGAAATGACAAAGCAGCTGGTGTATGGAACCAGGAGGTGTGAGTTTGATTCTCATGAAAAGTTTACTCTTTATTTTGGTATTCAGTGCTCACAGTGGGTCACTGTTTTAGAAGTGATGACTGAAGTGAGTCACAATAAAAAGAGGGGAATGACCTCGTGGTGTAATGGTTAAAACGATAGACTGCGGAATTGTAGTAAGCAAGTTCATACTCCAGTCACACTATTATGTTCACTTTCGAACAAATACCCTTGGGAAAGGTATGAACCCCCTTATCCTCCCAGCTATGGGTTAAACAGTACCACTACTGTTCTTCTAGGAGAATGGCTTTGGCATTAAATAACCTACAAAGGTTGATATGCCATTAGACAAAGAAACCAAACCAAACCAATGAAAATTTTGATTGGTTTGTTAGTTGGTTTTACAACCTGTCAACTCTTGAAAGGTTATGTTATGTCAAACCAGTTTAACAATTATGGTCTACAATCATATACACCAAAAAATGTATCTTTGCATTCATTTTGAACATGTAAGCACTTAATCATTTCACATAGATCCATTTAATCCATAGATATAACCTTAACAGGTGCTACCACTCCAAGTTAAAGTGGACCTAGGAGTAATGGTAACAAATGGTGATGCCATTCTTCCTAAAGCTTCAGAGCTAGAGCCTCACCACAAGATGCAGTTTAAGTTTGATTTGGTTTGGTTTGGTTCAGTTTTATGGCATATCAACCATTGTTGGTTATTTAATGCCAAATCCTATTATTACATATATATCAAATACAGAGATACAGTTGGTATATTCTGTAGCACCACCCAACTGGGCTATGCAGTTTAGTATCTGTATTTAACCAACCTCTTTGCCATGAGTAGGGTGTGACACAAGGTTAATTTTTAAGTGGAGTAAAGATGCTTTGAGTTCAAAGTTTTTGACAGAGAGGTGCTATAAAAAGCAACTAGGATTCGAAAGATAAAGTATCATACTAACCAAAATTATTAATAATAATAATTAATCCAAGTTTAGTAAATTCTATGAAAACTTTGTTCTCTTGGCCATTATTTCCTTGAAATATTCCCAAGAAAATGCCTCTACAAACTGAAGCATTCATCAATATTTGATATACACCAACTTAATGATAAAACTCAATTTGTTTGCATGTAATATATCAATAAATTATTATTTGAAGGAGATATTGAATTATAATGTAGAGAAGAGTAATACATTACAGATAAGGGTGGTGATTTTCAACATAGACCAAAGTGAAGCATTTTGCTTAATGAAATTTTGCTTGCTATGATACAGACATGACAAAAGTAAATAGACACTTCTTTTTCCTTATATGATTGTATCCATCTGAGCTGATATTCACTATAAGAGTTTTTTTTTTAATTTTTTATCTTTTATTTTGAGTGATTTCACAGCTGCCATATTACTTACAATATCTTTCTACAGATTGTCTATCAGGTTCTTTTTTCTTTTACTTACTCAGCGGGATTTCTTGATGTTTTTTAATCCTTTCAATTGGACTTGTGCACAGAATATATTTTTTAACATTCTTTTTTCATATTAATGAGTTCATGAGACCTTCAGTAAGCACAACTCCAATGTGCTTTTAAAAACAAATTTAGTTTTGTGGGAGAGGGACAAAAATGTCCCAATAGTATTATGTAGCAAACAACTGGGATTATTTACTGAAATTCACAACTCTTACTATTAACAGATATTTTCTTGGGACATGTATATATGCCATTAAGTTCAAAAGGGTTAAGATATAGCAAATCTTTTTATGGTGTTTATTTGTAGTAAATGAGGAGGAAATCACCTACCTCGAAAAAGGATTTGTGCCCTGCACACAATCTGTCAAAGGAAAAAAAAAAATCTTAGATACTTACCACTTTAAATGTAGCTTGGAATATGGTAATTTTTTTTATCCTCCCCAACTGCTGTGACCCATTGCAAATTTTGTCTCCTTAATAAAAGCTGTTGCAATGTATTTTTTGGTTTGTGAGTGAGAGTAAGCTCATTCTCTTTGGATCAGAAAGATGGATTTTTGAATCCCCTTTTTTTTTTTTTTGGTTTATTTATTTGTCACTTAGAGTTTTGACATTGGCCTTGTGATTCTGAATTTCTGACTTTATTCTTTCCTTTTGAGTTTCTGAACTTAAATTTGCAATACAGACTTTTTTTTACTGACTTTATGATTGGCACACTTAATAATAGACACATTATTCCAAATGATATAGGGATTTGATTTTTTCCAATGATAATGATGTGGATGATGATAATGATTTTATGGTTAAATTTTTTTATTTATTCCAACAAAATATGAATGTTCTTTTGGAGTTCCCTTATCAATCAGGAAATTCCTTATTATACATTGATATACTCAGACTAGTGATCTCATTTTAGTTGTTATTATAGTTGCAATATTTTGGCTATTGTACCCTCAGGCCTTATTTTGGTGTCTCTTGGAGTCAGTAAGCTTCTAGGAATTTCATACCATCTACAATAGACACCTGTAAAAGGTTGGAGGGTTGAAAGGCTGAAACTTTGTGACTACAATAACAACTGAAATTAAGGCAGTAGTTCAACTAAGCAAGTGGATAATAATAATAATAATAATAATAATAATAATAATAATAATAATAATAACGGCCAGAATACTGAGAAGAGTCCTGGAGTCTTGAGGAGACTTGCTGTCACTCAAACTCCAGTGAAAGACCATCAGCTAACACTGATGTGAAAAACTCTCAAGGAGTAAACAACAATAATAATGATAATAATAATAATCTGTCCTAGCTGACCACTGAGTAAAATTGAAAGAAAATGAAAAAAAGGATATATACCTTGACCTTGCTAGGCAATTGAAAAACTGTGGAACATGAGAGTGACGTTTATACCTATTTTAATTGGTGCTCTTCATACAGTCACCAAAGGATTAATAAAAGGACTGGAGGACTTGGAAATAAGAGGATGAGGGAAAACCATCCAAACTACTGCATAATTGAGATCAGTCAGAATACTGAGCAGAGTCCTGGAGACTTGAGGAGACTTGCTGTCGCTCAAACTCTAGTGAAAGACCATCAGCTAACGCTGATGTGAAAAAATCTCAAGGAGTAATAATAATAATAATAATAATACGTTCTCATCTCAGACATTCAGACAGGAAATTCCTTATCTTATATGTTTAGTCTGTGTTTAATTTGTATTTTGGATACAAAATGACATTTTTATCTCAATGTTTAACCTGTTACTTGACCAGAATAACTTGCCCCTGTCAAGGTTAATAATGGGTGTATCAGCTTTTTACTGCAACTGATTTAGCATAAACCTAACTATGGTAAAGTGATTTAACTGGATTTTTGAAAGTTGGTAACTCTTACTAAGTTATAGACTGCTTTTATTTGTAACTTCCCTTGTTTCCAAATAAAAAGGGGTGGGTGGGTGTTTGTTCTTGCTATAAAAAGACTACAGCTAAAAGAATGTAACTGAGTGTTGCCCAGTGTTTCTTTTATTGAGCCATCTTCCATATCACATCTCAGCCAGATATTACTAAAGATTTCTAATCAAGGGAAATAATCTTGCAAGGATATGATTTCTAATTAAGAGAAATAATCTTGCAAGGATATGCCAATTCTAATCAAAGGATCTCATCTTGTTAGGATATTGAGCAACACATTTAAACATTAACTTACTTACACTATGTAGATACTACTCTGGAAAAATAAGAACTTGCTTCAAGAATGTTTTTAAAAATAATGTCTTTAAAGTTTTAATATTTGTGCTGCAAACTGCCTGACACTTTTTCATCTATTACAACAATTATATCTTGACCTCATGAAAATGTTATTGACTTTACAGCTTCAATTGTCTAATTAGACAATGAGTGCAACTCATTGAGAACTCTTTTAAATATGGAACTGTATTGGCTGTGATTGAACAAGTCAATTTCTAAGAGAAAGTACCTGACACAGTTACTTCATATGAAGGTGCTTCCTGGTTGCTGTTCAGTGGTTGCTGCTGTAGCTTTTTTATTTTCTCTTCTGTACTTTTCTTCTCCACAATGATAAGGTCTCAGCATATAACTCCATATATAGTTAGCATGTTTATATTTACCCAACCACAGGCAGAATGTGACACATGGTCAAATTTTTTTGACAGAGTACAGCTGGTTTGAAAACCGTAATTTCCTTCGCTTAGACTGGTTGCCTAACCAAGGCTAAAGAGCCAAGTCTGACTTTCTATTTACCTATAGCTGGCAGGAGAATAGGTGGAGTCATAGCTATCCTAAGGGTATTCGTGTAATGTGAAATGCAAACAGCTTCATCTAGGATTTGAACAAAGAACTTGGATCGCCACATCTATTTCCTATCATGATAATTGGCTTGGACCTGGATGTTCTTATTTGGCACACAGTTCCTCTAATATATATATGTGTGTGTATGCATATGTGCATGTGTGTGTGTGTGTGTGTGTGTGCACATACTGGAAACTGAAAGATTCCAATTAGCATTTCATAACTTTATTCCACATCATGAGAATTTGAATGATTAATGTTCCTTGCAAATGTAGATCACCACAAAATTATCAGCTACAAATTAGAGAAGAAATTGTGTTATTCTGGCAGTTAGAGTATTTTTTAAGTTTATTTCTCTACAAAAAATTTTTCTATAATGATCCATTTTTCCTATGGTTATGGTTACACACATAAATACATACATGGAAGTGCTTTTGGTATAATGGTTATCATCATAGGGAATGGACATAGCGACCCAAGTTCTAAACCTGGATGAGGCTGTTTGTATTTCACATTGCACAAACACTTTTGGGAAAGGTATGAATCCAATTATTCTACCTCCTGCTATGCATAAATAATAGGACAGACTATGTTCTTTAACCTTGGTATAGCAACTGGTTGAAGAGAACAAAACTCTGAATTCTAACCTATCAAAATCTGCTAAAAAATTGACCTTATGTCACACCCTGCTCATACTGAGTGGTTGTTACATACATACATACATACATAACATAATGTAAGATTGGTTTGGTTGTTTGAGTTTTATGGCATATCAACCTTCGTAGGTTATTAAATGCCAAATCCATTTTTATATGAATAAACAGTTCTATTTTAAACAATTCAGTTTAGCATGAGTACACAGTTTAATTGTCAAAAGCTTTTCTATTTCAAGCTATTTAGTCAAACAGTTTTTATTCAAACAATTCAATTTATTACTAGTATAGTTTTTATCTACGGACAGTTAAATGTCAAAATAGTTCTTTTTCAAACAGTTCAGTTTAGCATAAGTAAGCAGCTTAAATATCAAAACTGTTCTATTTCAAGTAATTCAGTTTAGTATAAGTATGCAGTTTAGTTCTATTTGACCCATAGATAGGACCCTATAAGGTGCTACTACTCCAGGCCCGAGTGGATCTGGGAGTGATGCCAACGAAGGAGGACTTCCACATTCCCCAAAGCTCCTGCAATACTGGAACCTCTCCATCAGATTGTTTAGTGTCATATCCAGGACACTCATGTGGTGGGGGCCTTACTCCTCAGCAAAGCTGCAGTCAGTGTATTCTACAGCCCCAGCCAACTGGGCAACATAGTGCAAGAATTATTATCAAAGGAAATGGACCCAGCAACCCAAGTTCAAATACTAGACAATATAGTTTGGATTTCACATGGCACTATAACCCTTGGGAAAGGTAAGAATCCAACTTTTCTATCTCCAGCTATAATCAAACAGTAGAGCAAAAAAAGCTTTTTAATCTTGGTGTGGCAGCCAGTCTAGGAGAAAGAAAACTCTGAATTTTAATCAGTTGTACTTTACTAAAAAATTGACCTTCCATCATATGCTTATGGTGCTTAACTTCAATATATATTGATATGTTTATATATAATGAAATTTTTTCTAAAATACTCAATATCAGCTATGAATACATTCCTAGCAAAATCAAAACCAACATAATTAGGTATTCATTACCAAATTCTACAGCATTTAAATTCTATATCCATAACTAAAATGTGTATATATATATATATATATATATATATATATATATGAGGATCATTAAATAAGTTTCCAGACTTTTTTCGTATGGGCACTTTTATTGATAGTACACACATGAAACTCTAGTCCCCTTTAAAGTAATCTCCTCCAGCTGCAATGCTCTTGTTGTACCATTCCAACAACTTCTGGAAGGCCCCATGGAAGTCCCCTTGTGTGAGCATGTCAATGACCTTCATCACAGCCTCTTTCATCTCCTCAATTGTCTCATAACGACAGCCTCTGAGCTTAAGGAATAAGCAAAAGTCACAGGGAGCAAGGTCTGAACTATAGGGAGGGTGAGCAACTGTCTTGATGCCCATCTTGGTCAAATAGTCTGTGACAAGGATGGAGTTGTGGACTGGTGCATTGTCCTGCTGGAAATGCCACTGACCTGATTTGAAGAGTGCTGGCCTCTTCCCTAGGAATCTCTTCTTGAACTCCCTTAAAACCTCAACATAGTAACCCTAACCCTTTGGCCAATCAACTGTGGTGTATTGACTTCCTTACTCCTCCCACACCTCTTATCCTCCCTCACAGACTCCCTGCTTTCCTTGAATCTCTTATGCCACTCAAAAACTGATGCTTGATTCATGCAAGATGGTCGAAAAGCAGTCTGAAGCATTCCATACGTTTCTGTGTCATTTTTTCCAAGTTTAAAACAGAATTTTATTGCATATCATTCTTCTAAAGTGTCAGATTGCATTTTTGAAATTCACCAGCTGTGACAATCAGGCTTTAGTAGGGTGTATTCAAATTCTTGTTGTAGCTGTTCAGTTGAACCTGAAATCATAAAAATTGGTCAGTCATCTCATAAGATATATAGCAATAAGATACTGACTTTTCAAGAGTCTACGACAATTTTAAATGCCCGTACAAAAAAGTCTGGAAACTTATTGAAGGCACTATATATATATATATATATATATATATATATATATATATATATATACACATTTTAGTTAGGGATATGGAGTTTAAAGGATATTAACATATAAAATTTAAATAGAACAGTTTTGATATTTAAACTGCATACTTATGCTAAACTGAACTGTTTGAAATAGAACTATTTGGACATTTAACTGTCTGTAGACAAAAACTATACTTGTACTAAATTTAAGAGGTGTAGTTATTTTTGGAAACTTACATATCTATACTATTGGTTACAGGCTTTCAATACTGAAGAGTTTGCTTATGTCTAATAATATTCATTTTGATTGCAAAAAATTTCACTAAGAATTATTAAATACTGATATCTTTGGTTTAGAGGAAAATTAACTTTTTATTAAAGATTTTTTGATATGTATTTATTTATGAGCTATACTGTACACACACACACACACACACACACATACTCATATATATATATATATATATATATATATATATGCAAACATAATGAAAATTTTAGTAAAATTGGTATACCATTATGATTTGTTTGTATTGGTATATATCTTTATAGTGTGACTGTATCACTACAATATGTATATACTCTCATTTGTTTATGAGATTTTATATCAATGTATACATTGTTTGGTTGGTTGATTGGTTGGTTTTATGGCATATCAACCTTTGTAAGTTATTTAACACCAAATCCATTTTTATGCAAATTGTCAGCTCTACTTTAAACAATTCATTTTAGTATGAGTACATAGTTTAATAGTCAAAATAGTTCTAATTCAGCTAATTCAGTTTAGTATAAATACAGATTTTGTTTACACACAGTTAAATGTCAAAACAGTTCTATTTCAAATAATTCAGATTAGCATAAGCACGCTGTTTATACGTAAGTACAGTTTAATTGTCAAAAACATTTCTATTTAAGCTATTCAGTTTAGTCAAACAGTTCTAATTCAAACAATTCAGTTTAGCATAAGTATGCAGTTAGTTCTATTTAACCCATAGATAGAGCCCTATCAGATGCTACCATTCCAGGCCAGAGTGGACGTGAAAGCAATGGTAATGAAGGGGTGCTCCACATTCCCCAAAGCTCCAGTATCACTGGAACCTCACCATCAGATTGTTTAGTGTCATATCCAGGACTCTCATTGGGTGGGTGGGGGATCTTACCCCTCTGCAGAGGTGCAGTTGGTGTATTCTACAGCCTCAGCTGACTGGGCAATCAATGGATAGAGAAAAAAAAATTCTGTATTATAACATAATGGAGAAAATATTAAGTTATCATTTATTCAAAATACCGGGTCATTGGCCTAATGAGTAGTGTTCACCAATGGTCCAGAAGACCAGGGATCAATCCCAGGTCGAGTCATACCAAAGACTCAAAAAATGGTATTTGATGCTGCCTTGCTTAAAACACTCAGCATTATAAGGTAAGGATCAAGGGTAAAGTGACGCAATCCAGGGAAGGAGTAGAGCCCTCCCTACACCTCAGTGTAGTAGCTATTGAAAAGGGAACCTTCAGGTCACCCTTGACTAAGGTTGCCAACTTTACTTACTTTACTTTATTCAAAATAAACTGAAAAGAATTCATTCATTCTTTAAAAAATACTTATAAAATCAAGAGAGAAAACATTGCAAGTTATATTTGAGATTTTCTCTAAAAGAATATAAAATCCTCTTATCTCATAAACTGTTCTTTTCAACTCAATAAAGGAAATATTATATAACTTTTACCTTTGATTTCAATGTTCCAGTGAGGTAAAAATTTGTATATTGTTATTTTTCTTATATATAAAACATACCAACAAAAATTCTATTTTAATTGTGAGTGTTGACTGTTGTTGATATGTTTTTTTTTTAATAAATTTAATGAATCTTGAAAGGTTTCTTCAATATCTATTCAAGTTAATCACAATGAACATTCAATTCAAAATGAAGATCATATTATGGATGAGCAATCCCCATTGAAATTATATTAATTGAATCATCTAGATCAACTGAATCATTAACTGAACCTTCTGATCTTCAAGTTCTACATAGATTATCAAGAACAATTAAACCCTCACAGCATCTTAAGTTGTAAAATATACAATGGAAGGAATGATAAGATATGTCGACATATTATTCTTATATATTAGGATATTTTTTTCATATAATTTGTCATACATTTATTGTTTAGTTTATGTTTTCAGATAGAACTTACAAAATGATTTGATTAAATTGAGATGAAAATCAGCAATAACCATTTCTATAAAAAGCTATCAACTCATAAGTTGTATAAAAAAAATGAAATAAACAATAAATAGATAATAAGAATTAGATAAAGAAAAATAATATATAGAAATAATAGAGGTGAAATAACATGCAAAAACCAATTTGATAAAGTGTTTAAATATTTCTTAAACATTTCACTCTATATGAGCTTCCCAAATCATCATCTAACGAAGCTTGTACAGAGTGAAACATAAATATAAATAAATAAACACTTCAACAAATATTTTATTGATATATCTCTTCATAAAAATAATATATTCTGAAATATAAAAATGATACATCTTAATAGACTAGTTGTGATCAAAAGTATCTGATTGAAGTTTTAAATTTCTTAATTTTAAAATTTAAATGAAGATGTGATGAGGATTTAATTGTTTAAAAAATGTGAAATTAAATGCTGTTATTTAAGTTTGAACAAAAATGTCTCTTGTTAGAATGTTTTTGCAAATGAAGAAAATATTTTCAGTGTTTTTCTTTTTGTTTGTTTTTTTATAGTTTATAGAAACAGGAAGCAATTAAAGCAATATCAGACAAGAAATAGAGAAATCTCAAAGTAAATGATAAAGAAATCATGTTAAGGAGGTCATTTTACTCAAAAGTCAAATAAGAATACAAATTTAGAAATTAATCTATTGCTAAATCTTAAGAGATGAATATATATATGAATAAATACAAACTTCTGTGTGTGTTTCTGCACCAACATCAGCATCAAAACTGCATACGTTAAGTCAAATTATTAAAATGCAGAATCAAAATGAAATGTGTCTTATATGAAGGTGAGCTGAAAAGTTCTTGATGACTTCCTATCTGCTGTTGATGACTTTTTAGACCAATGGGATCCAAGCACTGACCAATGGAAAAAGTGTGTGAATCACAAGGAAGACTATGTTGAAAAATACATCTCATATGGTTTCATTCCATAAGTGTGTCAGTCAACCCATGAACTTTTCAGCCAACCCTAATATGTAGTAACAAATGGCATTTATCACAGTCATGGGATATTTAATTTGCATAATGTTTTAAAAAAACATTTTTTTTAATAAATAACTGCCATGTGTTATTGATTTGTGATTTTATTGTTTTATTTTCATGTGTGAATAAGCAATAGTTTTATGTATGACTTTTATAAGAAAGCTGTTAAAAAAGGAATAAACTTCTAAAGCAAGATATTAATACTAGCTTGTTTTATGATGACTTTAATGAAAGCAAAAATGTAATCTCCCCACACACACAACTATTTTGTGGTAGTTTTTTTTTTATGTAGCATAACTCAGTTTCTATGAAGGAGTAGGGGTATTTGTAAACAAAAGCCAAAAGCAATCAAGATCATTTTTGATTTTTGCTTGTTTTAAGTATAATTGCAAATTAAAGTCCAATCTTTAAAAAAAATGTTGTAGTGTAGTTCTGGTATTATGGCTAGTATTTTCAATAAAGGTTAATGTACACAATTTATAACAGCTACAAACATTTATCCTGATTTTGGTTTGAGAAATTCTAATATATTTTTCTTGTATTTAAACTATAGGAAATTTGAGAATTTACATATACAAAACATAATGTGTATCTGCACACACACACACACACACACACACACACACACACACACACACACACACACACACACACATATATATATATATATATATATATATATATTATAAAATGAATTGGTCCACAGGTGAATTCGGTATTTTAGATTTTTATTTTTTATAACTTTGCTCAACATGTGTTTCAGAGTTGTGTGTAGAGTTAAGTCATAATAAAAAATTTATAGGCTGACCAATTCATTTTTATAACATTTACTTTTCTGTCGTTTAACAGACAAAAAATAAATAAATAAATAAATAAAAAATATATATATATATATTTTTTTTTTTCTGTCGGTTCAACAACAGAAAAGTAAATGTTATAAAAATGAATAGGTCAGCCTATAAATTTTTTATTATAACTTAACTCTACACACAACTCTGAAACACATGTTGAGCAAAGTTATGAAAAATAAAAATCTAAAATACCGAATTCACTTGTGGACCAATTCATTTTATAATATATATATATATATATTTTTTTATAACATTTACTTTTCTGTTGTTGAACCGACAGAAAAAATATATATATATATATATATATATATATATATATATATATATATATATATATATTAACTGATATCTATAGGTTATCGACCATATGGAAGTCTGACCTATCTGATAAAATAAAATGCAATTTCTTTCAAGCAGCAGTTGTGTCAATTCTACTATATGGATGAACCACATGGATGCTGACAAAGCATGTAGAGGAAAAGCTAGATGGGAATTGCACAAGAATGCTATGAGCTATACTGAATAAATCCTGTAAGAAACATCCCATAAAACAGCTGCTGTATGGTCACCAACCTGCTATCAATAAAACCATGCAAATAAGATGAACAAGACATGCAGAACACTGCTGGAGAAGTCAGGACAAACTCATAAGTGATGTTCTCTGATGGGCCCCTTCACATGGATATACCATTGTTGGCCAACCAACAAGAACTTACCTTTAATAGCTCTGTACGCTAGCCAGGATATCTAACTGCTCTGCCATTTTGTTTGTTTACATTTCTGCGCTATCAGATACCAGATTGCTCGATTCTTTAGAAGAACTTTGCATTACATGGGTGGCAGCCTTTAATTCCTTTGCCAGAGTGCTCAACCTCCAGGAAGGGAGCATATATATATATATATATATATATATATATATAAGGTGTAAATGACATAATGGTTATCCTTGAGGAAAACAGAGTTAGTTCAAATTTTGAATAAGGCTGTTTAAATTTCACTTCAGATTAATGTCCTTAGAAAATGCATGAATCTACCCTTTCCCCCAGTGATATGTAAATTGATTAGAAATCTGGGCTTTCTAGTCATGATAGGGCAAACAATCTAGGAAAAAGAAAACTTTGAATTCAAACATTCTACCAAGATATCATGGGTCTGTGGTGTCTTGATAAGACACATTACTCCCTATGTCTTACAGACTTAAGGTAGGTTTAAGTCTCACAGTGGATGGATAAAATAATATTATGATACTCCAGTGTTGATACTTCTTTCATTTTAGCTAGAATTTTTATGTAGCAAAAGAGGGCATGAAGAAGCAAGTTTATGATCCAGAAGCTGGTGTGCCAAAATAGCAACTTAGACATTTTGGTTGACACAGAAAGAGATTTGTTAGTTGAACAAGGAGAGTTTTAGCCAAGAGGTTCAACAGGGAAGGCTGGCAGAGAAATTAGGAATTGAAACTGGCAACATAAGGGACAGAACTAGATATTATTTAGATGAAAAACTTGTGGTTAGACCAGAAAGTTAGGGAGAAAAAACTCTCTAGAACTGTCTAAATAAGTGATCCTTCATTTCCCAAAGCGCAAATGAAAAGACTCCTTTGATTCCTGTATTCCAGGAGAAATTCCCTTTGTCATTATATTCCCATAAGTGATATTTCTTTTATTTTCTGTGTTTGTGCCTTTGGCAAGAACAACTGTGTGTTATTGGTCAGCTTGCCGCGACCTGCCTACACTGACTTTGATGCTCCTGCAATGCAGTCCACATAACGACTCGCTGTTACGGACTCCTCCAGCAATGCAGCATCTAGTCCACGTAACGACTCGCTGTTACGGACAACCCTAGTATTACAACATCTGGCCCACATACAACTCGCAGTACGGGCTAGCAACCAAATCGACACACCCCTGCTTAACCCAACTTACTGTCAAAACCGGGACATCGATTTACCAACGACTCGACCGACCTCGGCAATCCGCAACGATCATCCAGCTGTATCTCCACGACTCAAACTACGCCAGCTACCCTCGTCGAACGTCCAGCTGTGTACGTCTACGACTCGACCATACCAGCTATCGACATCACCCATCTAACTGAAGACCAAATACAACTTCCACGGACTTTCATACACGTTTGTAATTCCGACAATAAATCGTCACTTTTGTTGTATCTGTTACCTTGCCTTTGTTCCCTTCTTTGTCTTTGGCTGTCACTACTTGCATGCATTAAACTTAAATTCATTTGCGGGATCAACACACTTATCGGCTCCACAACAAGCTGGCACTACCAAAGTATGATATGTGAAGCTTTTCCTTTATGTCTCCCTATTTCTGTTATTTCAGGTTGTTAATAAACACAGAGGGTACCCAATGTCTCTCTCTATCAACTTCTTGTTTCTGGTTTGTCGATATTTTAAAAACATTGTTCTTCCCTTTCTAACCCTTTTATTTTAAGTTGGCTGACTCTGTAAAACTAATAATGAAGGCTACCATAGAACATGCAAACAGACGTTGGCATATATATATATATATAAGAAAGAAAGAGAGATAAAGAGAGAGAAAGAGTGCACCATTTTTCTATGTCTCCAGAATATCAAATTATAGAATAGAGAAATGAGAAAATGTGTTTACATGAGAACTGCTTGGTATCATTTCCATTTGGCACTCCAAAATTACTGTCAAATGATTGCATAGGTGAGAAACTGACAGTAACCAAGTAGCACTAACTTTGTGCCTATGCTATCTTAATTTTTATATATACGCTCTGTCACCAATATTGAGTGAGCACTCTTTAAAAGCTCGACTGAACTACACAAGAATGATGCATGCATGCATTTTTGAAGAAATATTGGAAGTTATATGGCCACTTACTTCCTATCTTGTAAACCATCCAAGAAAAATGAGAAGGACATGAGGAGCACTGCTGGTGAAGTAAAGATGATCTCATAAGCGATGTTCTCCTGCGGATACACCAGTGTTAACCGACTTGCAAAAACTTACATTCATCAGCTCTATATGGATATTGGATGCCATCTAGAGGAATTGCCAAGTGTGATGTTTGATAGGGATGGATTGCAAGAGAGAATCATAGGGATCCATGCTATCAGTATACTTTGATGATGATTATGATGATGATGATATGTGTAGTGAGGGATATGGTTGGTATAATGATTATCATCTAAATTCTGGATATGACAGAGATAGCAATGAAAACTTAAGACAAGCTAATAATTGATTAATTATTTGATTTTAATGGTTTATCAACCTACCTAGGGTTACTTTTTGCCAAGAGGTAAGGAAATTATGCTCATATTTACGTTTTTTGTGTAATAGTTTCTTAATATTTTTTTTTAAAAAATTTTTTAATTTTTTGTACATGGCCCAAGCAAATATGAAGAATTTTTTAATAGAACTATTTGACTGATAGATGGGACACTAACAGGTACAACTATTCAGAGTAAGAGTAGACCTGGTAGTAATGGCAATGAAAGGGTACTCTACACTCTCCAGCAGTTCAGAACTGGAGCTTCACCATCAAATGCAGTTTGGTGTCATACTCAAGACACCCTTTCTTGTGGTGTAGAGGTCTTACAATCAGTGTAATTTTAAGCCCCACCGACTGAATGGAAAGATAAGCTAAATCTATTCTTGATTTCTATTTTTGATATATTCATTCTTTATTCTTATGTTTAATATATTCATTAGATTTGGATATAAAAAAATGTAAATCAAAAAGAGAATCTGTATTAGGCATTGAATTCAGTGACTTCAAAAATGGTCATTGTGAACTTCATATTTAGAAATTCCTTCATGCTATGTAAACAATAACTGATGAGCTTTTGACCTGTTTACAGAGTGAAATATTGCCATAACAACACATTTATTTATCAGTTTTGGAATGCTGTTAAAAATCTGCCCTGTTTAGTCTCCTTTACCACTTTCATCTGTGAAAATAATGCCAAAAATAGAGTTCATTCAGTGAATGATTGCACCATCTGGCTGCTTCTAACTTTTAAGGTTCTTTCTAACCTTAGCTTAGCAAATACAAAGCTATAATTCAGTATTATCATTGGTTTGTTTGGTTACAGTATAAAGAGAGATGAAGGATTAGAATGCCAAGTTTGTTTTCTTGCCAACTTACTGTGTTACGCAGTAAAACAGTGTGGCTAATAACTTTGTATCGTTTTAGAGTCATATTAAAGCTCTTTCAAAATGGACAGGAACAAGCCACTTAGAATGCTTATGGCCTTATCACTCCTTTTCACACTGATTCAACAAATCTAAATCTCATTGGCTTAGAATGAACCAATCAAAATAAACTAAGAGAAAGCATTACTTCATTTTATGCTTTGCTAAAAAGTATTAATAATTGTTTAGTTTACAACGGATGTAAGAAAGCATTATTATGATTTGATTGGTTTGGTTTCTTTGTTTATTCGTATATCAACTTTCATGGGTTATTTAATGCCCAAGCCATCCTTGAAGAAGAACAATTGTGATACTTTTCAGCCCATAACTGGAGAGATAAGGGGTTTGATATTTTTTCCCACAGGTATTAGTTTAAAAGTGAACATAATAACACAATTGGAGTTCTATGGGGTACAAGAAAGTTTTGGGTAGTTATTTGTTCATCATTGTTGGTTGTTGGGTTCTTATGTGATGATTATGAGTTTTATATTTGACGCCTTTATTAACTTGATGTCTTCTTTGTAGAAAGCTGCAAGAGAATTAAGGAAAGAGACAAGAATTCCTTTTAACTCAAAACTTTATTTTGGGGTTCACTACTATTCTGTGGCATGGAACATTTTCCAAAACCATCAGAAACAGTCACATCTCCCTGACAAGGCATTGAAATATATTAGTCATTTTAGGTAGTAAAAGTTTGAAGTTTATCATTTGTCCAGTGGTTGTTTTCAGTAAGGTATTTTTTGTTGAGGCAGCTGTTAACAGAACACACAACACTCTGCTAAGTCCAGGACTCAGGATACACGTTTGTTACCCTCTCAGCAGCCAAGAGAAAGCAGTCCTTTCAATCTCTGTGGTAACAGCTGAAGTGAGAGAGAATTCCTTTTTGGTGCCAGGAAGTTTATCTTTTTGGCACATATATATATTTTGCTTCCTGTTAAAGGGCTTCTGGGAACTGCAACATTTTAAAAATTTATTTATCTTATTTTTATTTCCTTTTTATTAATCTACACATCTCTAACTCACTTATTTTGAGGCTGCAGTTTGGCACTTCAGCCATTATGCTCCAGGAATTCCACCCATAATGATTTGAATATTTGAGAATATCATATGACTTTCAAGTTTGAGATTTTAAATTTAACTTCAATATTTATTTCTCTGAATTTTGTTAATGAAATAGAAGGGAGTTTTTTTTTTGGGGTGGGGTCTTACTGAAAATAGATAAAATCCAATCATTTTCAACATTACATAACATGAATAACACAAAAGATGATAGCCAATTTATTCCAATCAACCTATTTCTCTGTCCATGGAATAACTCAAGCCTTCTCTAAGATCCATAAGACATGGGCAGGTCTAAACCTATCACACTGTCTTATGAAATTATAAGTGTACTTGGGGCTAAGGAAGATATTTACATGACTTCCCACTCACCAAGGCCAATATTAGAATTAGCATTAGTATATCCATGGTATATTATCTCTGAATATTGCAAAAGGAAAAATAAAATAAATGCATTTTTACATAGATAAACATGTAAACTTTTATGAAAGAATACACAAATACATTTGGAGGTATCTTAGTGGTGTTGGGGTTAATGTGCTGGATTACATCATAGTAAATGAGTTCAGACTACTATTATGTTCTCTTTTGATTAATACCTTTGTGAAAGGTATGAACTTCTTTATTCATTTCTTTATTCCCAAACAAGCCGTCTGTAAAAGAGGTACAAAAAAGGAAAAAACTAAATAGATGAAAGAAAGTAAAATAGTCACCTGGTTTTACCATTCCTTGCTAGGATCCAAAACAGGGGCTCTCCAGTTAAAAGAACAGAGGCAGAAGAAGTCAGTCATGGGTTTCTGTGACTGCCATGTGATACCCCACAAAGCCCCCAATAGACATACCCTTCCTCAAAGGGAGATTATTTATTGTCTTCCAACAATGTGTTTGTCAACCCACTCAACTTGAACTGTAGAATATGCCGACTACATCTCTGCAGAAAGGTAAGATCCCACTTCCCCAATGAGTGCCCAGAATATGACACTAAACTGGATTTGATGGTGAGGCTCCAGTCCTGGAGATGTAGCAAATATCAAGTAGTCCTTCATTGTCATTACTCCTGGATCCAATCTGACCTGGAGTGTCAGTACTAGTTAGGGTCTCATCTATGGGTCAAATAGAACTGTTTAATCATTTATGATACTTGAAACTATTTAACTGTGTGTAAACAAATGATTAATGTTATAAAGAATTATTAGTGTTTGATAGCAATACTTGAAACCTTTTAACTGTGTGTAAACAAATGACCTCTGGCTTGTTTAAAAATAATTTTTTCAACAAACTATTCATTGACAAATCATATATATATATATATATGTGTGTGTGTGTGTGTGTGTGTGTGTGTGTGTGTGTGTGTGTGTGTGTGTGTGTGTGTGTGTGTGTGTGTGTGTGTGTGTGTGTGATTTAGCATTAGATAACCTGTCAGGGTTGATATGTCATAAAACATAATCAACCAACCAACTAATGTGCTTGTTCAGAGTTTGACTTCATTTTTCCCTTTCTTAGACTGGTTGTCTTGCCATGGTTTGAAAGCCTAATTTTCTCAGCTATTTATCCAAAAGTGACTTCAATCCTTTTACAAGGACATTAATGTGATATGAAATGCAAACAGCTTCAGTTAGAATTTGAATACAGCTTACTGATTCCATTTACCTTTCCAATAACCATTGCTCTTAACAATGTTTGTTCTTTCTTTTTTGAATGAATATATATAAATAGTTGACAATATTTATCAAATCTAATTTGAAATAAACACTGTATATTAGTGTCATAAAAACAGCAGCAAAATGTTATACCAATTTTTTCTGTTACTTTTTCTGTTATTCCAGATTTTTTTTCCTTTTTTATTTGCTGCATTAAGACTCATGATGACAGCCTTTAAACAATGATAGAGCACTATTTGCCTTCTGATTTCAAATATCAAAAGGCCATCATACATGATGTAATGATTAGCAATCTAGGCCAGGAAACTATTACTAATGAGTTCAATTTTTCCCTGGGTACACCATACTTTTGGCCTTGTACCACAAATAAGCTAAGCTTAGTAAATAACTCAGTCAATCAATTCTCCAGCCTTTGGGTTGGGATTAGAGTGTTGTATCCTTAATCTACAACCTTATCTTCAAGCAGGGCATAGTAAAAAATCAGGTGAACTTGGCTCTGGAGATTCCACTGCAGCACCTCCTAATTGCATCAAAGAGAGTCAGAGTAGTCTGATACCAGCATGACACTGGTCATGGGGACTGGGTAATGTTTCTTTGTTTGTTCCTGTGGACTCACTCTTTAAACTATGTGTCATAAACTATTCTCATGGAGAAATTGTTAAATACAGACTTCAAATTTTTGAAGAATTTAAGTTTTTATTTTATATCCTATTTTTTAATTTTTTTTCTGCTTCTGGGTGGCATCCATTAGTCTCATGAGACAAGAGATCTGTCGCTCGATCTCGATCCATATCTGCACAATGTTGTATAGAAAACTGACAATTTCTCATAGATATGGAGCAAATCTCTCCTCTTCATGCTACTGACATTGTCCAAGATAATGGCAAGAGCTAATACAACTTGATACCAATGTTGTTTGAAGAATTGTTAGACCAAAAACAAAAATGTTAGACTGCTCTAGAGAATATAGATTCTCTTTTTGTTATCCTAATTTTATCATTCTGATTTTGTTATCTTTTTCCTAGAGTGGTTGCTCACCAAGGTTAGAAATCACTGTTTACTCTTAGCTTGGGTATATCCAAATAAAAACATTTGTTTCCTTAAAAATTTGAAAACATGTTTTTTCATTAATTCTCATTTTTAAAACTTTCTGGTATTTGATCAGTAAAAACTTTGTAAGATACAAGTTCTTCAAAAGAAAGGATCTATGCCTGTAATTCTTAAAACACAATTTTCAAAATTATTTTATTTTGTTCTTGATTAATTAAAGAAAGTTATCCTTCTCGTAAACTGGTACCCCATCAAGACTAGAAAACCCAGTCTACACAATCATTTTACTTTTAGCTTGGGAATCTCCAAACAGAAAAAACTTTTAATTCCTTAAAAATTTAAAAAGACACTTTTTCATTAATTCTCAGACTTTTTAATCTGTTATTAAGATATTATTTTAATACCAGAATTTTTTAAATCTGAGAATTAATAATAAAAAAGATGTCTTTTCAATTAGTAAGATAGTAAAATAGTAATTAGTAAGATAGATTAGTTAATTCTTCTAAAGAAGGAATTAATGCTTTCATTTCTTAAAACACTATTTTCAAAATTAATCTACACAAAACATTTTCTTTTTAACGAAATTAAGAAAATATATTCAAATTTCCATCTACCTTTTTATTTGAAATTAATTCTAAAAACCTTAACCAGTTTTTCTAATTATATATGCAGATAGACCATTGATTTTTTTGGCAACTAATGACTTGACAGCACAGCCATCTTTGTTTAAAGCTATCCCATCATTCCATCAAAAGAAAGGCTGTAAATGGTTCCATTACTGAGCCTTTTCTTATTAGTATCTGACATGATCTTCGCAGACCAAAAATATCAAGCTTTTACTGTACACAATATATTTATACTTAACCTAAAATGTTGGTTTTACTGGTTCAAAGGGTTAAAAGTAAATTTTATATCTATGATACTTTAACTATTTTAGCAAAAAATATTTGAATAAAATAATAAGCCTACTACACATCTGTAGGCTTACAAGAATACTGCAAAATTCTTAATCTGGTCGACTGTTCAGCCCATCCTAGAGCTGAACTACTGAGTAAAAATAATGCATATACTTATCACTGTACTTATCTAACTCTGAGACTGAAGAATACTGTACTCTATGTTAACAAAGTATTGCTCATTTTCATGCAGCATATATTAAATATGATAAATTCTGGCAACCCTGTTGAGACATTTATCAAAGAATTTGATATGACAAATATTTAAGTTTCTAATGCTTTAAAGATAAGAGATGTGCATAATTAATTGGTCAGAGGTACATTATTGAATTATTATTATGTGTCTGCTGTTGATCTGACAAAATGGATACTCCGGCATGGTTCTGGAGCCAAAGGTGCTAAAAATTGTTGGTATACTTATATGATGCTTTCTCTCATTTGAAAAATGATTTATGATGTTGATATAAAATTAAATTTTAAGCTTTTGTATTTTGGCTACAAACTTTATGAATATGTTTTTAAAAATTACTTTTAATTATTAGAATCTAACTGAAGGTAAAACTTGGGTTACAGTTTAACTCTGTTGGTAGGGCTTAGAATACACCGACTGTATCCCCCACAGAGGAGAAAGCCCTCCTCCCAAAAAAAGAAGTGTCCTAAACTGCATCTGGCGGTGAGACTCCAGTTCTTGAGCTCTGGGATGTGTAAAGTATTTCTTCATTGACATTATTTCTTGGTGCATTCTGACCTGGTAGTACCTGTTATGGTCCCTTCTTTGAGTAAAATAGATGTTTGCAAATCATTTGCAATACTTGATAACATATAACAAGGTACAAAAACCTCCTAAGGAAATATACAAAAAATGTAAATATAAACAAATAATGTATGTAATTCCCTAATCTCTAAGTGTCCTGGATATGACACTAAACAATCTGATGGTGAGGCTCCAGTAATGCTGGAGCTTTGGGGAATGCTGAGTACCTCTTTACTGCCATCACTCCCAGGTCCACTCTGGCCTGGAGTGGTAACACTTAATAGGGTCCAATCTATGGGTCAAATAGAACTAAACTGTGTGCTTATGCTAAACTGAATGGTTTGAAATAGAACTATTTTGACATTTAAACTGTATACTTATGCTAAACTGAATTGTTTGAAACAAAACTGTTTTTTAATTTAACTGTGAGTAAATAAATGACTAATGTTAAATTAAATTGTTTGTGACACATAGCAATACTTGAAACCATTTAACTTTGTTGACTAAACTGAATAGCTTGAAATAGAACTGTTTTTGACATTTTAAACTGTGTACTTATGCTAAACTGAATTGTTTGAAATAGAACTGTTTATAACTGTTCATATGTATAAAAATGGATTTGGCATTAAATAACCAAAAATGGTTGATATACCATAAAACCAAACCAAACCAAACCTAACCTCTGGGTATAAAATAACTCTAGGTTGGTTGACATGCCATTGATATCAATAAATTAATCATTGTATTGCAACTGGTTATAATGGCAATAAAATAAATTCTTAGTTGTTTTTGTCAGTGAAGTTAAACAAAATTATTTGAGTGATTGACATTGAACAGATTTACTGATTTAAACATTTTGTTTTTGTCTAAGAAATTTATTAGGTCTAACCAAGAAATAATGCTCTGTAATTATTCTATTTCTTTAACTTGAATAGCTACCTCTAAACTAAATTACTAATGTTTCATTGACCTTGCCTTGTCTTACCTTGTCTTTGTTTAATGGCATATCAACCTTTGTAGGTTATTTAATGCCAAAGCCATTCTTCTAGAAGAACACTCGTGTTACTATTTAACCCATAGTTGGGAGAATAAGGGAGTTCATACCTTTCCCGAGGGTATTTGTCCAAAATTGAACATAATAGTACAACTGGAGTTCAAACTGGCCTACTATGATTCCACAGTCCATTGCTTTAACCATTAGACCAAGATAACATTCCTCTGTTTCATTGAATGTGAATGATTATTTTGATAAGACAATAGTTTAACTTTTTCTGGTGACTACTGTTTGTTGTTAGTTATCCCCTCTAAATGAGAGCCCTTTTTCTCATGAGGATCAAAACTTCTTTTACATTAAAACCTTCCAATAAGTATTTATAACTAAATTTGGTTGCTCTAAATTGAAATAGCAATCAACGGAAGACAGCCTGACAATTTATTTTTGATTGTTAATATAAATTTAATTCGAAAATGAAATACAAAAACATACACAAGACAGTTCATACTTTCACATCCATTCATTATACAACAATTGACAGCCTGTGAGCCCATTTGGTTCTTGTTGTAACAGTAGTCCATGATGATATTGATTCTTCTATTTAGGAAGAAATGATGATTCTAATACATAGTGATCTCCATTATATTCAGAACTCAGATTAAAAATGATGTTCCACCTAAATGCAACCATCTACTCCCCCCCACCAAATTATCATACTGTTGCAAATTGAACAGGAAATTGTTTTATGTTTTTAGAACATTTTAAGAGTATTGCCCTCATGAAACCTTTGCAATGATGTGCTGTTTTTGCTGGGTTATAGCCACATTTATATCGTACTGCCTATGAATAATTATGCCCATGACAATTCTTTATAAAAAGTTAATTTTCTTCAAAACCAAAAACATCAGGATTTTGTTATTTCTGGAGGAACATTACAAAATCAAAAAGGATATTAATAGGTATTATTTATTACCAAAATCTGCTGTTTTGAAACTCAGTAACCAAGAGTATAATTATGTAACAGTTTTAAAATCAATACAGTTTATATATATATATATATATATATATATATATATATATATATATATATATATATATATATTCTTTTTTTTTTGGTTACTGTATTGTTGCAATTTTAGTTTTGCTTACAGTTTTAATGCAGTAGAGTTTGGTTATATATAATACCAAATAATATCCATTTTGATTGTATAATATTACACTAGAAATGATAATATCCATTTTAACTATACAATATTCCACTAGAAATAATAAATTCTATGGTTTTAAGACACAATCACTTTTTTGTATATAATTGTTAGAGATGTATTTATATATAGATAATACTGTATATACTAATGTAATAAGAATTTTAGTAATACATAGATTACATTTTTAAAAATAAATTCTATTACATTTTTTGCCATTTACTCTCATGAATATAGTTACACATATTGTTCCATGAGACATTTATTACCAACCCTACACCATGTTCTCAAAGTCATTTTGGATTGAAAGAGAGAAAAACAGTGATTAACAAGTATAGAACAAATGACAAAACTTCCCTTCCTTCCTTTGGGTTCTAACTGCTAACTCTCTTTAAGGGCTTTCCTTTGCACTCTCCACTAAAAGCTGGGAACATAGACTCAGGAGTGGGCAATTATGCCGGATGTCAATGTCAGTGTATAAAAGGAGGAAGTGTCCTTCAGACAATCCCCAATGGGAAAAGAATCATTGTGGTAAAGTGGGTGAGAGCTGGAAGTTGAAAAGGTTTTGACAATCTTCTTTACATTTTTAAGAGTAATACAAATTGTGGTCTATATAAAATTCATCTGAACATTCCTGGAAATAGTTTTAAAAGATTTGTAACTTGATCAAAAAAAAAAGTTTTATTTATAAATTGTTTAACAATAAAGAAATCGGAAAAGAAAAAGAAAAAGAAAAAAGAAATAAAAAACACACAAGTTTAATTTTACAATAGTCAGTCAACTTGAAAGAGGAAGTATTACAAATATTAGACATTAAATAAGATTACAGAAAATTTCAGGGAAAAGTATTCTTTGTAAATTGTTTAACAATAATAAAATAGGAAAAAATCAACAAAAACAAAATAAAATAAAAACAATCACAGCCTATAGATTAAATTATCTAATTAAAATTATTAGGAAAATTGTTAAAATTTCCATCATATGATAGATATGATGCTTAAAGGTTTAAAATTTACAGAGCACTATTGGTGTTCAACACTAGCTTATTGAATTAAATGAGAAAATATTACAAATATTAGACATTATGAAATTATATTTTGGATTTGCATGTGAATATTTGTTTAAGAGAGATGTTAATCATCTTTAGAAAGTGAAACTTGTCAGTGGTTGAATATTATTATATTGAAAAAAAACTTCTTAGATTAGATGAATTGATTATATAACCGAAAGGACAGTGATTTTTCAAAACACACTATAACATATATATATGTGTGTGTGTGTGTGAGTGTAGTTGGGCAGCAGTCTTTCATTTAAGCATATTTGATTAAATAATAACAACACATTTTGTCAATATAATTTTATTAAAATCCTTTCAAGTTTCCTGATAAGTGTCTTAATTTCAGGTTGAAATTGGTGAATGAATTTACCAAAATTGTCCAGTGCATTTTCAGACCTTTTGTAGGCCATCATCAGGGGTTGTTTGCATGTGTAAAGAGTGTTTTTTAAGATTATTTTAAAGAGTTTTTAGGGTTTTTTTTATAATATCACAACACAATCAACATTGATAGCATTCTATTTTTAAATTTGTTTAATGTCATGAGCATCTCATTTTTATCCAACTTTGTGTTTACATCATTTTGTAATGTTATAAAAAAACTAGCCAATCTCAACAATGCTGTAGTTTGGATGGGGTCGATTTTTCTTTTGATTTCCAATTCCTCCAGCTTTCTTCCAAGCCTTTTGAGACTGTTCCAGGCTCACCCATTACAAGTGATATCATTGTCAACCTCATGGTCCACAGTTGATTTTTTTTTAGTCCTCTGGCATAGTTCAAGTATTTATTTATTTATCTATTTTTATCGATTCATTTATATTTTTTGTTAATCTTTGGAGTCGTTAGCTTTCAGGTGGCATTGTTGGCATTTATTTTCATGCCTACATTTGAATATGAGTTTTGATTATTTATTTAAAAGTTGGTTTTGTTCTGGGAAGATGATTATGGCTATTTTTCTGCTTGGAAAAGATCACAAAGTTTTGGGGTGTTGTAAGTAGGTGGTACTTTTCTTACTTTCCAAATTATTTTTGTTATGTTTTGGTTTGATGTTTTGAGGTCCTATATATGTTTAGAAAATGTTTTGCTGTATTTGTATTTTTTATGTAAATATTATATATATATATATATATATATGTGCCTCCTACCAGGGAGAATTTAACACAAGGTCATTTTTATAGTGGGGATTTAGGGGAAGTCAGGTATGAGTTTTGGCTCATACCCTGGTGGACGATTCTGGTCATAAGGTCACTATGTGCAATGTGAACTGTACTAGCCTTTGCTAAGTTTCCTGGCATATATACCAGGTGACCTTGCAAGCTATATATATATATATATATCTTCTTGGCTATCACCAGTCTGAGCCAATTTGACAGGTCGTCTCCAGGTTTTCTTTTTTTACATTGCTGTTTTTATTACACCAACTTGCCGGCCATTGTCTTTTTTGAGATAGTCTATATTGGCAATCTGCTGCCTTCCTCTATTTTACCCTCCAATAAAAAGATATTTATAGTAATAATGGTAATAATAATTTTTTCATTAACATTAATACTAATGCTAAAATTAATACTACTTATAAAAGGGATATCAATAATCGAGAAGAGTTTGTATGAAGCAATACTGAGAAATTTGTTTTCATGTCCTCTAACTGACAAAGGCAATCTGCTCTTCTCACTCTATTTTTTCCTCTCTCTTGCAAAGGTCTACTCTCTGTAGGCCAGCCGAGTGTCACTCTTATTCTGGTTCTCTTTTAATGGTGATTAACTAAAAGACAGCCCTCTATAGCTCTGGGGTCCTTATGCACAGGGCTTGCAATATAATTGCGAGGCTCAATTAGAAAATTGTTTATACGCCATTCTCCTCAACAAAATCATTTTAAAGTCATTGGTTTTTGCAATGTTATTTTTGACAGATAGCTGCACCAAATTATTTAGTCTTCTTCATAAAATTCTTGACCATAGATATGTTTTAACCAGTTTTAATTTTGAAAAACTTATATCACATGTGCATAAAATTCAGTTTGAACAAACTTCTCTAATTGGCTTAAAACCAGCTCAATTTATGTACATGATAACTGACACATATTCATATGCAATAGTAACATAAGGACAAAAAATCTGTGCATGCACATGGCTTTCACATTGCAAATGGCTACTTTCATGAAAGACAAGTAGCAATGTGTTTTTTTCCCTGCAGATAAATGAAAGTCACCACAGTCCTTATAAAGTAAAAAGTTAAGTTGGCGACCTTAGTCGAGAGTGACCTGTAGGCTCCCTTTTCAATAGCTAGAGGGCGCTACTCCATTCTCTGGATTGCTCCACTTTACCCTTGATCCTTACTTTATAATGCTGAGCGTTAAGCAAGGTAGCATCAAGTAACATTTTTGAGTCTTTGGTTTGACTCAACCTGGGATTGAATCCCAGTCTTCCGGACCATTGGCAAACACTCTACTCATTAGGCCAATGGCCTGGTTATATTTATACTTATTGGAACCAAGGGAAAGTTTTAATGTGCTGACTCCTCAGGAATAAAAGGAAGATCTAATTGACAATGAGTTTCTAACAAAAAAAAATAATCAAAGAGATGCCATATTGATGCAAAATCTAATTCATCAAACAAAATTTGAATCTCTAAACTTCAAAAGAAAAAATTATTGAAATTTTTGTCTTACTAAAATAATTATTCAGATGTAGTTATAGTGCAACTATTAAATCAATTTTGAATATTTTACAGTAGTCTATTCGATTAAATGAGAAAATATTGTTTTTTATCAATATAACAAGGATTTTAGTTATTTATTAATAATGAATTGTGTAATTCATTATAGAAATGCATAATATAAGTAAACAACAAAATTTAATTGTTTAAATTTTAAATTGCCTAATATGTGTATCCTTACTAATTGTTTTTTTTTCTTGGTTGTTCCAGAAGCTGGACATATGAAATAATTACAAAGCAATATATATCAGATTAGATGAACAATCTGGAGAAAAAATTAAAATGTTTAAGTAAATAAATCTTAAGAGTTACTTACTTAGATATATTTCTCTATAAAATATATGAAATTTTTAACTGAACAATATTAACTTCACAAAATAATATAAAAGATATAATTAGTAAATCTGCTTTTTGTTATCGGGATTCATTTTTTTTTATAACCATTCAATATAAATTTTCAATTGACATTAAATATTCTAAAATTATTAAATAATCAGTGACAATCCAAGACTTGTTTAGAAGTGTACTGCAGCCTGGTTTGCAAGTGTACTTCTGCTTATATGTATTTACCCAACCCCACCACCATGGGCAAGAGAGATTCATGAATTTTCCCAGGGTATTAGATGAAGCGAAATGCTATCAGCCTCATCCAGGATTTGAGCTTGGATCTCTGATTCCATTTCCTATGACGATAACAAGTGTGTTAAGTTTACATCTACAGCTTGTACATATATATATATATATATAAATTTGTGTGTGTGTGTGTGAAAAAGAGGAAGCGTGTGTTTGGACATGTAAAGTAAATAAAGTTGATGACCTTAGTCGAGGGTGACCCAAAGGCTCCTTTTTCAATAGCTACCACACCGGGGTGTAGGTGAGGGCACTACTCCATTCCTTGGATTGCTCCACTTTACCCTGGATCCTTACCTTATAATGCTGAGTTAAGTGAGGAGGCGTCAGGTACAATTTATTGAGTCTTTGGTATGACTCAACATGGGATTGAACCCTCGTCTCTTGGACCATTGGGGAACACTCTACTCATTAAGCCAATGGCCTGGTTGTGTATGTAAAGATATAAATAAAAAGAGATATATGTAAAATACTATTACAAACTTGTAAAATTTATCTTTACCAAATTTTTCCACATCATTATTTATCAACTAGACAGCCTATGAACCTATTGAGTTTGTATAGTATCAGCATTCCATGATGATATTGATGCTTCTATTTAGGAAGATGTGAAGGATGCTGATTAGCATTTTCTAGTTAACCTCTATATTAAAATTATTTACGGAGTTGCTAACTAGGTGCCCTGTGATTGGATGGAAAACAGCCAAGCACAAGCTACCTTTTTACATTTTTACCTAACCCCTACAAGGGTGGTTTTTACGAACTCCCTTCCTCTTTTGCTTGTGTAATTCCTCACAGTCAACTTGTGCCCGCCTGTTCTCTCAGTCATCTAAACACCAAGACACATGTGAGGATCTTATTCAGCATCTGCATCACAGAAACCAAGGCTCTATTTCTTCAACCCATCCAAAAAGATACAGGAAATAGAAACCCATTAAAAGGATGCTTCTTTCAGATAAGTTCCCCGCAAACCAACTGTTTACAAGAAATATTCTTTTCCTTCCTCTCTTTTCCTGTAAATACAAGTTTTTATAACATTTTCATCTATGTTGTGTTCCTTTCTTCTTGTCGATGTCACAATATTTTGTTACCAAATAAAGTTAGGAAAATCCCAATATCTATTATATTGAGCTGTATAACTGTTTAAAAATAATGTTCCATGTGAATAGACCCCCACAAAATTATTATTAACTTACAAATTACTGTAGTCTCTGAGTTAGAACATTTTAAGTGTATTGTTATTATAAAAATGTTGCTATGACATGCTGTTTAGACTGGGTTATGGTTATATATACAAACATAATAAGAATTTTAGTAATATACTGAAAGATATTGTAGAGAGATAAAAATCTGTCTTTGTTTGGATTGGTGTGTAGCTTCCTGCATCATGTGTCCACTAGTCATGTGAGAATTTAGACCCTAATTCTTTCTCTTTTCGCCTTCTTTCTTTCAACAGTTGAAAAACATGTCAGTTACGCTTCACAAGTGAGGACTCAAATTTGAAAGGCCTTAACTGTCCAATGAACAGAAATGAAAAACATGTCAGTTACGCTTCACAAGTGAGGACTCAAATTTGAAAGGCCTTATTTCTGTTCATTGGACAGAATAGAGACTTTTGTCTTCATTTCTGGGAAGGTATTCTAATTCAAGAAAACTATCAAAGTAGAACATTTATGTGTTACCTTCATTTTTCTTTGTATCTCCTTTCATACTCTATTCATTCTTGGAACAATATATTAAACTCATCTGTTTTTGAATATGTTGCTTATTATTGCAACATTTGTTATAAATTTCTATTTATGCATCTATTAAATGTCTTGAATATTCCCAAGAATTTAACTCATCTTTCCTTTCTGTGTATTCAGAATACACTAATGTTAATAGTGGAACCTAGATTAAATATCCTTCAGGGCACTAAACAGCTCGTAAATTATAACAGCCACAATACCCACCAATAGTATAATAACTTATATGAGATATAGTCAAAAAGAATCCTAAACTAGACAGAAATGAAAAATGAATAAGATGTTCATTTACTTCAAAAAAGTTCTTTTTCATTGAACATTATTTCAGCAAAATCAAGACTGAAACTGTGTTTACCAAAACAGAAATGAATAAGGAATTAATGCAATTTTCTTCAAAACAATCCTCTTGATATTGAACATTATTCAAGCAAGTTTTCCATTAGTCAGGGGATCTCTGGAACTTTACTTTTGCGATGGTGTGAAGCTGTGCTATTGTATTTCTTTTAATGTTCTCTAAATCTGTGAATCTTACTCTTGATCATATTTACCAACCCCCCTCCGCTCGGGCAGGATATGACACAAGGTCAATTTTTAAGCAGAGTTTAACAGGTTTGAATTTAGAGTTGTCCTTCTCCTAGACTAGTTGCCTCACCAAGGCTGAAGAACTTAGTCTGCCCTACTATTTACCCATAGCTGGAGGGAGTATATTTGGATTCATACCTTTCCCAAGGGTATTAGTGCTATGCGAAATGCAATCAGTCAGGTCCAGGATTTGAACTCGTGTCCATATCCTGCGATGATAACTATTACACCACGGGCACCTCCTAAATCTTACTCTTGATGGTTTGGTTTGGTTGGTTAATAGGGGTTTATGGTATACCAACCATTGTTGATTATTTAGTGCCAAATCCTTTTTATACATATATCAAATATATGATTTGTAAACACATTTTGTTGATAACATTTTTAGACAAGCCTGTGCTCTTTTTTGCATACTATTAAATAGTTTCAAGTATTTCTATCTAATATGAATAATTCTATTAATCACTTATTTGCACAAAGTTAAATGGCTTTATGTATTGCTATGTAATAGTAACAATTTAACTGTCATTTATTAATGGTCCCAAGTATTGCTATGTATCACTTACAGTTCAATTAACAACAGTCATTTATTTACACATGGTTAAAAGATCTAACAGTTTGATTTCAAACAATTCAATTTAGCATGAATGATTTGTTTGCACTCAGTTTAAATGTCAAACAGTTCTATTTGACCTATAGATAGGACCCTATCAACTGCTACCACTCTGGACCAGAGTGGATCTGAGAGCAATGGCAATGAAGAGGTACTCCACATTCCCCAAAGCTCCAGCATTACTGGAGCCTCACTGTTAGATTGTTTAGTATCATATCCAGGACATTTGTTGTGGGGGTCTTATCCCTCTGCAGAGATGCAGTCAGTGTATTCTACAGCCACAACCGACTGAGCTCTTATTCTTGAGATGAATTTTCTGTTTAAGAAACAACAAAAGATATACAGAGTTAAGCCTGTTGATTATGGGGAGTGAGCATTTGCACAATCTTGTGTTTTCCCAAGAACATTTTGTTCAAAAAGTATTGAGACAAGCTTCCTGATTTTTTTTTTCAAAATAGCACAGACAACTCTATGCTTCAACAATAGATCTTGACAGTATCTAAACACCATCACTATTATATAAATTGATATTCACCTGACCCCTCTGCCACACACAGGATGTGACAGCTGATTTTAATTTAGAGTTTACTTTTTATTAGATGGGTTGCCTAATTGAAGCTAAAGAACTCAGTCTGTCCTACAATTTACCCATAGCTGGCGGGAGAAAAGAAGGATTCATGCCTTTCTCAAGCAAACAGCCTCATCCAGAATTTGAACTCTTGTTATGTTTATTTTCTATCATCAAAATCCTTACACCATGAATGCCTCTTTTATATAAGTTGCACAACTATGCACACACCTTTAATTAAATTTTACAATGAAAAAAAATTAAAAGCTCCAGTCTTGATACTTTTTGATCACAACTCATACATGCATCATAGTTAGTTAAAGTTAGCGACCATAATCGAGGGTGACCCGAAGGCTCCCTTTTCGATAGCTACTACACCAAGGTGTAGGGGAGGGCGCTACTCCATTCCCTGGATTGCTCCACTTTACCCTTGAACCGTACCTTATAATGCTGAGTGTTAAGCAAGGTGGTATCAAGTTCCATTTTTAAAGTCTTTGGTATGACTCGACCTGGGATTGAACCCAGATCTCCCGGGCCATTGGCGAACACTCTAACCGCTGGGCCATGCATCATAATTGAATATATAATCATGTAATATGTGTAATTATTCTTAATTCAAGTATATTCTTTTATCTGAAGACCATTTCAGTAGACAATAGTTTGTAAATAATTACACATTAATAATAATTCAAATGAGTCTCGTAAGAATATTAAATACAAGACCAAAAGTAAAATAAAAGATACTGAATATTTTAGTTGTTCTTTACAAAGCATTGTTTTATATTAGTGTGGAACACAATAATAATAATATCAACATCCACATGGTAAGTGAAATTGAGATATTAATTAGATAGACTATCATTATTATAATGCATCAATAAAATTATACTGACAAAACCATATGACTAAAAACTTTTCATTAATTCTCATAGTCAAGTTAAACTAGCTTTACAACTTTATCAGCCAAAAATTAAGTAATATGCTTGTTTGTGCATATATATATATATATATATATATATATATATATATATATATATATATATATATATATATTAGAATATTTTGTGCAATATGCTTTTACCATAACATGTATTTTAACTCTTTGAAACTGAGTTATACTTTTACAATACACTGTAAGCCCAATATATTGGGTTCAGGGTGATCCATCTGATAAAAGGCTTTATATATCAACCATACACATGGATTGATGGGATATCTTTAAACAATGATGCTAGGACCATGAAGTAAAGTAAATGGTATCTGAAAGCCAAGGGGCTGTTCATGGTTTTATCATAATAGGTTTTAATGTATGTGTTAACTCAATTCCTCCACCATGGGCAGGAAGTGACACAAAGTCAATTTTTAGCTTGTTTGAATTTGGTTTTCCTTCTCTTAGATAGGTTGCCTAACCGAGGCAAACGAACCTAATCTGCTCTATTTCCCCATAACTGGAGAGGGGGAGATCATGTGGATTCATGCCTTTCCCAAGGGCATTAGTGCTAAGTGAAATTCAGTCTCATGCAGGATTTGAACTTGGACTGACAATTATATTTCCTATGATAATAACTGTGCCTCCTTGGTTTCAATTTCAAACAACAACAAAAAGCTCATAGAACAAAAAGTTATGTTTTATTACTGATACACATAAGTAAATACCATTTGCAATGTGCAACAAATTAAAAAAGAAAATAAAGATATTAGAAGAAAAAAAAACATTGCTTGCAATTTTAAAAATATTTATTTCCTAGAGAAATAATCCTTCAGTATAATTATACATCAAAATCAAAATAAATTGAAACTGAACTATTCAAAGTACTACTATATTTATTGCCTTGTCATAACATTTATTTAGGCTAAATACACTTGTGAGATTTTCACAAACATTTTCTTATCTTAATAACAGAATTAGTTATATGATGCCCAATGGGAACTACACAAGGATACTCGGAACAAATCCTGGAAACAGCATCCTACAAAACTGTAGCTGTATAGCCACTTACCTCTCATCTTACAAACCATCCAATAAGACAAACAAGACATGTTGGACAATGTTGAAGAAGTAAAGACAAACTCATAAGTGATGTTCTCTTATGGTGTCCAATATAGTGACACACCAGTGTTGGTTGATCAGCAAAAACTCACATTCACTCACCTTGTGCAAACACTGAATGCCAATACTGATGGCCGATTGGAACAGATGGTAAGAGAAAGTTAAGAGAATCTGGTACACCTTGATGATGATGATGATTGTGATTATATTCAATAATCATTATCATCATCATATCATACCATGAGCACAGATTTCCCTGACTCTCTCTTGCCAGTTGTCTCTATCATCTATCGCATTCAGCAGGTCTTCTAGACTACATTCTGTGTCCATACAGAGCTGTTGTAGATAAGTTTGAACTGGTTATCCAACACCTGTTCATCCATGTGATGGGGTCCACAGGACAGCATCACTTATGAGTTCATCCTTACTCCTCCAGCAGTGTCCTGCATGTCTTGTCTGATTTGGATGATTTTAGAGTTGGGAGATTGGTGGCCATACAGCTGCTGTTTAGTGGGATTTTGCTTCCAGGATCAATAATGATGCACCATAATTCCAGTCCATGTCTATGTATGTTTGAGGTTTCAAATTACTTAACTTTTTTCTGAAATTTGCCACTACTCTATATTGGAAAACCATCTCAGATTGTTTTTTCTAGATTCTAGTTTGGTTTGGTTTGGTTTGGTTTCTTTGTTTAATGCTATATAAAACTTTGTGAGCAAGAATCAGAGAAGTTATAAACTTCTCTTTTGAATAAAAAAAACATTTTGGACTTACCAAAGAATGGAATTTATTGAACATTAACAACTTCAGTAAATTTAGTCTTGCGGGGAAGTCCTCATGGCATAGTTGGGGGAGTTCCAATAGAATAGAGGTTAATGTGCTGGACTGTGACATTATAGTAAGTTCAAACTCCAGTCATGCTATTATGTTCACTTTCGAACAAATATCCTTGAGAAAGGTTGGAACCCCTTTATCCTCCCAACAATGGGTTAAATAGTACCACTATTGTTCTTCTTCAAGAATGGCTTTGGAATTAGATAAATCATGAAAGTTGATATGCAATTAATCAAAGAAACCAAACCAAACTAATTTTGCTATAAGATGCATTATTTACAAGATAATGATAAAATTTGTAGAACAAGGAAAAGAAGGAAAAGGAGATTTTCAGCACATAAATATAATCTTACTTTGTAAAAGTAGTTTGAAAAATAAATGCATAAATCAGTGATTAAAAAAGATGTTAAAAATAATTCATTTTATTAAAAAAGCATTTTTTCATTATTATTTTCTCTATTTACTAACTTTTCATTTCAATCCAGTTGTTCTAAAAATGTATCTTATGATATCATCAACATTATTGATGTGTATTGATTGGGCTATTGGCTTAATAAGTAGAGTGTTCACCAATAGTCAAAGAGACCGGGGCCCAATCCCAGGTCGAGTCATACCAAAGACTCAAAAAATGGTACTTGATACCACCTTGCTTAACACTCAGCATTATAAGATACGTATCAAGGGTAAAGTGAAGCAACCCAGGGAAAGGAGTAGCACCCTCCCTTACACCTCAGTGTTGTAGCTATTGAAAAGGGTGCCTTTGGGTCACCCATGACAAAGGTCGCCAACTTTACTTTACTTATTGCCAGCATGACTCGCTCTTGCCATCCATCCCTATTGAACATCACTTTTGGCAGGTACTCTAAATGGCATACACTTTCCACACAGAGCTGATGAATGTAAGATTTTGCTGATCGGCCAATACTCGTGTGTCCATATGTAGGAGTTCATAGAAGAAAGTTGCTTAATTTATCCTTACTTCAGGAGCAGTACCCAGTATGTCTTACTTGATGGTTTACAAGATGGCAAGTAAATGGCTATACAAGGAGATGATTCCAGGATTTGTTCAAAACAGCATGTGGCATCCTTGTGTAGTTCCCATCTAGATTCTTCTCCAGGTATTTCAATAAAGTTCAAATGGTGCAACCATACAATAGTACTGACACAACTTCAGCTTGAAAGAATGTCTGTTTTAAAACCATATGATATAGTGCAATTAGAGTGTTCACCAATGGCCCGGGAGACCTGGGTTCAATCCCAGGTCAAGTTATACCAAAGACTCAAAAAATGGTACTTGATACCTCCTTGCTTAACACTCAGAATTATAAGGTAGGGTTCAAGGGTAAAGTAGGTCAATCCCGGGAAAAGAGTAGAGCCCTCCTCTACACCTTGGTGTAGTAGCTATTAAATAGGGAGCTTGCGGGTCACCCTCAACTACAGTTGCCAACTTTACTTTTTACTGCAATTAAATTTTTAAAAAAAAGACAAAAATGAAGATCTTCACCCAACTTCTGAATTGTAATAACCTTTCTTCGACACTTATCTAGGATCAAGTGTTGCTCCCTGGCTCTTCTGCCTAGCACCTGTACTCGTAGAAATCCCAATTATTTTAAAAAACGATTAGATATACATAAAAATGCAAATGGAAATAATTTTTTGAAGAGCATAAAATTCAATACTTGTTTAAAAATAAATGCAAAATGAGAAAATCCACTTTCATTTATTCTAAAAATTTTGTCTTGTAGTGCTGTAAAATAATTGGCTTTGTTCACAGCTTGTCACAAAATAGAAAGAAAAGAAAAAGGTATAAAAATGTAAGCTAAAGAGAATATTGTTTATAAGAAAACAAAATGAAAATCCCTGAATTGAAATAAGATTTCAAACTAAAAAACGGTAAAACTTTTTTCTCCTAATACTTAGACTCACGGGGAGCAAATTTAATAGTCATTCTCCTCACATTTAAAATTTGTTATAAATATTGGTATTTTCCTGGAATAAGTTGGAAGTAATTAGCTTTTTTCTTTTTTTTGTATTAAACGAAAACTTCAGAGCAAATTAATTTTATTTATCTGTTTGAGCTCATAATTGATATAAGAACCAAAATAATTTTTTTAGTAATATTGCTTCTTTTTGCCTAAATTATTTAAGTTAGATAAGATAAAAGATTGATTTGAGGAGTAAATTAATTACACCGGCTTATTAAAAAGAAACCCACAGAATAACAAGACCGACAGGGAAGCAAATCCGAATTTCCGACTTGAGACAATTTTTTCTTTAATTTTTTAAAAATCGGCATGAAATGAGTCAATTAAAGATGATCAAATTAGTTATTAGCATTTGTCATTGTCTGGATGATGATTAATTACAGAAGTAAACTTGAAGAAGTTAAACATGATTTTTATAAGAGAGAAAAAACTCACGAAGAAAGAATGTTCGTAAATGGTAAACATTTTTCTTTAATTTTAAATGTTATCAAAAAATAAAACACGGTTTTCAAATGATAACAAGTACTTATATATATATATATATATATATATATATATATATATATATATATATATATATATATATATATAGTAATAGTAAAAAGATGGAATGGTACATTTTATTTCGCATTATTGTATTTTTTTTTTTCGCTCTTCTAATTGAATGACACGCCATATTCAAAGAAAGAAGCAACAACATATCAGACCGGAATAGTACCAAACGAAGTCATATGCACTTTATGCTTTGCATTTAGAACGGTCTTTAGAAAGAAAAAGGAAAAACAAAAAAAAACTTGGGACGGGTGTTTTTAGCGAATGCAAATCTAAAACAATTACAGAAATATTAAACCTTCAATGATTGCCAATAATTAATGCTAAAATGCAAAAAGGAAGTTAGATAAAAACATCCTTCTTGAGGAAAAGACGACGTGTGCAGCTTCTTTCTTCAATCTTCTACTTCTTGTCACCGCAAACCCCCCCCCCGATCAAAGAAAAAAAGCAAACAAAAAAAAACACGTGACTCGGTCCACATTCAGTGGTTTTAAAATGGTTCTATTTATGTAGCTGAGAAGTTAGTTCTTACTCAAAAAAAATGTCGCGCTGGAACCCTTCCCCTCGATTACTAACAAAAACAGGACCCTCAGTCATCTGTACACATTCAGGAATGGGAGTATAACACAGAGAGACTGCTTCTCGCCTTTCATTTCCGATGTACAGAGAAAACCACGCGAGATTCTGTGTTATATGAGTCATGAACTGCTGCCGACGTTCTACCAAAATTGATAAGTATGGAGGCCCAGAAAACTACTCGCGTAACAATCAAACAAAAATCACACATCATAAAAATTCTAAAATACTATTTCTGTATTGGTAACAAAATTGAAAAAAAAGAAATCATTTTATGTTAGGTTTAATTTTTTATATCATGATAATCATAAAGAAATTTCTACTTATACATAAAGCTTAATGTGACTTTATATATATATATATATATATATATATATATATATATATATATATATATATATTGTCCGATGAGAGAAAAAATAAATGCTCCGAAATGAATAGGTCCACAAGAGTATTTGTTTTTAAATTAATAAATAACATAAAATTCTCTACTTATTCATTTTATATATATATATATATATATATATATATATATATATATATATATATATATGCAACATTTTCTCTTTTAGACTCATTTGATTGAATAGGACATAGACTTTGTGTTTGCTTATTCTATCCTAGATCTGTTACTTTTGGATGGAATAAATTTAAGAAGGTGCCATATGTTTCTCAAGTACTTTTACCCCCAACTATTACACATTTCTGAGCTGAAGCATGATGATTTTTATCATTCAGGTTTTTTGGACTATTGTCTTCATCTTTATTGCTATATTCTCAATGTTTCAGCTGATGTGTCCTCCGGCATTCTTCAGGTGTTTCTCATTAGTTGTGTGTAGGCTCCCAAGTTTGGCACAAAATACCTGAAAAGGCCAGAGGACACATCAGCCTAAACGCTGTAAATATAATAATAATAAAGATGCTGAAAACCCTGAATGATAAAAATATTACACATTTCCTACCAATTCTTCCTCTTACTCTTGTGAAATTCTTATCTTCAGTAAATTCCTTCCCCACTTGTTCTTCTTACTTTTTATATATGTGTGTATAATTCATCATTGAGCTTGTTTTTTCATTATTCACTCACCCAAAGATGGGTCTAGTTAGAGCCAAAAGTACTTAGGAAAGACACCATGCTTTCTTAAATTCATTCCATCCCAAAGTTAAATATCTCATACAAAGACTTGAATGGATTAAAGACAGAATAGGCAAACACAAAGTATCTATCCTATTTATAGTATGTTAGAATAATAGACACAGAATCAACTTAGTGGCTATCATTTTTTGCCAATGCAATCGTCAAACATCAGCCATAGTCAAGCAACGTGGTATCACTATTGAATAATGAAATATTTTTTTGTCATGGTAATGTGGGCAAGTAAGTCCCTTTCCTTAAAAGAATCATCTGTTAAAATTCAGTTATACCAATGATTTTTCCTGCTGATAATAATAATAATAGTAATGATAATGTTTGTCAATCAATTCTATGGCAACCATCAACCAAGTCAAAGCTTAGCAAATGAACAACATAATTGTTTCATCATGATAAAGGCTTGTGTAGGACCAACCACACTTTTTTGATGAGGTAATGTCTGAAGGATGGAGTGCCAACATGTCACAGATTCTCCAAAGTGCACTCTTCAGGTTTTGAATTTGGAGTTTTTTCCTTCTCCTAGATAGGTTGACACAGGTAGACTATAATAGGTTGACACTAGGTAGACTATAATACTTAATCTCTCTCTCTCTCTCTCTCTCTCTCTCTCTCTCTCTGTTTTTTTTATTGAAAAGAAACCAATCCCCTGTTTCATTTTTGCATGACTCACAGTTAAATGTACCTTATCAAGTGGGTATATAAATTCTCTTGCATAAAGAAAATGACCTTGTGTTGTATTTGGCCTTTCTGAGCTGACAGGTAAATATCTAGTAAACCTCTTTTTTCTTTTTTTTAATTCATTAAAAATAAACTTTTTTCAGCTGAGTTTTGTCCTACTGGTAAAATGGCAAGATTGCTACTACCAATAATGACCAATGTGATGTGCTGCATCAACTATTCTAGTTCATGAGGTTTGTTCCTCTGGTGCAAGGCCTCTCTACCTCTGGTAGAGGTGGTGTGAAGCCAATTATGCTGGAAGTTTAAACGACATCTGGTACCAGAACATTGGATTGGTAATTTTCATTTTGAAAGAAGAAATTATTTTTAGCATAATTTAATAAAATCAACACTGTTAAATCTATGATAATACCACATATTTATTTTACTGATGTGTGAGTTCATGTACTTACCCAAGGACGTGACACAAGGTCAATTTTAAAGTGGAGTACAGGTAGTTTGAATTCAGAGATTTCCTTTTCCTAGACTAGTCACTTTACTAAGGTTAAAGATTCCAATATGCTCAACTATTTACTGATAGCAGGGAGGAAAACAGATGAATTCATGCCTTTCCCAAAAGCATTAGTACAAATTGAAACACAAATAGTTTTATACAGGATTTGATCTTGGATCATCAATTCTGTTTCTCACAACAGTGACTGTTACACTAAGCACGCACCCCCTGATTTGTGTGTGTATGTGGGGCTTAAGATACAGTGCATTTGACATTGTAACTCATCACCAAAAATGTTATTAGCTAATGTCTGTAGGGCAATCAAAATTTTTTAAATTTATTTTGCTCTAGCTCAGTAGTTTTCAAATATTCTTCTTTTCAAAGTCTCTAAAAATATGTTTACATCCCTCAGAAGTCTTTTATGTTGATTAGGAGATTATAGTGCAGTGAGTTAGCTTAGACACTAACATACCCATGTATATTTACACACTCAGTAGTGTATCAGTACACACACACACACACACACACACTCATAAGCAGCAACAGCAGTTGCAGTACTTGCAGACAACATCCTGGTCCCTTGATATTTAAGCTGAAAGATGCCAAAAATTAGTCTCTTTTTACTTCCTCGTGGCTTAGCAGAATGACAAAGATGCTAAGAGCTCTGCTGAAACTTCCTCAAACAACCAATGGACCTTTTCAAAGTAAGCAATCACAAAGACACAAAACCTTTCTTTGTCTCCATGTACTAAAAGCATTATCTTTTAAGGTAAAATATTATGTTTTTCCTAGTCTCATTAAAGACATGTTTGTTATATTCATTGGCTTGGTGTAAGGGAAGATATTTTAGTGGAGTCCCTTGTCTCCAAGTACCAATATTAGCATTAGTATATCTGGGATATACTAATATTAGACAATCAAAATGAGATATAAGATAAACTTATTTATAAACATAAATATAAATATATATATATGAAATAAGCTTTGGAGTAAAGGTCTGTAAAAAATGCAAATATTTATATATGCTTCAATAGATAAAAGATCTGAATAAGTCTAGAAGAAAGAAAAATGAAATTCAACCTGATTATTTCTTTTTATATGACTTTACATCAAACACATACATTCTCTCTTTCTTTCTCTCCTCTTTCATAAAAACATATTCACATACATTTCACAAAATTTTGAAGCACTTCCTAAAATCAGCAAAACAGTTTAAAACCCAAGAAATTCAAATATCTGATTAATTAAGAATATGAATTTTTTTTTTAGAGTTATGATAACTGAAAACAAAAATAGTTGATACGAAGGAATCAGTAAAAATCTAGTTGGGAAATTACTCTAACAGGACTTATCTATTTTACATAGAAATTGAAAAATGGTCATTATTAAAAGTAAAGGACATAGAGTCACTTTTATTAAAGTTTTGGATAATTATTTCTATTTCGGCCTAATGGTTAGAGTGTTCATCAATGACCCAGGAGACCAGGGTTCAATCTCAGGTTGAGTCGTACTGAAGACTCAAAAAATGGTACTTGATGCCTCCTTGCTTAACACTCAGCATTATAAGGTACAGATCAAGGGTAAAGTGGGGCAACCCAGGGAAAGGAGTAGTGCCCCCCCTTACACCTTGGTGTGGTAGCTATCGAAAAGGGAGCCTTTGGGTCACCCTTGATGATGGTCACCAACTTTACTTTATTTTACTATTTCTATTTAAAGTACATTTTACTTAGTTTTATCATTTATTTATAATGGGTTACTATCTTATTTACAGTGGAGGGTGTCTCAATGGCATAGTCATGTTGACATGTTAGACTGTGATATCATAGTAAGTGAGGATGAAATCCAATCACACTATTATGTTCACTTTCAGTCTAATACTCTTGGGAAAGGTATGAACTCATTGCCTCAGCAATGGGTTGATTAGTGCCACAAATGTTCTTCTATAAGGATGGCATTGGCATTAAATAACCTGTAAAGGTTGATATGCTATTAAACAAAGAAACCAAATGATTATGGAAGACAACTTCAGGTTCATTTGGACATCTCAGATACCTGTAGAAATTCCTAAAAAGTAATAGATGTTTTGAACAAATATTTAATTTTATTATCCAGACTTGAAAGGATATTGTTAACTTGAATTTTTTAAAAATTGTGTTTCTAGCCTTTGAGGGGTGACTGTTGAGATGAAATGAATTTCCTATTAGCAGCTTAATATCTGGCTGTGACAGAGAGGTCTACGTGCAAATATTAGTATCATTAACAATTAAATTAAACATCAGTCATTTGTTTACACACAGTTAAAAGATCACACAGTTCTATTTCAAACAAATCAATTTAACACAAGTCATTTGTTTGCTCTCAGTTTAAAATGTCAAACAGTTCTGTTTGACTCATAGATAGGACCCTATCAGGTGCAATTACTCAGGGACAGAGTAGACCTGGGAGTGATGGCAATGAAGAGGTACTCCCCATCTCCAAAGCTTCAGCATTACTGGAATCTCACCATCAGATTGTTTAGTGTGATATCCAGGACACTCATTGGGGAAGTCTTACACTTCTGCAAAGATGCAGTCTGTGTATTCTACCGCCCCAGCTGAGTGCGCTGTTTCAAGTTACAGTCATTTCAGTAATACAAAATGGTTTCATCACTTGTATTTTAATGAAATGCCTGGAGAAAAAGCTAGATGGGAACTATACAAGGATGCTGCAAGCTGTCTTGAATAAATCCAGGCAAAAAGCAGTTATCTTGCCACTTCCTGTCTCACAAATCATACAAGCAAGACATGCTGAGTTCTGCAGCAGAAACGAGGATAAACTCATGTTTGAGGTTCTCCTATAGACTCTTACACATGGACACATCTATGTTGGCTGACTAGCAAAAACCTATATTCATCAGCTCTGTGTGAACACTGGATGCCATATAGAGGATTTGCCAAGAGCAATGACCAATTGGGATGGATGGTGAGAGAGTCAAGGGCATCTGCTGTTGGCATGCGATGATGATGATGATGATATATAAATATAAATGTAAATAGATTATTGGTACATACAAATTTAAACTGACAAATACTAAGAGACATATGCAATTAAGGAGATAGTAATATATGAAAAAAAAAATGATGACAATTTTACTGGAATTGCAAGGCCCCTCTCATCTGACATTTGTCAAGTGAAAACATCAGAAATCATTTAAAACAATGTGAATTGATTAAATTGGTTAAAAGTGGGGTGAAAATGAGAATGATAGCAAGCATTACTTGGAATCATACAGCTGCTTGTAAAAAGAACTGACATGCTGTAAAAACCAACCAACCAACCAACCAACTAACCAATATTACTTTTACATTGGTTTCTGATCTTCACAGGCTTAATTAATGACTAAAATTAATAGTTTGAAAGTTAAATTTTTACTGTAATCCTTCATATATACTCATCTACCTATGTGTATGATATCTTTAAACAAAACCAATTTTGCAGCAAGGCCATGTTCATGAAAAATCCAGTGAGAAATGACCTTTAGAATAAGTTTCAAGACTAATATACTAATTTTCCTTACAAACAGCCACTTACATTTTTCTATATTAGTATGAATGTATTTACTCAACCCCTTGGTCATATAGATGCGACATAAACACAATTTTTAAGAGGAGTACAGCTGATTTGAATTCAGAGTTTTCCTTCTCTAAAACTGGTTTCCTAACTAAGGCTGAAGAACTCAGTCTACTCTTTTATTTACTCTTAACTGAGAGGAAAACAGATGGATTCATGATTTTTATAAGGGCATTAGTGTGATGTGAAACACAGATAACCTTAGCCTTTGAACTTGTATCACTAACTCCATTTCCTATGATGATAACAATTAACCTATGTACATATTTATCTATATCATAGAGACCTGATTTTTGTATTTTCATAAATTACTGTAACACAAGAATGGCACAATGTAGGGAGACTTTTATTAGCGCAATATCATTAAAATGTTGTAAACTAAGAGAATAAAGCAATTTCCAGACATTTTTCAACTTAATGGTAATAGCATGGGTTCATTCTAATTTCTCAAGGGAAATAACAATTAATTGTTAATTATTGCACATTTTTTATTTGTTTGCTGTTAATTACAATATAAGTAAGTAAAGTTGGTAACCATAGTTGATGATGACCCAAAGGCTCCTTTTTCATTAGTAACTACTCTGAGGTGTAGGAGAGGGTGCCATTCCTTTCCCAAGATTGCTCCACATTACCCTTGATACGTACCTTATAATGCTGAGTGTTAAGCAAGGAGGTATCAAGTACCATTTTTTGAGTCTTTGGTATGACTTGACTTGGGATTGAATCCTGGTCTCCCAGGCGAACACTCTACCCACATGGACAATGAGCTGGTCATTCAATATTAAGCTTAATGACCACTAATAGATTCCTTTCAATGTGTAGATGTACAAAGTGTATTATGAAACCAGAAACCAGAAGAAGAATTACTAGTTTTTTGACAGCAATGTTATTGTTTCTCAGGTAAAAAGTAGTTAACCCTTTGCCAGCTATATTTTGAAATTTTTGATTATTTCTAGCGTTGTATTTGTCAACAAAAAATGATTTTAAAAAATGTTACTTCAAAACCTTTAAATCACCATAAAATGTTATGATAATTAATTTAAATATTATGAACTGGTGTTAGAACAAGAAGAACATTTGCTGAATAAAATCAGTAAATTTCCTACCTTGTTCTTGTTTTTTTTCTGTCATTTTTCTAAAATTAGTATCTGTAAGGCTTGACTGTGTAATATCTTGTAAAGCAGTCCAGAAGACACATGGATAATGAATGTCTTTTTCCATCCCTACAACCCCTACATCAATATGTTGTTCACTTCCTACTTGGATGGAACTGGTTGTTATTGCATACAGTCCCATGGCAACAATCTGAGTGAAAAATATGACAAAAATAGTTAGATTTAATGTCAAAATAATGAGAAACTTCTCTACAAAAATTCTCGACAGGTGGAAAATACGGGATGCAAATATAATTTCCCACAGATGTGAAAGGATTAATTCTGGTTACTTGCAATTCTTAAAATCAAAATTCAACTATAATTAAAACTCAATAAATCTTGTATGTTTTTATAGTGCAATTGAGTGTATGCATGTGTGCATTGTATATTTAGTATTTCCTTGTATCTATACACATAACCATCCAGTTATTAGGACTTAGAATACACTGATGGTATACCCTGCTTAAAAAAACCCAGCTGTCCTGGGTATGACACTAAACTGCATCTGATAGTGAGGATCCAGTTATGGACCTCTGAGAAATGCGGAGTATTTCTCCAGCGCCATTTATTCCAGGTCAACTCTGACCTAGAGTGGTGGTACCTGTTAGGCTCTCATCTATTTGTCGATTAAATCTGTAAAAATATTATTTGTATTCAATTGGACCATGTTGAAAAAATAACTCTTAAGAAACAACTTCACAAAAATGTAAATTAGAATCTATAATGAATGGTATTCCCTTACCTCTTGGCATAAAATAACCCCAGACAAGCTGACATGCCATTAAAATCAATCAACCAATCAAAGTGTATGCATAAACATATATACATATAAATAAATATCGAATATATTGTAGAAGACACATATAAAAGTGAACAGGAGGCGTGCTTAGAGTAACGGTTATCATCATCAGAAATGGAATTGGTAACCTGAGTTCAAATCCAGGATGAGGCTTTTTGCATTTTCCTTAGGGCTAATGCCCTTGGGAAAGTCATGAATCCATCCGTTCTCCTCCCAGCTAATAGTAGGGTAGACAGTATTCTTTTACATTGATCAGGCAACTAGTCTAAGAAAAGGAAAACTCTAAATTTAAACCAGTTTTGCTCTGCTTAAAAATTGAGCTTGCTCATAGTGGAGAGGTTGAGCAAATAAATAAATAAATAAATGTATACAGATATAAAAATGGAAAAACTTTAAGACAAGATTACAAAAGCTCAAATGTTTTGGTTTGATTGTGTTTTATAGTATATCAAGCCTTGTGGGTTATTTAATGTCTAATCCTGTTTGTATATATATATACAAACAGGACTAGACATTAAATAAATATATATATATATATATATATAGATATATATATATGGTGCCTTCAATAATTTTCCAGACTTTTTTTGTACAGACATATAAAATAGTTGTAGACTCTTGAAAATTCAGTATGTTATTGCTATACATCTTATGAGATGATTGATCAATTTTTATGATTTCAGGTTCAAATGAACACCTACAGTAGGAATTGGAATACACCCTACTAAAGCCTGATTGTCACAGCTGGTGAATTTCAAAAATGCAATCTGACACTTTAGAAGAACAATATACAATAAAATTCTGTTTTAAACTTGGGAAAAATGCCACAGATTTGGAGCATCTTGCATGAATCGAGCATGAGTTTTTGAGTGGCATAAGAGATTCAAAGAAGGTGGGGAGTCTGTAAGGGAGGATGAGAGGTGTGGGAGGAGAAAGGAAGTCAATAAACCACAGTTGATTGGCCAAAGGGTTAGGGTTAGGGTTACTATGTTGAGGTTTTAAGGGAGTTCAGGAAGAGATTCTTTCGGAAGAGGCCAGCACTCTTCAAATCGGGTCAGTGGCATTTCCACCAGGACAATGCACCAGTCCACAACTCCATCCTTGTCACAGACTATTTGACCAAGATGAGCATCAAGACAGTTGCTCACCCTCCCTATAGTCCAGATGTTGCTCCCTGTGACTTTTGGTTATTCCCTAAGCTCAGAGGCTGTTATTATGAAACAATTGAGGAGATGAAAGAGGCTGTGATGAAGGTGATTGACACGCTCGCACAAGAGGACTTCCATGGGACCTTCCAGAAGTTGTTGGAACGGTACAACAAGTGCATTGCAGCCGGAGGAGATTACTTCGAAGGGGACTAGAGTTTCATGTGTGTACTATCAATAAAAGTGCCCATACAAAAAAAGTCTGGAAACTTATTTAATGATCCTCGTATATATATATATATATATATATATATATATATATATATATATATATATATATATATATATTATTTGTAAGTGAATAGTTTGTAGGTAACATTATTCTTAAACAAGCAAGAGCTCATTTGTTTGCACATGGTTAAATGGTTTCAAGTATTGCTATTTAACACCAATGATTTTATCTAATATCAATAACTTGTTTGCACACAGTGAAATGGTTTCAAATATTGCTATCTTATTGCAATGAACCCTCAGCTACTACCTACTTGCACCTCTAAGATAAAACAAGGTTGTGTATTTGTTTATCATGAGATCAATTTGAAGAATACAGTCAAGAACATCATTTAGGTCTAGGGCTTAACATGACCAATTAATCGATCAAATTGGACTTTTCCAACCACCAGTAAGGGCTACAGGAAAGTGTTGTAGGTCATGTGACTACTTTAGTTGCCAGATCACAGACTACTCAGCCATCAGGATCCAACATAAGTATTATGGGGTTGCCACTCAGTGCCAATAAGTGGCCTTGCTGGAGGTGTCTTACCCCTCTGTAGCAGTGCAGTTGGCAGATTCAACAGCCTTAGCCAACAGGGTGGCTTAATAAATGTGACTTAGCTTCTTTTCGTTTTTTTATATGCTTGTACAGAGAAGACTCCTTCTCCCTAAAAAGACTGAAAATTTTCTCCAGTCAATATATTGTGTCATGAGGATAAATTAAAGGAAAACATTAAGCATTGTAACATAGAGCTTAAGACTTGGGAAAGCATGGCTGAAACTCACAAAAAATGGAAAATGGCATGTTTCCCTGATTTAAAAAAAAAGTGACAAGAACATCAGAATGAATTATACATTAATCTTAAATAAAAACATCCACTTACTTCTGCTGCAACAAACTTCATTTGTCAATGTGGGTTTGTTGCATGCAACCAAGCAGGTCTCATCAGCTACCAGAGAACAAATAAGACTAAATTTTTGTATAAAAACCACTTTACTGACCCTCATTTATTTTAAACAAGAGAATCTACCATATATATATATATATGTGTGTGTGTGTGTGTGTGTGTGTGTGTGTGTGTGTGTGTGTGTGTGTGTGTGTGTGAAGAAAGTAGAAAAACAGAATAATCCAAATAGGTGAATTTATTGTGATGTAAAGCCAACGTTAAACGTTTCAGTTTTAATAACCTTCATTAGGACTTTGATATCATGAGAAATGTTCACGCAGTGATGGATTCTTGTCAAGATAACAGGAGCAAATAAAATGTATACAACGAAAAGATACAAATGTGCAAATAGCATTCTTAATTTAAAAGTATTAAGTACATGGCATGTGGAATGATATTTGAAAATGTTGGATATTTTTTAAGAGACAAGAAAAATCCTCCCATCTTTCAAAGAAATATGCTGAGATAGGTAAGTTTTCAGATATACACATATATAGCCTGTCTAAAGTTATTATGCAATTCAAATAAACTTCAATAACTCAAAAAGTTCTGAACCAATATTTCTCAAATTTGAACTTATCCATTTCCATTCTAAGTAAAATATCAACTAAATTTTCTGCTATTTTTAATAGCTAGTTTTTGAGGTATATGGAATTTACAAAAATGGACTGATTGATGTGAGTATTTAGATTAAACTAATATTAGCAAAAGAACTCTGAAATCAAATAAGAACTATTTTTTCTTTTTGTCCATTATATATGTTGAAATATGGGTAAAGGATCTAACAACTGCTGAAAAATAGAAAATAACAACATTGTTGAATGAGAGAATGTCTACTTTGGAGATAACAAAGGAGCTTTGCAGAGATCATTTAACAATAAAGAAAGCTGTTGAAAATATAATTAAATTGAGAACTCAAAGCAAAGGAAAAGGCTTTGGGAACTTGCTTCCTCAAAGTGAATATAAATTAAAGTAAGTTAGAGCAAAACAATGACTTTTGACCGGCTCTCAGGTCTTTAAAAATGTTGGAATTGAGTAAGTCAAGAAGGACAAAAGGTGTAGAATACTTTGTGATTTGGGATCTTTGAGCATAAATTCTTTGAGCATAAAACATTTACAAGGGAAAAGATAATAGAATGGCCACTCTTAAGTCCTGATCTGAATCTGATCAAAAATCTATGGTCAATAATAAAGATGAAATTATATGAAGGTGGGAAACTATAACAGCAATATGGGAAGGAATTAAAACTACCATATTGGAAATTGAACCTGCTGAAGTAAAAAAAAAAAATTAATAAAATCAATGTACATATCATAGATTACTACTGTTATTGAGAAAAAGAGTCACTATATTAAAATATAAAGGATTCAAAGACTTATATGCATTTGTTATTTGTTCAATTATAGGTTTTGATCAATTTTTGATAATTTCATTAACTTTTTATTGAAGTAAAATAGGATTATTTGATTTTGCCTTTTAACTTCAAACAGCAGTTTTTAGGAATACATCAAATAATTTCAATAACTTCAACAAAACATATTGAGATTGCATGAAATTTTGACTAAGGCTTTGTTTTAACACCTGAATTGATTATTTCAAATTTGACAATTTTTTTCTAACCAAATTTGAATAATTGAAGTTTATGTGATTTGCTCAATAACTTCAGACAGGGTGTATTTGATAAATATACTGGATATAATATCTAACAAAATAGTAAGAAAAAAGACTTGAAAAGCAGAAGTTGGTGTTAAAATTTTTTTATTTCCTGCATAAAATTTTGCTTTTCATCACTGAGCATTTTTAGACAAATTGGAAGGGCTTTGAAACACTGATCAAGATACTGATACAGTGCTTCTATTTATCATATGTAATCACACACACACACACACACACACACACACACATATATATATATATATATATATATATATATATATATATATATTTGGTTTCTCTGTTAAATGGCATATCAACTTTAGTGGGTTATTTAATACCAAAGCCATCCTTGTAGAAAATAAATGATGGTACTATTGCTATGATGGTACTATTGATATGAGGGGGTTTATATCTTTTCCAAGGGTATTAGTCAAAAAGGGATTGTAATAGTGTGACTTGAGTTCAAACATATATGTATATATAAGTTTGAGGTGCCTGTTGTGTAATGGTTATCGTCATAGGAAATGGACGCGATGACACAAATGCAAATCCTGGACGAGACTGATTGCATTTCACATAGCGCTAATACCCTTGTGAAAGGTATGAATCCAATTATTCTCTCTCCAGTTATGGGTAAATAGTAGGGCAGACTAGGTTCTTCAGCCTTAGTGAGGCAACTAATCTAGGAGAAGGAAAACACTGAATTCAAACCTGTTAAACTCCGCTTAAAGATTGACCTTGTGTGATATCCTGGCCGACAAGAGGGGTTGGTAAATATGTATATAAGTTTGAACTTTAAGGTATTCATGGTGGAGTGGTTATTGTCTAAAATGGACACAGCAATCTGAGTTCAAATCCTGGATGAGGTTGTTCGCATTTCCTATAGCGATAATATTCTTAGAAGAGGTATAAATCCTACTGTTCTCCCTCCAGCTATCAGTAAATAGTAGGGCAGACTTGACTCTTTAACTTTGGTAAGGCAACCAGTCTAAGAGAAGAAAAATTTTGAATTTCAACCTGTTAAACTCTGTTTAAAATTGACCATGTGTCACATCCCGCTGGTGCAGAGATATTGGATATATATATATATATATATATATATATATATAATAACCAGAACAACAATGTCAATATCTTTTACAGTGTTTTAAAACCCTTTCAATTATTTTTAAAAATGCTTGTATGATAAAGAAGAAAAAGTTACTTTGAAAATAAGACAATCTTAAAATCAACTTCACATTTTCAAGAAATGTCAGTATCTTATCAATTTGAATAATTAATCAACTGGACAAGTTTTGTTAAGATCTAGTAGACAGTCTTCTTCTGGATATACATATGCAATTCTCTGAGCACCCCAACCCTCACACAAACTCATAGAGGAAGCCTGATTTTCTTCTTAGCTGTGCCAGGACGTAGAGTAATTAAGTGAATTAACTAACCATTGGAAAACACACACACACACACACACACACACACACACACACACACACACACACACACACAAGAGATTTAAATGTTAGAGTTTTATTCTATTTTTAAAGCACAACTTTGGCAACAAGAGTATTTTGATTATCCCCAAACCACCTGAGAATGTCAGTAGTATAATCTAGAATTATCTTAATTACCATTTTTCTTCTGGTGTACAAAATGCCTATTTAATGATATAATCCTTTTTATTTTATTATTATTATTATAACTTTTAATTCTTTTTTTAAAATTTTTCCCCTTGTCTTAATTCATAACATTTCTGATAATTACATCCAGGTGAAAAAAAAAAAGGATTGTGAAGATATCACAATTTCCTGACAAGCAGATGGTGAGGAAATAGTTCTCCTTTTGACTTTCTCCTGAATTCTTGATTATGTTACTGCAACCTTGCCCCTTGCTCCATTACTGATAAAAACACCTGGTATAAATAACCCAACTCATATCAGAATATAGATATTTGTTTTCTTGTTTTAAAAATAAAGACAATCTTCCACTGATATATTGATCCCATCTGCAAATACTTGTTTACTTGGTCACTCGATATACAATGTATATCTTGGGCATCCAATAATGCATTGTACCATCTAAAAACTGGATTACATGTCTATTTAACTCATCAAATAATGAGATAGAATATCTTCTCGGAAGATAAAGTTGGGTTTGTTCAGAGATTCATGATACCCTTGAAAGCCCCTAAAAATTAAAAACCCTGTCAGCGGGGCTTAGAATACATAGACTGTACCCTCTGCAGAGGAATAAGATCTCTGCTACCTAAAAAAGGGATGTCTTGTGTATGACACTAAACTGCATTTGATGGTGAGGTTCCAGTTCTGGAGATCTGTGGAGTGTGGAATACTCTTTCATTGCTATTACTCTGAAGTTCACTCTGGCCCAAAGTGGAAGTACCTGTAAGGGTCCCATGTATTGGCCAAATAGATTTGTTTAGAATCATTCTTATTCAAAAGAAACATGTGCTAAAAAAACCTCTTTAGAAACCACAAGATAAAAAAATGTAAATATGAATATACAATGAATACAATTCCCAATTTCTGAGCTTAAAATAACCTTTGACAGGTTAACATACTATTAAATTCAATCAATCAATCAATCTTAAAAATTAGAGTGGTTGTATATGTTAGGGTCCCATTTATGAGTCAAATATAATTAACCAAATTTTTTTATTCAGGATTATTATTGATATTAAATTTAAATAGAATTGTTAGTGTTAAATAGCAATACTTAAAACCATGTAACTGTGTGCAAACCATGAACAGCAATACTTGGGATTATTTAACTGTATGCAAACAAATGAGCTCTGCGTTGTTTTAAAATTGTGTTACCAACAAACTATTGGTTTACAAATAATATATATATATATATATATATATATATATATATATATATATATATATATATAAACAGGATTTGGCATTAAATAACCATCAAAATTGATATGCCATTGAATACAACCAACAAACCATCTTAAAAATTAATAATGATTTATTTTTATCATTTTTCAAACTTAGAAAGGTAGTATTACCCTAAATCTTAAAAAGTAGGTTTGTAACCCTTATCATATAATCAGACTGTGTAATTTTTTTTATCAACTTAATTACAAATCAACATTATCTCCTTCAAAATAATTATCTTGGGAAGCCACACACACTGATGAAGATGTTCACACAACTAGAAACAGCACTAAAAGTCCTTAACTGACACTGCCTTCACTTAGTTCATCATAGACTGTTGCATGTTCTCATTAGTTGCTATATGGCAAGTTGGGTTTTGATTTTTGGGAAAAAGAACTAGTCACAAGAACTCAGGTGAGAGGAATAAGGAGGCTGTAGTATTGCAAGAATATTCTTTTTAGCTAAAATCCATCTGGAAAGTAATTAGACTAATTTTTTTTCAGGAAATGGAATCTGTGGCAGGAGTTCAAATCCTGGACAAAGCTGTTTATGCTTCACTTTAGGTAAATGATCTTTGGAAAGGCATGAATCCAACTATTCTCCTTCCCAGCTATTGTTGAATAGTAGGGCAAGTTGGGTTCTTTAGCCTTGGTTAGGCAACCAGTTAAGGAAAAACTCTAAATTCAAATCAGCAATACTCAACTTTAAAATTGATCAAGTGTTTCATTCTGCTTGTGCTGAAGGGGTTGAGTAAATACATGCTGATCAATGTTAATCCATCAATCATTCTTACTATCAAACATTTATCAGATCTGATGAGAGTCCCCACTTTTGTTACATTTTTCCATTTTATGAAATGACTAGTTTACCAGAATAGTGGTGAGGCTCCAGTTCTATTACACAGTCTCTTGGACATCCAAGAATGCCTTGGACATCCAAGAATGCCTTCTACCATCTAAAAACAGAATGAACTACTATTTAACTCATTAGACAGAGAATTAGATAGAATATCTTCTAGGAAAGATGACAGTTGTTTTTCTAATTCCACTAAAGTATGTATTTACGCAATCCCTCTACTATGGGCAAGATATGACACTAGGTCAGTTTTTGATTAGAGTACAGCTGGATTGAATTTAGAATTCTCTTTCTCCTATACTGGCTGTCATTAGACAGAGAATTAGATAGAATATCTTCTTGGAGAGATGACAGTTGTTTTTCTAATTCCACTAAAGTATGTATTTACGCAATCCCTCTACTATGGGCAAGATATGACACTAGGCCAGTTTTTGATTAGAGTACAGCTGGATTGAATTTAGAATTCTCTTTCTCCTATACTGGCTGTCTAATCAAGACTAAAGAACCCAGTCTGCTCTTCTTTTTATCCATAGCTGTGTATGGGATTGGAGAACAGATGGATTAATACCTTTCCCAAGTGTATTCTATTGCTAAAGTAATAGATCAAGTTCCAAACTTTCGAGCAACTATTGAAAAACCTAACTCCATGGTCAATGGGTTGGAATTAGAGTGCAGTATCTGTTAATTGTCGTTTGCCATCATTTTGTTTTTATGCAGAGTGCTGCAAAAATTTTTTTAAAAATATGAGCAAAGCTTGGTTCCAGAGATTTCAACTCCAAATCAGCACTATCTCATTGTACCAAAGAGGAGGGTGAGATAAGCCGACATGAGACTGGTTATGGTGGTTATGTAATTTTTGTCCTCATCAATACATGGATCCAAACATTAAATTGACCATGAGTCAAAACTATCAAAATGGAGTTAAATCCCAACAATTAAGAAACCAGAAAATTTCAAGAATATTTTAATGTAAATTTCTGACATGAGGGATTAAAATTCCTTGTAGTACTTGAACATATCCCATTTGAATTGGAAGATAGTCATTATTAAAAAGAAAGGATGTAGAGTTGCTTTTATCAAAGTTTAGGATAATTATTCATATTTGAAAGATGTTTTATTTATTCTTATTGCTTATTTACTACAAGCTACAGTTTTGTTTACACTGAATGTGGCACATGGAAAATGACATTGGGTTTGTTTAGAGATCTGAGATACTCTTAAAAATACATAAAAATTAATAAATATTTCAAATAAATATTTGATTTTATTATTTTCCAGATTCGGGATGGTAGTATTAATCTAAATTTAAAAGAGGAAATTCCCAAGCTTTTATAAGATTCCCAGTCTAAAAAGGTTAATTTTTCCACTGTTGTGATAAAAATGGGATAAAATAATTTCCCTCTTAGTGTCTCTACATGAGGCCATAACAGAGAGATCAAAGTACATATAGATGGGGAGAAAGCCATCTGCTTCTTACAATAGTTACCAAGACAGTAGGTCACTACTGTAAGATGGATACCCTTTTACATGAGGGGAACAGTAAAACATAAAGTATGAGAGATGGTTTGGTTTGGTTTGGTTTTATGGCATATCAACCATTGGAGGTTATTCAATGCCAAATCCTTTTTATACATATATATTAAATATATGATTTCTAAACACATTTTGTAGATAACATTTTTAAACAAGCCTGAGCTCATATTTTTTGGCTTACAGTTAAATGGTTTCACTCATTTCTATCTAACATAATAGACAGATGGATAAAGAGATGCATCCTCCCTTTCCCTAAGAAGAGTAATCTTGGAATAGCCAAGAACTACCAAAGTATAACCCTTACATCCATAGCAGCCAAGATCTACAATGCTCTACTACGCAACTGCATAGAACCCAAAATTGAGAAAATGGCTTTTGGAGAAATTGATCCACAACATCACAAATTTTGACTATCTGTCGAATTGTAGAAGGTATTCATGTAAAAAACCTCAAAGCAACACAATTATTTGTCAACTTCTCTGTACACAGAGGGAAGATGAAGCAAATACTTGTTGCCTATGGCCTCCCTAAAGAAATCATTACAGCCCATATGATGCTATATAAAAACATGAAAATAAAAGTCCACTCACCAGATGGAGATACAGACTACTTCAACATCATAGCAGGTGTGCTGCAATGAGATACATTAGCTTCATACTTGTTTATTATCTACCTAGACTACATGCTTAGAATGTGTATAGATTTAATGAAAGAAAACTTTCAAGCTGACAAAGGAAAGAAGCAGAAGATACCCTGCACAAATAATCATGGATGCAGACTACGCTGATGATATAGCGCTTCCAGCAAATTCATCTGCCCAAGCTGAATCCCTTCTACATAGCCTGGAATGAGCAGCCGGTGGCATTGGCCACCATGTCAACACAGACAAAACAGAATACATGTGGTTTAATCAAAGAGGCGACATCTCCACACTAAAGAGTGGTCTTCTGAAACTAGTGGACAAGTTCACCTACCTATGAAGCAGTGTCTCATCATCTGAGAAAGACATCAACACATGACTAGTAAAGGCATGAACAGCTATCAATAGGCTATCAGTCATATAGAAGTCAGACCTGATTGATAGAATAAAATGCAGTTTTTTCCAATCAGTGGTTGTGTTGATACTGCTATATGGATGCAACACATGGATGCTAAATAAACGTATGGAGAAAAAGCTTGACAGCAATTACACAAGAATGCAGTGAGCTGTATTGCACAAGTTCTGGAGGCAACACCCAACAAAACAGCACTTGTACGGCCACCAACCACCCATCATAATGTAATGGTTAAAGCGATGAACAGCAGAATCGTAGTACGCGAGTTCGTACTCCAGTCGCGCTATTACGTTCACTTTCGGCCAAATACCCTTGGGAAAGGTATGAACCCCCTTATTCTCCCTCCAGCTATGGATAAATAGTAGGACGGACTAGGTTCTTCAGCCTTGGTGAGGCAACTAGTCTAGGAGAAGGAAAACTCTGAATTCAAACCTGTTAAACTCCGCTTAAAAATTGACCTTGTGTCATATCCTGCCCGAGCGGAGGGGTTGGTAAATAGTACCAACCACCCATCATAAAAACTATCCAAATTAGATGCACTAGACATGTGGGATACTGCTGGAGAAGTAAGGATGAACTCATAAGCAATATACTCCAGTGGACCTCTTCACATGGATAGGCAAAGGTTGGACGACCAGCTCGAACCTATACACAACAGCTCTGTGCCAATATGGGATGTAGCCCTGAAGACCTGCAGGAAGCAATGGACAGTAGAGAAGTGTGGCGAGAGAGGGTCAGAGAGATCCATGCTAGTAGCGCGACATGATGATGATGATGATAATGATGATGAATAATTCTATTTACTATTAATCATTTGTTTGCACATACTTAAGTGTTTTCAAGTAATGCTATTTAACACAAACAATTTAATTAAACATCAGTTATTTGTTTATCCACAGTTAAATGATCAAACAGTTCTATTTCAAACAATTCAGTTTAGTATAAATCCACAATGTTAAATGGTCCCAAGTATTGCTATGTATCTCTAGCAATTCAATTAAACATGGGTCATTTGTTTACACACAGTTTAAATGTCAAAGTACACAGTTTAAAATGTCAAACAGTTCTATTTGACCCATTGATAGGACCCTGTCAGGTGCTACCACTCAGGGCCAGAGTGGACCTGGAAGTGATGGTAATGAAGGAGTACTCCACATTCCCCAAAGTTCCAGCATTACTGGAGCCTCATCAACAATTTGTTTAGAGTCTTGCTCCTCTTAAGGGATGCAGTTGGTGTATTTTACAGCCCAAACTGACTGGGCCAGAGGGTGAGAGAAAAAGACAGATTGCACCAATTTGAGTAGGATGTCCTAGTATAATTTAAAACCTTTCCAGGAATAATCCTCATAATTCCTTAAAGGTTGACTGAAACTGAGCCAAAAATATCAGAGACTTAGTGTTATGGATGGATAAATATTTGGTGAATTATAATGATCATTTGATTTCTTTGTTTTATGGCATATCAACCTTTGTGGTTTATTTAATGCCAAATTCAACCTTGTTGAAGAATAGTAGTTAATCATTTAACTCATAGTTGAGGGATAGTGGAGGATATTTAACCAACCCCCCACCAAGTCAGATTTGACATAAAATTATTTTGTGTGTGTGTGGGGGGATACATAAATTGACACTCATGTGTCGCCATCACAAAAAATTCTTGATCTCCTCTGCGTTCCCCATTTTAGGGTGCTTCAGGTACCAAGCAATAAACTCCACTTTGCCAAACAGGTGTTGCCTGAGGGAAAGGCCTCCTGGAACCAGGTGATCAGCTCAATAACTCTCACTTGGTGGCCTCTGAAAAACCAGGGTGGGGGAAAGTAAGCCTATGGTATGGGGGAAGTAAGAGGGGTTCATATCTTTGCCAAGGTTATTATTTCAAATGTAAATGAAATAGTGCGGCTGGAGTTCAAACTCACTTACTATGATGTCACATTTCACCATGTAAGCCACTGTGCCATGTGGACTCCCTAAATTACAATTAAATCATATACTGATATTCTTTGATGTGTGTCCAAATCTTAGATGTTATTAAAATTGTAAAGTTATAGCCATTTTTTTTTGTCTTTGTGCAGAGTGCAGTAACCCCTAAAATCAAAAAACAAAAACAAAAAAAAATAAACTACTGGTCCTATTAGAAAATGAGTTGTTCCATTGTTTTTCCCACTTTTTGTAGGGTCAAAATATTTTCTCTGGTTTAATTCTATGACTAACTATTCATATTTCTACAATGAATACCATAATTATTTGTGCCTGACCCATGCTCATGTATAGCATGTGCTTCTAACTTTGGACTATGAAATTCTGGAAAAAATAAATTCTCATGTATAATACATGCTGACATTTTAGAATTTGTAGCCACTAAATTTAACCTAATTTCAACATTTGTTCAACTTTTTATTCATACTGACTAAAAATAAAAATTTATATTGTTAACTTTATACTTTGAAACACAAAATTTACACATATTGTCATATTCATATGAAAATGCAACAAGCTTGCAGCAAAAATAAGCTCACATCAGAAGAAACAAAATTATTAATGAACACATATTCCAATGGATATTTCTCTGTAATGACATAAAACACATTAATTTGGATTATAGATATGACTTATTTTTGGTCATTCCATCTTGAATATGGTGAGGCATGTGGTCAGAAAAAATGTGCATCTTATATACAAATAATTATTGTAATAAAGTACTACTTTAGTCTCATAATAGATTTGGTTTGGTTTGGTTTGGTTTGATAGGTTGACTGATTTTTTAGTATGTTAATACTCGTTGGGTTGACATGCCACAAAATTAATGCCAGGGAGTTTCCATGACATTGTGGCTAATGTGCTAGACTGCAACATCATAGTAAGCAAGTTCAATCTCCGATTGTGCTATTAAGTTCACTTCCAGAGTAATACCCTTGTATGAACCCCTCTGACCCACCCTCAGCTATGAGTTAAAGAGTAACACTACTGTTCTTCTATAATGATAGATTTGGTATCAAATTACCCACGAAGGTTGATATACCATTAACCAAAAAGAAAAAGAAAAAGATGAATGCCAAAGTCAGTCTTTGTTCGGAGCAATTGTATATGGTTTCAAGTTACTAATGGTAATAATCATTTGTAAACAATTACAGCTTCAAGTAAATACATATAATTTGTAAATTTATATGATTTCAAGTATTCCTATCTGACACTAATAATTCATTCACAATTATATGTTATGCAATATCCTCCTGTCATGAATGCTCCCAGCAATCTAAATAGAAGTTACAGGTTAAAGGTCACTTCTACTGAAGCAAGTCCAAGTTTTGGTTTTAGTCAGTGGCAGCTTCTAGAATACTGCAGTGCAGAAGTGTCTTTTTTTTTCATAGTTTTAAAAGCCCAGGACAGGACTTTCACTTGTTAAGTCCTTAAGCTATATAATATTTGAGGTCCTTCTCTAGATCTTTTTGTAATAATGTTTATGTGATATATATATATATATATATATATATATATATATATATATATATATATATATGGTTTGGTTTGGTATATTTGTTTAATGGTTTATCGATCTTCATTGATCACTCAATACAAAGCAGTTTCCTGCATGTCTTGTTCATCCAATATGGAAGGTTTTTGTGATGGGTAGCTGGTTGCCGTACAACTGCTGTTTTGTGGAATGTTGCTTCTTGGATTTGTTCAATATAGCTTGTAGCATTCTTGTGCAATTGCAGTTGAGCTTTTTTTCTATATGCTTTGTCAGCATCTATGAGGTGCATTCATATAGTAGTATGGACAAGACAAAATGCAATATATATATTTATATATATGTATATATAAAAGGGTCATTGAAAAAGTAAAGTGAATATTGCCTAAGTTGTTGGCAATAGGAAGCACTATTTATAGTTGCAATTTTTTTATGGAAAAATTTGGTTATATTTGTAGTATATTAGCTTTTGAAAATTCCAAAATTTTTCCGTCCTGTTAGAGGAATTTAGAATATGCTGACAATATAATAACCATTACATTATATGTCTCCACTATGATGAAGTATTGTCTCTTTTAGCTTAAAACTTCTTGGATCTAACCTCTATCACTGTTAAAACATTTTGTTCAAAATCTTAAAATAATTCTGTGCATTTATCCCCCTTGTCAGAGTGGCTTAGAATACACTGACTGTATCCCTTGCAGAGGAGTTAAGATTCTATCCCTAAAAGGGAGTCCCCATAGCATAATGGCTAAAATATTTCAAAGTAAGCGAGTTCAAACTCCAGCCACACTGTAATGTTCACTTTTAGACTAATACCCTTGGGAAAGGTAAAGTAAGTAAAGTTGGCGACTGTAGTCGAGGGTAACCTGAAGGCTCCCTTTTCATTAGTTACTACACTGAAGAGTACAGGAGGGGGCTACTCCTTTCCTTGGATTGTTCTACTTTACTCTTGATCCGTACCTTATAATGCTAAGTGTTAAGCAAGGAGGCACTGAGTACCATTTTTTTTAGTCTTTAGTATGACTTGACCTGGGATTGAACCCTAGTCTCCTGGGTCATTGGTAAACACTCTACCACTAGGCCAATGGGCTGGTTATGAACCCCCTTATTCCCCAACATGGGGTTAAATGGTATCACTGCTATTCTTCTACAAGGATGGCTTTGGCATTAAATAACCCATGAAGGTTGATATGCAATTAAGCAAAAAAACTAAACCAAATCAAAACAGAACCCCTTCAAAATGAGTCTTTAGTATGACACAAAAAATGCATCTGATTGTGAAGCTTCAATCCTGGAGATCTGGAATATTCCTTTATTGCCATTACTCCCAGGTCCACTCTGGTAGTACCTGTTAGGATCCCATCTATGGGTCAAATAGACCTGTTTAGAAATGATTTCTGATTGATAGGTCTCTATGCAAAAAAAAAAAAAAAAAGAACTTTTACGAAACTACTACATAAAAAAATAAAAATATAAATCTATAATGAACTTGATTCCCAAACCTTAAAGCTTAAAATAACCCAAGACAGATTGGCATGCTGTTAAAATTAATTAATCAATCACTCCATTAATTAAAACTTGAAAAACTCTTTAGCTAAAGGTTTGATTTACGATGTAAGCATAATGCTAAACTGGTCCCTTACTTTGTATCCATCAAAATTTTTCAAAAAATGTGGATACTTGGAATCCCTTGTGAATATTCCATCCCATCCCAGATATCTAAATTAAATGCGATTCAAAGATTTTTGCTAGTGATGATTTTCAAATAAAGTGTGATTCAATAAATATAGTTCTCATCCATATTTTTTTTTTTTATAAAAAAAAATCATATTAAGGCTGAAAGATCCATTTAGGTCTTCTGCAAGAACTAGCTTAGAACACTAGTTGGGTGTGTTTTCAGCTACGTAGTGTATCTTAAATTCTTTTGAGTGTCTATCAATTTTTGTTCAGATATTTAAAATAGTTTTCCAAATTTAAGAAAATTCTTGAAGCATTCCTGATAAGACTTTAACAGGAAAATAAAGCGGAAGGAATAAAAATAGTTCTTCATATGAAAATATTCCTATTCAGGTTTTCATAATTTTATCATTTATTTTTCTAAATTATATGTATTGTTCCTGGTATTTTTGAGAATTTGTTATGATTGTGGATGTGTCTGTTTAATATTTTAGGCCTGTTTGTGCTTCCGTAGACTTATTGCTTCCCCTGCTGCTACGGTTTGAGACAAGCAGCAGCACTTGCTATAGTCTGGTGAGAGAAAGAAGACACACCTCGGCGCTCCTCGCTCGGAATAGGCACCAGCAGTGAACAATTCCCCCCAAAATGGTGGAACCATAAAAAAAAAAAAGAAAAAAAAAAAAAAAGAAAAAGGGAAACGGAAAAAAAAAACAACAAAAAAACCAGGGGGGTTAAAAACAAAACAAAACAAAAACTTTGTACCTATTTCTGGAGTCAGTCTTCTGTTTCTTATATATATATATATATACACACATACACACATTACGATATGTGTGTATATATGGGTAGTGACGGGAAGAACTAGGAAGAGAAATGGCAAGTAAGCAGAAGGCGTTACTCTTCTGCCATGTAGAGTTCTTCAGGTACAAGTGGTGCGCCAACATTTCGTGGAGAAGAGACAGAAGATAGTAGGAGCATTCCTTAATTTTTTTTCACCATTTTCCCCTCCTTTCTAAAATTTTCTTCTTCGACGGTGTTAACCGTTGTTGAAGTAAGAAGCCCGCAACAAAAGGGGGGCGACGGTTGAGGCCTGTGCCCAGGCAGGAGGAGGAAGAGAGTCGGCGGACTTGAGGCAGGCAAAAGGGCAGAAAGAAGGGAGCCACCGTGCATCACCATCGAGGAATTCGGAAGGCTGTGGGCTCTTTCCGTGGCCCACTGATGGGGAACGGTGAGAGTACGGAGGCGGCCAGTCGACCGGAGCTGCGGGCCTCCTCCATGCCGATTCGACTGCCGATGCCCGACTCCACCGAGCTGGAACGGAGGTTTACCAAAGTTCTGGTAAGTAACGTTAGGGTTTCTCACACAAACGCAAAACACGCCTACCTTTTGTTTTTGTTTTTTAGTATTTATTAAAAATACCAATACAACAACAAGCGCTGTTTTTCTGCTAAAATAAATAAGTAAATAAATAAAAAACCCTTAATGAACCTTTTTTCTTTTTAATAATAATAAATTTCCTTCTTTTGAAGTGAATTCTTTTTATTAGTAGACAAACAAGTCGTTAGTTAAATGGTTGTAAGCAAAGGAAGAAGAGTGAAGAAACAGAATCAACATAAAATATGGCGGACGCCCGCCCGCCCTGCTACTGCTTCTTGCTTGGCACTGACAAGAAATAATAATAAAAATAATAAGTGGTCACTCGGTGGTTCTTTTTTGGCCGTCTTAATGTTAATTCTTTCTTTTGTTTTTATTACTACTTGTATTTATTTGTGCTAATGTCGGTTTTAGTTTATTTTCCTAATCCCTCAAGTTTCGTCGTCTTGCAATCACACCAAAACTGATGCAAAAAAAAAATGAACACGCATACGACCCTATAATAATGATATATAATTCTACTGTTAAAATATCTTTAAGCATTCATGATTGTACAAGAATAGCCTAAATCTTTCTTTAAAAAAATTTTTTTAGCAATAAACTACGTACATGTTTATGTAAACAAGTACACATCTTTAAAACCTCAATAAGCATTAATGAAATCGAAACTGCCATTTTCTTTTAAATCTAGTTTTTTTTTAATGAATCCTTAAATTGCTACGAAATAAATTAAGAAAATCTTAAACAGCTTTAATGATAAACATATGCCGTTATCCCCCACACGTAACGGTTGTTTTATTATTTAACCGTGTTCGTGTGTATCCGTGCATGCTGAATAAAATGCCAAATTTAAAAAAAATAAAAAATTAAGAAAAAAATTCCCACGTCAAAAAGAGCGAAATATAAAAATCGAATTAAAAATATTCAATTATTTTCCTAAAAGGAAAAGATGTCACTAAAAGATTAAAAAAGCATGTCGTCGGCATATGTTTATTATTATTATTAATAATATATAGATCTGTTGTATATAGAAATTCCTAGCGTGAAAATAATGGAAATTGATATTAGGACAAATGTTTCAGATTCAGCTGTCCAGTTCTTGAAGATATTGTGCACCCACGTCGACGAACTAAATACAATATCCCAATTGTTGTGAATAATATCAATCCTAGTAGTAGTAATTTTCTACCACTTGCTCGTTGATTCTCCATTATTTTCTGACGACTGCCCCTCATCATCCGATCTCATCGGGCAACATAAAATTTTTGTGTCACTTTTGTATCTCCATCTGTTATTCCATCTTTTTAATAGATCACTGGTAGTCCTGAGGTTTATTTTTCTTCTTTACCCCCCCCCCCATATTTTAATAATGGTGTTGTTAGTTTCTCTTTTTTTTTTTTTTTTTTCTTTCTTTCATTTTTCTCTCCCGTAACGACGACGACTATGATGACGACCTTACGCTGCTGCTCTCCCTGCCCTGTACATCCTCATCAGCTTTCCGCACGCACCTGGCTAGACTTCCCTCAAAACACAATACTAACACTTATTTTTATTGAAAAAAAACTTTTATTACACAAATAATAGTATCTTTTTTTTCATTAGGGTTTTTTGCTGTTTTAAGACAGCATTTTGTTGAAAATAATGATAGATAAGGTGAAGCTGTAAATTCTTCTATGTTCAGCGTTAATAAATAGCATTTTCGTCCTGCCATCTCGAATGATTTGGGTAATAGCAGTCGTCAGTGGTTTTCCTTGACTCATAAATCTGATCTGAATTATTTTCGCTTTTATTGCATATCTTAGCCTTAATTATGGTCATTAATTTTAATTTAAGAAAAATGCAATGGTTTGAAGTTATTGCTTTTTTTTTCTTTTTTTTTTTCTTTTTTATCCCGTTTTTATCTTTAAAAGCAAAACTGAATCTGGCTCACTTGTAAAAATCCTTCTGCATCCAGCAGCAACAACATACAGACGCATTTTTGTCTTTTCTTTATATATATTTTTATATTTAAACTCTATCAACCTGATGGAGGAAGGATGCAGACCTGTGTGATGCTGCTGTTCTCTCTCTCTCTTTTCTACTTCACAATGGTTGTTTTAGTTATCGATCTGCCGCTTTCTTGTGATTTTTAAAAAGGAGTTGCATAGACTCGTGCTTGCCCCTCCCCCCTTTATTTTGAAAGACTCAGCTCTCAGGAATTGGTGGAATCCATGCCAGTCCACTCACCGCATTCTTTTATTCGAAGATGATGCGGCGGCATGAGGAGAAATTATTATTATTATTATGATTACGATGATGATGGTAGTAGTGTGAAAATAATAGAAAGCATTGTTTTTTTTTTTTTCTTGTTAACGTTGTACTTAAAATTCTCTCTGTTCCATGCCGGCAAAATGAGATGTTTCCATTGAAGATCTCAAAGACAATCCATCTGACCCTGACATAGTGATGCAGAGCAAGATATAACACTTTACAGCTGTAGTAGTCGCAGCTGACTATTCTTTTTCCCAGCCCCCAGATGCCATACCATTTTGATTCCTTTTAAATTGGCAAAATTAAGATTATAAGTCTAAATTTAAAGCAACGTTTTCCACTTTGGTAGGGTATGATTTTTTTCCTGCATATTTTTGTCATTTTTTTTTTTCTATCAATCACTTTTTTATCTGAAAAGTGGTCGCGTGATTTTTTTCTTTTTTTTCTTTTTTGCTTAAGATGTTATGAATTTCCCACACAATGGTTATTAAACTGCATATGATTTTTTTTATCATGCTTCTTCCTCACATAGTCTGCTTTTTGATGTTGCTTCGCTTTTAACAAATAGTACAGCAAGCCTACATTGACGTATGAAGTAAATGGTTATTTTTTTAATTTTTTGAATAACTATAGCAATTGATTTCTTTGTTTTGAGTCTCGAAATAGTTAAAATCAAATGAATCTTTTAATGATTTTTGAAGTGGGGGCTTATAGAACTTTGAAAATTTAATTTATTTAAACTTCCGATTCATAAATTTTCAGAAAAATAAGCGTTATTATAAGAGAACTGTTAAAAAAAATTAGCAAAGAATTTTAATTATTAATCGTAAATTTAAGCAGCAGTAATTTAACGAAGCATTCCTTTATGCTTGACACTTGATTCAGTCCAGCTGGGAAAACTGATCGTTGCTATGGTTACTTCCTTGCTTGATGCATGTTTATCAGCAAGATTCACTTTTTGCGTTATAAACAAGTTGAGTTGAGTGAACCACTTCCCCCCTCATATGTATGTGTGTGTGTGTATATATATATATATATATATATATATATATATATAGTGACAGTTTGGCGATTGTAGGAAAACATTTTGATGAGGTGATCACGTGTAACTCAATTTAATTACGTTTTAAGTTTTCTTGTTTTGATTAAATCAAATTCATAAAAAAAGCCTTAAGCTAACTCATTTGTTTACTTTTGCATTTAAAACTCTGCATTTGTTTCAAATTTTAAATATCTAATTGATCAAAATGTTAAATTTGCACATAGTGGCAAGAAGGAAGTAATAATATAAAAAAAAGGGAAATTACCCTGGACAAAGTTCGATTATAGGGAAAATATAAAGTGTGAAAGGGGATAGTGCCAATAATTACAGAAACAATTCTGTCGTTGACATAATTTTGTCATTCTTTGAAGTTGTAACACATTGTTGGGGACTTGAATTTTTTTGTCACGTGTATTATTTATTTAAGATTTAAAAAAACTTTCCTGGAAGGAAAAACGAGTATAATTTTTCCTCTTTTTATGAATCAAAAATGTAATTTTCATCAAATCTATTGACTTTTTGTTTAAAACATCAAAGGCATATTTTTCACCTCCGAACAATTACGAAACACTTCTCTAAGGAAAAAAAAGCCTCTATGAAATTTTATAAAACTCGGTCTTTTTTATCTCCCAGTCTTAAAATTATTTAAAGTGTTTGACTGTAAATTGATTGTAGTTATTTTTAGAAAGAAAAACCGAAATTATAAATCCTAGAAGAGTGGTATGTGTCTCTTTACACTCGCTGGTGGGTTGGTAGAATTTGTCAGGTTCTGTTAAAAATTTTCCCTTCTGTCTCCAAATAGAGATCGACCCCCGCCTTTTTTTCTAACTTCAATCATACCGAAAAATGCAGTTCTTCATAATGTTCCTTAGAATATAGTGTGGCTGGTAATCCTGGTTTTTATCTGAATGATGTGAGCAAAATTTTGACAAAAACATAAGTATTTAAACTTTTTGCCGAACCTTTATTTAAGTGTAGTGTGTGGTTATTTATTTACAATCAAGTTTCTAAAAATATAGATCCATTAATTTTAGCCTGAAAAGTTAAAAGTACCTCAAATTTAAATTTATTGAATTTTTTTTAAAATCGGGAATAAACTTTCTGTTGCTACGAGTACGGCGAGTTCTTTTTTTTTTTTAATTTTTTTATTTCCGTTATCACCACATCCGTTGTTCTCAGTGTTATAAATTTAAAACTAAGATAAAGAAATTAGAATCAGCAAAAACCTTGGATTCAGTTTTTGTGTATTTGTTATTAAAAAAAAAAAAAAAACAACAAAAACGGTGATAATGGAAAAGTGAAAGTGATGACTAGACTGACTAAAATCTTGCACTCATTTGACATTTATTTTGATGTGTATCTTGGTTTCATTGTTTGTACATTTATACTGAAGTGGATTCTACCAGCAAGATTAAAGGAGTAGATTTTAGGCCTGAATTTGAAGTTAAAACGTATTAATTCTAATGAAGAGAATTAGAAGTCAATGCAGGTCGTAGAATTATGGCTAGAGGGTTAAGTAAAGTTAGTTGTATCTTTTTCTTTTCTCTCCTTTTTTTTTTTTTTTTTTTTTTTTTTTGTATTAAAAATCGACCTTATTTGGTTGCTTGGTTGACTACTTGCTTTAAAAGATTTGAGGTGGGGAAATATAAAGGACAAAGGAAATCTGTCAGCACCTGTCAATATGGAAATTAGTTATTACGGAGCACCTGTTAATGAAAAGTACTGAAATAGGAAAAGCTCAACTGGCCATGCTCTCATCATGAAACAAAAGTACTTTTTATTAAATGAAAAATAAAAAATTTAATTTTGAAAGTTAATACAAATTAGTAAGTCATTGACTGGCACAAAGCATATTGTAATGTATTTTATTCTCGTGTCCAATATTTATGAATTAAGTGGAAATACTTTGAAATTTCATTGGCGTGTCGAGAAAACTTCAAGTGTTGCTGAGTGTGCATTATAATAATCTTCACACGTCGTCTTGGCAAATAGTTTGTGCACAGAATATAATTATTTGAAAAAGAAAAAGAAACTTAATCCTCAGATGTATCTGATCAGTATCATTGCCACATATGATGATTTTTAAGTTTTCTATTGTGTGTGTGTGTGTGTGAGAGAGAGACCCAAAATGAAATTTTTACACTAGTTTATAAACCAACGACAAATTTAAAAATGAATTATACTCTTGCAATGATCGTTCATTCTGCTTTCTAACAAGACCAGATTTACAAATGTAACTGTGGTCGCGTTATTGACTACCCTGTGCACGGTCCTTAAAATATGATGACTGTATCCCTTGCGTAGGTCTAAGACCCAACTCCAAAATTGGTGTCTTGGATATGACACTAAACTGCATCCTGTGGTGAGGCTCCAGTTCTTGAGCTCTGGGGACTGTATTTTTCATCATTCATTCTCAGGTTCACTCTGACTCGGTTAGGGTCCCATCTCTGAGTAAAATAGATCTGTTTGAAAATGTATTTCAGAGGAATACTTGAAACTATATAACTGGGCGAATTATTTGTATTAAGCATCGTTATTTACAGCTATAATTTTTTAATAAAGATCATTAGTGAGTTGCAGCCATATAACTGCTCGAAATATTTGAACCCACATAATTGTGTGCAAATTATTAGTATGAAATATGAATACTTGAAACGATAGCTATGAGCTAACAAATGATTATCATTAAATAGGAATAGTTAATTGAAACCATATGAATTTACAAATGAATCAAATTTTGGTATTAACCCATAAAGGATTACTATGCTATTATGTAAACCATTTTTGTCGTTTCCTCCATCACCATTTTATTCTTGTATACTGAATCTGGTGGTCTCCTCTAGTATACAGTATTTTTTTATCATTTGCACAGAAAACTTAAAAGAAAAGACTAGTACCACTAATTATTTTAATAAAAGCTGAAGTTATTTTCTGTAAGGTAGTCACTCTAGGACCAGAGCCCTAAAGTTTTAACTTTCAGAAAAGATGGGGATGATGAAGGCAACTTTGGAGGTCTGTAGCATTTAAATAGGATGACATTGGTTGGGTGACCAAACAAAAACTGATGCAAAAAAGGTGTGAGGTGGGTTACAACTCTAACAATAGGCAGTATGCATTTGGGAATCAACAAAGAAAAACTCATTTCACACATACTTAAGATATTTTACTTCAAATATTGTTAGTACCTCTTTATTTTCAAGTCTCAATAACATTCCCATAGTGCAAAGCATGCATAAAATTTTCAGCTTCTGTTATTCAAGTACATCCGCTTTTATAATTAGTTGTAATCCTGTTTTTAAGAATTAAAAATTGAATTGCTTTTGCTTTTAAATAGAGTGCAATTAGACTTGTTTGTCTCCAAGGAACTTGTGGAATAATTTTGTTAGATTTTGTTTATAATAATGATTGAAATTGCAGCAGAGGATTACATGATTCTGAAATCCCTGTTCCTATTCTGTAAATTCCTAATGGTCATTGATGAACTTTTAAAAGAATTTTAATTGATAAATTTTTGCACTCAGGCTAATTTTTGTATATTGATCTATATAAAAAAAAAGAAGCTATAAATGATTATAGGTTTTATTTTTTGGTTATTAATAGTCCACTTATGAATCCAATTAAAACTTAAGCATTTTTTTTAAGAATGTCTGATTTTAAACTGGATTATGGACAGAATTTAAGCATTTAAAAACTGTTCATTTATTTATTTATTTATTTTTTTAAGACTCATTGTATCAGTAGTTGCAGCTTCCCTTCCACCCAGCTCCTTGAACTTCAGGATGGAATTACTCGGTAATCAGGTTGTTGATTCAGCACATGGTTTAAGCATGGATGCACATTAACAGTGGTAGTAATGACCTTACAAAGATAAAAAGTGAGCTTTCTGAAAAAAAACAACAACATAAAACAAAACGACACACTGAGGCAATAGTAGAAATTCAGGGGAGATAATTTGTCTAGGGGGAACATGAATAGCAGCAGTAAATCAGATTTGTATATAGTTATTTGTGAAGATACTAAAAGGACTGCTGTACTTATTTTTTTATTGAATTGTATTCCAATACGAAATAAAACTTCAAGTATGTAATCAATAAGTCTTATGTTGAGGAAAATTGTGATTTTTGATTGAGAGTAAGGAATAAAACCCTTGGTCATCATTTAATTGAAAAATGTTTTAAAAATCAACATGAAAAATCAAAATTCCCTAGAGTGTGTTGTTCATACTGATATGAATTAAAAGGGAAAACTTAACTCTGGTTCTTGAGCTTTTTAGTATCTATAAGAAATCTATTTTTACTTCATATGTTAATCACATGCAGATTGATTGTATAAGGTGAGGGAAGCAAAATATTTTGTGAAGCATTATTAAAAAAAGTTTGTGAATTGTATAAAGAAAAAACTTAGTTTTTCTCAGTTAATGATTTTAAATTATTTTTACAGGATGTATTTCTGAAATGTTTAGTGTGATTTATCTATATTGGATTTTGTGAATCTAAAAAGTCCATCTGTTTCTACTTCTAGGGGATTGGTATTAGGTTGATTTTTTTAAAATTTAATGATGGAGCATTTAGAAAAGGTTGCAATTTTTAACTTCTTTTAAGAATGTCATTTATTACCTTTTTAGTTTTTCTAATCAGAATTTTTGTACAAATTGTTTTTATTAGAGTGAATTTTTTTGTGCTATTTTAAATGTTTATTTTAAAAATTTTTATATAAATTATTTCTATTATTTGAAATGACTATTGTTTCACTGAATGGTTTACCCACTTGGATCTCGAAATAACCATTCTGTCTGACTTTAGCGGCAGTCAAATTTTATAATTTCTCTAAATTCATCAGAAGAGAAAAAATTAAGTTTTTCAATTGAACAGCCAACTGAATGTTGCTTTAATCTTTTACAAATTAGATATTGAAAAATCAATTTTATTTTACTGATTAAAAGCCCCCAAAAAACTAGTTTTAATTTTTTTCATAAACAATCTAAAAATCAAAAGTTAAAATTTTTTATATCATATTTTCATTGATCTAATCTTATTCCTTTTTGACTCTTTAGTCTTTTGATTGTTTGGAGTTGTCAGGTAAAATGATTGTTGTGATGTAGATAGGCACATCTACTTTAATCACAGATTTATTTTTCATTTTTTTTTCCTGTGCTCCATTTTAAATAGGTGAATTATAAGGTTTTGTTATTGAATATTTATCTTTCACTTTATCTTAAGTCAATAATTCCATTTCTAAATTAAAATTCAAAAGCTATTCTGGAGGGCAGTGAGTGGAATGAGCAAGGAAAGGTGGTATGTTCTGGACATGTCTTAATTCCTATTTCCCACTTACTGATGTATTAGTATTTTTAAAAAAATGTTTACTCTTACATTTAATTCAATTATTATTTTATCCATTTTTTTCTATTAGTGTAGTTATAGAATTTATTATAGTTGAATATTTTGAACTTGTAATGTTCAGAATGGGCAGCAAGAGTTTTGCCCTTAAATTTAGTCTCACCAATATATTTTATTTACATATTTTTGATATCTTGAAAAATAAGTTGTTCAAATTTGATTTATCATTAATCTTGAATTTCATGATCTCCATTGTTTATCATTTAAGTATCTCATTAAGTCCTCTATATTACCTTGGAGATTTGATAAATTTTTATAAAGTATTTCTGTATTTCTCATTTGACTAGTAAAGGGAATATAATTATTATATAACTGGTTTGCTCTAGTTATATTTAGAAATCTTGTCGTAAGAGAATTGTTTGGTTTTTAGGGTAATGAAATAGTAATGATCCGTATTTTCTACTGAATCCTTTGTCCAGTTTGGTTGTATTAACTGACATCCTATTTTATAGATACCAGCAGCTTTGTCCCATATTGGCCATTCTTTATCTTTTCCTGATTTTGTAATTATTTCCACTTATTTTGTATCATTGTTAGGTTATTACTCTCTATTCGCTTCTTAGTGACTGATATAAATTTCTGATTTTGTATTCATAGTAGCTATAAATTGTTTGACATCTTAATTCAGGTTTAGGCATATATATTTGCTGGATAAAACAGTACTACTTCTATCAGACTGTTAAGTCTAACAATCTAAATGGTGAACACCTATGACCTGTAAAGGCCGACTTTTTGTTAAAAAGTTGACTTACTGGCATATTTGAACACTTATTAAAAAGTTGAACTGCAAATGAAAAAATGACGCCACTTGACTTGTTTCATAAAGTAGCTAATTGAGATTAAGTAGAGAATCTTGCAAAATTTTGGAGTTTAGAAAAAACATTTGATAAAATTATTAAAGTGCTTTGTAAAATGAGTGAAAAATTTAATTTTAAAGGTTTTAATAAATTTCATAATTAGGTATTGTGCCTTTTTTTTTCCTCCTTGTATTGTGTTTAAATATCGGATCTAATGAACAATGATATGAAAAGTAATTATTTTGGCTTTCTTGATGGTGTCATTTATTTTTCTAGATAAATTTCAAAACATTTTTATTTTGTTGCACAGTGAGTTTTTTGTTAGAAGTAGCCTTTTATTTTGTTTGTGTTAACGTTGATACAGGTATCATTTTAATAAAATTGGTTTAAGAATTAAGAATATCAATTTTAAAATGGAAACTAACTAATTGTAGCAGTGAATTCTGTATTTGTTCTGTCAGTTTTAGGAAATTCTCTTCTATGAGAATTCAATTTATATAAAAACTATTTTATCATATGAGTGAGCCATTCATTGATTTCTACTTCTGATAGACATACATTTTTCTTTGTTGACTGCTAACTATTGTTCTTCGCTCTTTCATGCCACATTTCATAAACATTAATGTATTTGCTCAGGGTGGAAGTTTGGCAAGAGTATTAATTTTTTTTACCCCCAAATGTTAGTTGTTCTTTTTAGTTATGACTCTTTTTATTAATACAGTAGCTTTAGTTTCCTTATAGTTAACTTTTACTTATTTTTACCCATCATTAAAACCCTTGACAGAAGTTGTGGATTTGTTTAACTACCTATGGAATAACTAAAAAAAACTAGTTACTTTCAATACTGATAAGTTTCATGATTGTCTTTTATTTTTATTTTTTAAAAATTTATTATCTATATTTTTTCATAATGTTTGAGGCTAGAAATTGGTGGATCAGTAAAACAATAAAACTATTTATCTATTTTAAAAGAATTCTACAGTTTACAGCTTTCTAACAAAGTTCCTTGGTTTTTGAATATTTGCTTATCTAATGTTTATAGCCACTGGATGGGTGTGGCAGTAAAATGTGCTTACTGTTTTTAGGCTTTCTTAATGATAAACTGATTGAAACTTTACTTCTTTTTTGAGTTGCAAAAGCTTTAATTCTGTATGCTTTTTGAGTCTTGAAATGTATATGTAAAGGTGCCAGAAAGTTCTGAACCTTAAGACAGGAATAACCTAGAGCCATGAAACATTTATGCTTTTACTCTGCAGTTTAACATACTTAGTATATACTTTCTTATGTTTATCCCTTCCCCCAAAAAATTAAAGGGAAAAAAAAAAAACAATTTCATTTGTTGGTCAGAACTTTTCAGCACTCACCTTATATTTATTTTTAAAAAAGCCAACTAGAATATCTCTCACTTTGAAAGAAAGCTATATATATATATATATATACAAGTTAGTGTTTGCCAATGGCCCAGGTGACCTGGGTTCAATCTCGAGTCAAGTCATATCAAAGACTAAAAAAAATGGTACTTGATGCTTCCTTGCTTAACACTCAGCATTATAAGGTAGGGATCAATGGTAAAGTGGGTCAATCCTGGGCAAGGAGTAGTGCCCTCCCCTACATCTTGGTGTAGTAGCTATTGAAAAGGGAGCCTTTGAGTAACCCTCTACTGTGGTCGCCAACTTTAATTTATATATATATATATATATACACGCACACACACTAAGAGGAGTCAAGTTTTGCAAGATTTCGGTAATATGAGGCACAATTCAGCAACTCTGGATGCTTTTGGCAAGGTTGTGAAGGTGATGAACTATACTGGACTGAGTGATACTGTGCTCACCTGATAGACTCCAAGTTTGCCTATATGGCTTGGAGCATGGTCTTAGAATCCATGGTTTTAGGCCTACCTTAACCTAGCCTGATTGAGGTTTTTGCAACCTGAGCAAAATTTCTTGATCCATCTATTTACCATACTGTAATCAACTGTGCCTTCACCTATTACACAACAAAGGTTTTTGGTTGCTTCTGTAGTGTTGTGGCCTAGTTCGAACTCGTAAAGCATTTTCTAAATTCCTAAATTAGACAATATTGCACATTCATCTATGCAACTTTCAAATCACACTTGGACTGAACAAATGCACTTGTCAGTGCATCAACTATTCCAGGTACCGTCCTCAGCTTGAACTGCCTCAGTCATGAGATGTACCATAAACTAGCATGTAAGAAAATATTGCTAAACTTTAGACTTACCCTAGTGTGTGTATGAATGAATGTGTGTGTGTGTGTGTGTATATATATATATATATATATATATATATATAATATTGCAAACTGCATTATTATAATTTATAGGTACGCTAAAACATAGTGTAGGTAAAAATAGGAAAATATTTTAGGTACTTTTACCAAAGTTGTAAAAAAAAAAATGAAAATTGTCAAACTGAATTTACATTAATTTTAATTAGACTGTATACAACTTTAAAAAAAAAACAGCTTTAATTATTCTGCTGTGCTTTTGTATAGAAACTTACAGATGTTATGATCCATGCAATTGTCTTTCTAGTGAATAATTGTTTTATTTCGACTCTTTGTATTTACTAGATAATTGGTATTTTCATTCTTTTGAAACTGAATTAAAGAGTTAATGAATATTTTTGTCTGTAACTTAGAGGAACTTATCTTTTTATATTTATACAAAAGTTTAGTAATATGGATGGTGAATAATTTCTTCCTACTTCAAAATACTATCTTATGCATATTCTGAATAGATATCTTATACACACAAATCTTCACTTATATATAACATCTTGTCAAATTTGTTCAATAACTGGTTTGAATTGGTAGGCAGTCTGTGGATAACCAATTATGGAGTGATCACCTTGTTAAAGAAGGGTAAGCATGATAATTATGGAGTAGTTAGAATATCCTAACTCTGTTGAATACAGAATTAATGATTTGGGCCAAGATCCTGACGAACTGTTTTCATGTGGTTGTTGGTTGGTTACTTGGACTTGAATAAACCAAGTGCCTTGAAAGAGGTAAAACCAATCCAAGATAATTTGGATTTGCTACACACAAAGACAATAGCGTACCCTTGTTCAGTTTAGATCTTTTCCGGGTGTTTGATAGTGAATTATTGGTTCTTGGCAATTGGACTGTGGTGCAGAGGAATGGAATGTAATAAGAACTTTTGGAGACTTCATGGACAGTTCATCAAGGCTGTCTTTTGTTATATATACTTTGTCTTCATGCTGTAAACTTATGCATAGAAGCGACTTATCTGGTTATGCTAACATTTTCCACCAAATGCTTTGCAGAATGTCTTACCTTAAGACTGAATATCAGTTCTCAAATGCATGCTCTTTTGGTTTTCGATGGAAGGTAAGCCATTGATTTGCTGACAAATCTGTATCTAAAGACTGAAACAGAAACTTAGGAATGCCATTTTTGATAAGATCAAGATGCTTTGAAATTGACTTCTATCAAATATTAGGAATTCTTGAGGAGCAGAACATTGCAGTAGCCTTCTCTAGCCTCAGCTTGGCTTTTATTCCAACTTAGGTCAAGCACTGTTGTAGACCTGATTTGAGATATGGTTACTTGTTGAATGTTGTAAAGTGTTGTCTAAGATTCCTTGGTTCAATGACCTTTCATGAGTGAGATGTTATCAGTATAATGAGGTGGGAGGATTGCTTCAGATTTGCTAAGTTTGTTGGCTGATGAATTCTTTTTGGTATGGCGTATTTTAACTGTTTTCTTTCACTTGTTGGCTAGCTTAAGAGTATGCTGCTTCTTAATAAATTACGATTTGTGTGTTGGTTGAAACAGCTGAGCACTTTTTTTTTTTTTTTTTTTTTCTCCATTCTGGCAGAGTCTGCCCACTATAGGACTACATTCATGATTAGCTTGCATAGTGCTCAATTGGTTTCTGTCTCTTGATGTTGCAGCAATTTATTGTCACTAGGAGGATAAACAGATGTTATTTCTTGCATTGATATCTTTAGCTTGAATGGTAGTGTAGAGAAGGTGAATTCATAAGAATGAATCTTTGTCATGATATAAACTGTTATTTTAAAAATCAGTTTATGGTAAAGATTAGATGTAATAAGGAATGATTGCATCCCATCTGTTCCTGCAAAAGATGGATAAAAGCTACAAGCTTATTTTGCATGAAAGGGGCCAGAAACAGCAATTGGCTCTTCTAGAACTGTGTTGGGAGGAGAGATTCCTTTTGGTAACCATCTCTGGTCAAGGTAGTTAATAATTTTTTGTCAGTTGTGCGAGTAAAGTATCTGTACACTTCATATTGTTTTTTTTTTTTTTTTTAAGATTGCTATCTCACTTGCAGTTTTTATCACTATTGTTTCATCTTGTACAGATCACCTTTCTCAATCTCTAACCAGTAGTTATTTTTTTCTTTTGAATGTGAGTCTCTTTCTGGTAAAAAGAGTATGGTTTATTGCTCCTCACCAAGTGAAGACATCTGTCATTCTTTCCAGAGTATGAGTGTCACCCTTTCTTTTCATTCTTAAACAATTGAGTTTTATACCCTATCTCATAATCACATTCATTGTAAAATATATTATGAATTGTTCATAAGTTATAGTGCAGCCCTTAGAGTAAATGTTAATATGATGGATGAAATGGGGTATGAATTCTTGTAGTTAAAAGAATAATGTAGTATGAGTGGGTCACAAAAGAAACTAGTTAAGATGAGAATAGTGAAGACCAACTTTTCTCTTTTGGCTATGTGCCATAGGTGTAAATATAGCAGAAGAATAAAACCATCTGTTAATATTGTAATACAGAGGGAAATTTATAAGACTATTTTCCAATTTATATAAAGCTATTTTCATATTCTTTGATCTTTTGATAGTTTTTTTTCCCTAATCTTTTCTACTTATCAGATTTTTGGTTGGTGCTCTGCTGGATGTTTTTGTTCATATCATTTCTGAAAATGAAGGGAGTTGCTTGGTGTGGTACCCATATTCTTTTCAATTATCATGTTACAGATTAGATGCAACCCTAGAAGAGTACTTGAGCTCTCTTTGTCAGCTATTGTGGCATGTCAGTGATAAGACTAAGATACCTGGTCTTGAATTAGTTCAAGCATAGGCAGATTCATGTCAAAGTGATTAATATAAAATGAATTAATGTTTGAATGTTGATTCTATTTTTCCATGTAGATAATCAATATACCACCTCAAACAGCTTTTTGATAAAATGCCAATATTCTTTAGACAGTTTAAAAAATTTTTTTTTTTATAGCAATATTGCTTCAGTAGTATGGAAAGTTTCTTTTTATCATATTCTCACTACTACTATTAGATTGGTCATTACCAGTTACCTTTTACATTAAATAAAGGAATTTATTAATTACTGCAATAATCAGTGGATAACTGGAATTTATATTTCAGAAGTCTTTGTAAATATCTTCAAAATTTAGTAACTCATTTTCCATTTACCTATGAATTCATTTTTAACTTGTATTAAGTGAAATTTACATGGACTATATGAGTTTAGAGTAATTTCTACAATGAAAAAAGAAAAAAAACTATTTTTCTGTACTTTTGGATTCATATAATGACTGTAACTTTTAGTGCCTAAGATTGATGAATCTTGTCTATTTTCATGTGGCAGAACCCCCACCCCAATATTCTATTAAAATAGATAGGCTATGCATATTGAATATTTTAGACTTTACATCATCATAATACAAGCTATACAAACTTTGTGTAATGCTGTAAACCCCCCCCCACAAGTAGTCCATTTGCAAATATTAACTGCTTGCAATAGTGCTTCTGAAATTCATAATATATCAAATATAAAAGATTTACTTTGTAGTTTCTTTAAAAACAAAAACAAAAAGCATATTCCCCCTCCTTTCAAAAATCTGATGCTGTTCTGATATTAGGCTGGTGCTCTATAATTTTTTTTTTTTTTTTTTTTAATTCAATCAATTTTGAACTGCCTCTTCAGCATGAAGAAGGAATCTTGAAGGATGAGTCAGCCACCATTGATAGTATGCATATTTGTTTATTTTTTCCCTTTTAGCTTTATAGATTTTAATCTTTAAGATGTGTAATTCTTAAATAATTTGCAGTAAGTTTTTCTGTTTTGAGTCTCTTTAATAGAATTGAAAACTTTGATTAGTAATTGGAAAATATGACAAAATGTGATTGATAACTCTAAAATAAAACAAATTATTTGAAGTTCTACAGTAAAACCAGCAAGTTGAACTTAAATGAATAGTTTATTCTTGAAAGTAATAAAACTAAATCTTTGTGGTATTTGTTCAACATTTACTAAGGATAATGAAAATTTCACTTGTTGCTAAGTAGTAAGACAAGAAGGAAAAATTTACTTAAAGGATCTTTTATACTGTAGAAATATATTAGGTGAGTCATTTTGGGCTTAACAAAAAGGACAAATTTTTAGTTTATAGACAAACTTAATTACTAATTCTTGTAATCATCTTCATAAGGAAAACGATAATCAAAAGTAAATGCAGGTGAAAACTAATTTCTCTTAATAAGGAAAAAGATATGCTGTTATTTATTTCTATTTTTTGTGATAATATAATTTTGCTGCTTGACAAATTATAAAAAAAATCTAAATGACATAGAAGATTTATCATCACTTTAATATGACCATAAATTAATCACCTTCTCTAAACATTCATAGACTACACACATGCACAAAACACATTTTGGCTACATTCATAGCATATAGTATATTTCACTCTTGTAGGAAAGTATCACCATCTATAAAATTGGTAATGTTGGAATATATAAGAAATGATTATTATACAAGTGTTAATATTTGTTGGGAAGTTGGGGAAATTAGTCAGACTACTTATAATAGAAAGATGCATTTTTTGTAAATTGTTGGTTGTCAGTTTCTTTTTGCTGGGAAAATGTTTCACTGGTATCATTGAACAGTAGAATTGAACCAATCTTTGCTGAATATATTTAGTCAAAGTTTGTGCAGTTTATTAAGTAAAAACAAGACATTTTGTATTAACATTTAAGCTATATATTTACTGTTTTGTTCCACTAGCTTCTGTTTACTTTCAAGCTGCTTTATAGTTTAATCCTTATATAGGTTTTTACCTCTTACAGCAAAGAATTGCAAAAGATGCTTTTCACAGTTTCCCTGGAAAGAAAAAGAATTTTTTTTTCACTGAAAGAATCTCTAAGTACTAGAATAGTTACCCAAAGGTACAATATTTGAGGAACATGTCAGATGAGTAAAAATTTCTCTTGAGCTTACCAAAGAAACATTCAATAATTCTAGATACTTTTCTCAATTGGTTTATTTGGTAGCAGTATTTGAATCCTTCATTCGGTTCTTATTAAGGAGTTTATTGTAGAGGGCTCCTTTCCAATCTCAATGATTTTCATCATTTGATTTTTGGATATTTTGAATTTGTTGGCTATTTTCCACATTGGATATCAATGTCTTGATTTGATCAATATCAACAATAACTGGGTCTACCTGATTGTGCAGAGCATCTGTTCAACAAGAAATCTTTGATATTTTCAGTTATTCCCAATGCCTCCACTAAAAACAGTACAAGTCCTATTTTGTATTAGACTTGAATCTTTACCTTTTTCAAATAAATGTATAATGTACTGAAAAATGATTTTCTACCTTCAGTGTTTGAATCAATAAACAAAAATGTTTATTTTGACAATTTACAAATACACTATCACAATAAAATAAAATTAGCTTTTTGAATGAAATTAATTCAAACTAAACTTTACTCATATTGTCTAACAAAAAATAGAACTTATTTGGCCAACCCGGTAAGTTATAATAATTTTGTGTCAGTATGTCAGAAGTTAGAATGAGAAATGTACGCTTAGCATAATGATTGTTGTAGGAAATGAAATCTGTGATCCTAGTTCAAATCCTGAATGGGGCTCTTTCACTTTGTGCTAATGCTCTTAGGCATTAATCAATCTATTCTCTTCCTCTCAGCTGTTGATAGGGAAAATTGGGTTCTTTAGCAGTGGTAAGGCAACTAGTTTAGGAGAAGAAAACTTTGAATTCAAACCTGCTGTAGTTTGCTTAAAAATTGACTCTGTATTACATCTAGCTCCTGGCAGAGGGGTTGGGTGATTACTTAAAATGAGAAATGTACATTGTGTACATATACAGTTGTATATTCTTAAAGTGAAAAAAAAAAGTGCTTTATCTTCATTGTTTACTTTCAAACTTGGTATTGTTGGATAGAGTAAATCAATTAGACAAGATTGGCTAAAAATAAATTTCTGTAAATTCATGATATACTATATTTTAACAAACTTTACATATTATTTTGCATATTAAATCAGAAGTGTTTTCAAATTTCATTGATATGTAAAAGCTTTCAAAATATACTGAGTCTGTATTCAATGAGAAGTGAAAAGCTGACCTGTGCAGAAAGCTTTCACTTACACTGCAATCTTTGAAAATAGTTGAATTTCTAGTATTGCCTCATGTAAATATCGTTGAATTTTATGGTAAGTTTTGTTGGCTCTTATCCAATAAGAAATACATGAATTTGGTTTCTATAATGTGCCATGCCATGAGCACCTATGATTGAATGAATAGGTTTTAAAGTAAAGTTTTTTAAATTTTTTAAAGAATTATTTTGATAAAAAAGTGGCACTGGGAGCTACCAAAAAGAACTTAAGAGATTAGATGTATCCCTCCAAATTTAAGAGTTTTATATTAGTTTCTACTATCGAACTTTTAAGTAGATCAAGTGGTTTTAATTTATCTTCTCTGTTTATAACTGTATAGTTTTACTATTTGTTTTTGGGTGTGAAATCATAAGCAATAAATCTGACTTTGAATTGCATGACAAACGTGTGGTTTGCGAAGAGGGAACTTTTAAAATTTGTTTAAATGCTCCCAAATTGGAATGTAATTTTGTGAGACTTGTTTTCAAGGTAAGTGGTGCTGCTCATAATAGCTTTTTATTACTTGTAGTAACAGGTTCTTGACATCACACATCAAAAAGTTGTTGACTAGAAGCAATCAAATGAACATTTTGGTTCTTAAAGACACTTTTAGTGCCAAAAATGTAATACTTAACAAACCCCTTAAGAATTGGTGAAAATGTCTTGTAGAATGTAAGTAAATAATTATCTATACACTGTAGCTAATTTATTCAGTTATAAATAAATCCTGCTTTGAAGCATTGAGTAATACATTAAAAATGTCTGCCTCATGAAGTTGACACTTAAGTGGAGAAAAAAAGTTACATCAATTGAATTACAAGACTTGCAAATGAGTAAATTTACACAATGCTTAGCAGAAAGAAAAATTATACATGGCTTATGGTCAAGTCATATTGAAAGCCCTGATTCTCACCAGATCACTGAAGTTAAACAGTGATGAACTTGTTTAGTACTTCAATGAGTAAGCAACCTGTGAGCTGACTAAAGAAAGGTTAGTAAATAAGAAAAATTATACAGGCTGACTCTGGAAGAATTTTAAAGGATATTTTAAAATAAATTATTGGAACAATGTCACATGATATTTTAATCTTATTCATCTAAAGGAACCAAATTTTAAATAATATGAAACTTATCAGTTTCTGACACTAACTTATCTAAAACACTTATAAAAGTTTTTTTCTGCTTTCCAACGAGGTCAAATTTGTGGATATAAAATATGAAGGTTTTATTTTTCTTAAAAGTGAATTACAAAATGGTTTTCAAAATCAGATCCACTTGATTTGCACAAAGTTGCATGGTTTCATGTATTTCTCTCTAAAACTGTTGAAAGCCCAGTCAGCTGGAGCTGTAGAATATGCCAACTGCATCTCTGCAGAGGGGATAAGACTCCTCCAATGAGTATCCTATGACACAAAACCATCTGATAGTGTGGCTCCAGTCTTAGATCTTTGGGGAATGTGGAGTACCCCTTCATTGCTATTGCTCCCAGATCCACTCTGATCTGGAGTGGTAGCACCTGATAGGGTCTTATCTATGGGTCAAATAGAGCTGTTTGACATTTAAATTGTGTGCAAACAAAGGATTTATTTTAAATTGAATTGTTAGAAATGGAACTGTTGATCATTTAACTGTGTGTAAACAAATGATGTTTTATCGAATTGTTAGTGATACATACCGATACTTGAAATCATTGAACTAGGTGCAAAAAAATGAGTAATGTTGAATAGAATTATTTGTGCTAAATAGCAATACTTGAAACTCTTTAACTGTGTGCTTAAGTTGAATTATTGCTATTACATAGTAATACTTGAACTATTTGACTTTGCAAATGAATGAATTGTGTTGACTAGAATTAGTGTTAAATACCGATACTTGTGACCGCTTCACTGTCTGAACTAATGATTAAGATTGAATAGAATTATTAGTGTTAGATGGCAATAATTGCAACCATTTTACCGTGTAGAAATAACAATACTAGTGTGCAAACAGATTAGTTCTCATTTAAAAATGAAATTACCTACAAACTATTGATTTTTTTTATAAATCACAACTGTATATTCATTTAAATGTGTACAAAGAAATGACTGTTAAATTGTTAATGTTGCATAGCAATACTTGAAACTATTTAATTTTGTATAAACAAATGATTAATAGTAAATAAAATTTTGTATGAGATAGAAATACTTGAAATCATTTAACTGAATTCAAAAAAAGAGCTCAGGCTTATTTAAAAATCTTATCAACTAAATGTTTACAAATCATATTTTATATATAAACATTACTTGGCGTTAAATAACCTCCAAGGGTTGATATGCCATAAAAACAAACACTAATACTGTTGATTTGCCAGCAGTTATGATTTCTAGTAACTTATTTAATGATAATTGGCAATCATACATCTTCAATCAATCCTCTTCAATACAAATAATTTGTACACATTATAGTTTAAAGTATTCCTAATACTAATAAGTTGTATAATCTCAATCGGATCTATGAATTCTTATGGGTACTACCATTCTGGGTCAGTGGACCTGGGAGTAATGGCAATTAAGGGATGATTCTATATTCCAAAGAGTTTCAGAATTGGTGTTGTTCTAAGAGATAAGTCTTTTAGATATTAACAACTAAGGAAAAAAACATTACAAATTTACAGGCATAAGAATGTAGTCCTTTTGATTGGCTATTAAAACAATAGAATATTCTTATAGCATTTTATTAAAAAATCAGAAGAAAAATCTGTTTAGGATATTCTAATGAACAGGTCATCAGTAATCTTGTCTTATAATCATTAGTTTTGAAACCTTGAATATAATTCCTGCATCAATGCTCTTATGAATAAAGTTTTAACTCTGTTTTGTTAATCTTTTGGAATGGTGTAAAAAAAAAAAATGTCTGTAATTTATGGTAAAATCTCAAAAGAAATGCTTGCTAGCAATCATCATCATTATATCGCGCTGGTAGCACGGATATCCATGACCCTCTCTCGCCACTCCTCCCTATCGTTCATCGCCCTAGGTAGGTCTTCAGGACAGCATCCCGTTTGGTACATTTTAATATAATATTTTGCATGTAATTATGAGAGTGGGTTTAAAATAAAAAAAAAAAAATACCGTATCAATAATAATGTTAAGCAATTTGTTGATTGCAAGGAATTGTTGATCATGAATTTCCATTGGGTGGATTAGGGTTAAGTTTTTGTTTGTTATGAACTTGATAAGCCTTTTTATTTTATTTATTTTTATGTATTTTGTGAAATTAATATTGTAATCAAAATAGTACAATCGTTTAATCAGTTTGTGATATTTATTTCTAATTCAGATTCTCTTGTGGTGCCTCATTATTTTTTCTTTCTTTAGATAAGAAGAAACTTCTAAGAAAGTGGGACCATTCATACCTTATTGATATTTTTTTTCCTTTCTCAGATGAGTTAAGCAGAAAATGTTATTGTTGTTCCATTTAGACCAAGTGTTTAATCAACATAAATGGCCTAGTCGGCTGGGGCTGCAGAATACATCGCTGCAGAGGGATAAGACTCCTCAACAAGTGTCCTGGATATGATACTAAACAAACTGATGGTGAGGCTCCAGTAATGCTGGAGCTTTGGGGAATGTGGAATATCCCTTCATTGCCATTGCTCCCAGGTCCACTCTGGCTTGGAATAGTAGCACTTGATAGGGACCTAGCTATGGGTCAAATAAAACTGTTTGACAGTTAAACTGTGTACTAACAATTGACTTAGGAGGCTTAACTGAATTGTTTGAAATAGAACTGTTTAATCATTTAACTGTTTGTAAACAAATGACTGATGTTTAATTGAATTGTTAGTGATGCATAGCAATACTTGGAACTATCTAACTTTGTTGACTTTTGCTAAACTGAATTGTTTGAAATAAAACTGATCATTTAACTGTGTAAATAAATGACTGATGTTTAATTGGATTATTAGTGTTAAATAGTAAAACTTGAAAACATTTAACGGTGGAAAAAAAATGAGCTCAGGCTTGTTTAAAAATGTTATCTACAAAATGTTTAGAAATCATATATTCAATGTATATGTATAAAAAGGATTTAGTATTAAATAACCTACGATGGTTGATATGCCATAAAACTAAAGCAAACCAAAATAATCAGCATAAAATATAAGTAAAGTTGGCGACCTTAGTCAAGGGTGACCCTAAAGCTCCCTTTTCAATAACTACTACACCGAGGTGTAGAGGAGGGTGTTACTCCATTCCTAGGATTGCTCTACTTTACCCTTGATCCTCACCTTATAGTGCTGAGTGCTTAACAAGGTGGCATCAAGTACCATTTTTTAAATTCTTTCGTATGACTTGATCTGGGATTGAACCCGGACCATTGGCAAACATTTTACTCATTAGGCCAATGGCAAAGAATATTTTGAGAATATATTGCTGTTGATGTATATATGTGGATTTCTCATTTTAAGTTCCACAAAATTTAAATTATTAAATCTTACTGGGTTGGTAAATTCTATTTTTCTGTTAGACAGTTTGAGTAAGGTTTAGTTTGAATTAATTTCATTCAAAAAGCTAATTTTATTTTATTGTGATAGTGTATTTGTAAATTGTCAGAATTAAGCATGTTTTTGTTTATTGATTCTAACATTGAAGGTAGAAAAATCAACATTTTTTGGTATATTATACGTTTATTTGAAAAAGGTAAAAAATTCAAGTCTAATACAAAATAGGACTTGTACTGTTTTTAGTGGAGGTATTGTGAATAACTGAAAATATCAAAGATTTCTTGTTGAACAGATGCTCTGCACAATCAGGTAGACCCAGTTATTGTTGATATTGATCAAATCAAGACATCTCATGATTATAAATTTAAATTCTGTTTAAAAGATATTTAAAAGTATTTTCCTTAAAACATTTTATGACCAAACATTTAGTATTTTTATAATTTGTTTACATTAGTATTTTAGAGATCCAGTCGAATTTTCTTGTGTCGTGTCAGTGTAGAAAAATAACTTATTAAACTAAAATTTTTATAAGTTCTTTGTATTTTGAGTGCTGAGTTTGACCCTCTGTACCAAAGAAAGTATTCAAAACAAAGTATGCTATGTTCCATTTCTAGTGTAACTTCTACTTTGTCCTATTAGTCTACTGCTACTATATGCATAACAACCAGAACAGATGGGCACTACTAGTTTTAAAATACCTTAGGCCTGTTGAATGATGAAATGTCAATTTTTTCTCGTAAACAGTTTAAGAATTTTTATTTGTTATATTTGTGGCTGCCTTTTTGTGTCTAAGTGATTATTTCATATATAATCTAAAACTCTGAAGGTATTAACAAAATATTAAAACTCCTGAATAAACAAAATAGAAAAGCTTTTCATTAACATTGTCTAAAATATTAAGGTTTATATATAATTTTTGAAATATCTATTTTTGCTTTTATTGTAAGTTTTTCTGACATTTCTTGTGAATCTGAAAATTTAGGAAGGTTCCAAAAAAGGAAAAAGCTATTAATTTTACAAAGCTTTGCCTTCAATTACAATAGTATTCAATATTTTCTCTTTAGAGAATGACATAGTTGCTGGTAAAATATTTTTTTAAATCCTGAAAAATAAATTATATTTGATGTATTTAAAAAATATTCTTTATATTACTTTTATTAGTACCTTGATGGGCAAAATATTTTTAATATAGTACGTCATTAGTTTTGAGATTTTTGTTTATTTATATACTTAGAAAAATAACTAAAATGATAAAACTGTTAGATTGTGGTGCTAACAGCAATTTTGGGGCTGGCAGTAGCAGCCATTAAATGTTGTTCCAGAGTCTTTAAGCAAATGGTGGTTGTAGTTATTCCTGATATCATCCTATTCTCTCTTAGAGATTGCTGAATTTAATCATGTTTTCAATTTTGCTCACCTCTTCCCTGACTAACTCCATTATTAAATGTTTATTAACAGTGGCAATTGAAGTAGCAGAATGAGTTTTAAGAAAAAATCCTTTTTGTGACTGAAATTTTTTTTTTCTCTACTGCTTTATGACTCCCCTGCCTCCAAGAAAACTCCTTTCACATATCTCTTGGTGTCCTTATCATTTGAAGTAATTTTCACTCTAAAAGGAATATCATTGTCATTTATAGGTGTGTGTTCATGTTAGTCTAAGATATTAAGGTCTAACTTTTTTCTTTGTTTAATTTGAAGATGGCTGAGTAAAGGCAACTTGTAATTATTTAAAAATCTTTAAATTAAGGAGAGAGGAGATAAAAAAGGAAATTCCATTCCAGGGATAGATGGCCACATTAATATTTCTCATTCACAATGCAAGCACCCACAACTCATTTTTTATAATTAAAAAAAAAAAAAAATGATAGTAATTCTAATCATCTAGGCATTAAAAAGTGCATTCTTCTGAGGAACAGCTCCATTTCATTAAATCTGTGAAATAAAAGAATTGTCTAATCTTTTAACTGCAATTAGAGAATTTCCTTGAAAGGATCCATTTCTTTATTTTATCCTGCCAGACATGGTAGTCAGATTCCTTTCTGTGACAGATGACTGGGTGCTTAGGATTTTATTGATTTCTGTAGAAGAGCTTCATGTTTTTCAGATTTATATAGTCTGGCAGGATGTGCTAATATTTAGAGGTGCCTAACTAATGGTTGGATCTAATAAATTTCAGGCTATGGCTAACCTTATTACTTATATGATGTCTCCAAGAAAATGGATTAAAAAGAAAAAAAAATATTAAAATGTTTTCTCAGTATGAGAATTTTTTGTAATTCTTTTGATATCGATTTCTTAATCTTAATACTTAAAAGAAAAGATTTATAGCTCTAATTCTATTGTTCTTGTTTGACTAATTAGCAGTATATTGTATAATTTAAAAAAAAACAACAAAAAACTGATTAGATTTATTTTTGCATGTTTTAAATGTTGTTTTAAATCAATAAAAATCTTTCATCTTATAGAACACTGGTATGTGGGAAAAAGTTGTTTCTCTATTATCCATAATTTACGAAGAAAAGAATTTTGCTATATTACTTAGAACAAATATATTTTTTGATAAATGAAAAAGATATCAGCATAGGACATTTTTTTTTTCCTATTTTTTTGATAAAATTATCCAGAATCCTTTTAATCAGAAAAATGTTTCTGTGGAAAATTCAGTAATTTCATTTTATAATATAAAATAGTAACCATATCATTCAAAATCAAATTATTCCTGTTAATCTTGTTGGGTCTGGATTTTTTTTTTTTTTTTTTAGAAAACATAATTAGAAACAAATTAAAAAATTTTTTTTTTTAATTACATATATTTTAACAAATAATGTTATCAAGTTTTTTTCTTTTTAGAAAATTTCATGATTACAGAAAAGCTACTAGACTAATACACACACACACACACACAAATGCAGTGTTTAAAAAAAAATTGTTTCATTTGAGATGGAAGGGCTTCAGAAAAATTAATTTTTTAATTTTTTTTTTTTATATGATAACTTGACTAATTCTTGTTCAGATGATCTCAAATTTTAATAGCATGTGTAGAAACAACTAAAAATTCTATGTTTAAATGCTTTTTCTCTTCCAGTAAATCACATTTCTATATTTGGAAAAAAAAAAATTAAGCATAGAATTTTTTGTTTCTACATATACAGTTAAAAATTAAGATCATTGGTCAAGTTATTAGATCATGAAATGATGTAAATTTTTTAAAATGCCCTGTATAATAAATACCAGAGATTTGATAGTTTTTAAACAATGTCAATAGAATTATTATTCCAACAAACTTTTTGTATTAAGGTAAATAAAGATCAAATTACAGTAATTAGAATAAAAAGGGTTCAGTGATGTCTCGGATATCTGAAATAAAATTGCAGTAAAAGTTAATTGAAATATGTTTCTTATTCAATCACTTGATTTGTCCCGAGGCTAACTTTTCTTTAAACACCTGACATTCTTTGATTAAAATCATTAAAAAAGGTTCTGAATTTATATTTTCATGCAAATGATTTTCTGATTACATAATTTCAGTAGATTCAACACCTTAGTAGTAATATTCTTTTTAAATGAAGCCTTGTCAATCATAAATTTTTGATAAAACACAAGATGAAAGAAATATTTAACTCTCAGATCATCATTCTACTATTGTTAGTTGCATTACATATTGGCTCTTCACTCAGTGTTTCTATTGCCCAGTTGGCTGGGGCAGTAGAATACAGACTTCACTGCAGAAGGGTAAGACCCACCCCCAACGAGTGTCCTGATATGACACAAAACAATCTGATGGTGAGGTTCCAGTAATGCTTGAGCTTTGGGGAATGTGGAGTACCTCTTCATTGCCATTGCTCCCAGGTTCGCTATGGCCCAGAGTGGTACCACCTATCTATGGGTCAAATAGAACTAAACTGCATACTTATGCTAAACTGAATTACTTGAAATAGAACTGTTTTGACATTTAAACTGCCTACTTTTGCTAAAATGAATTGTTTGAAATAGAACTATTTTGACATATAACTGTGTGTAGACAAAAACTATACTGATACTAAACTGAATTGTTTGAATTAGAAATGCTTGACTAAACTGAATATCTTGAAATAGAAATGTTTTTGACAAACTATACTCATGCCAAACTGAATTGTTTGAAATAGAACTGATTATTTGTATAAAAATGGATTTGGCGTTAAATAACCTACAAAGGTTGATATGCCATAAAACCTAAACAACCAACTATCAGTGTTTCTATTCCATTTTTATTACTTTCTCTCTCATGGCATCATTCATACTTGCCTTATGGGATTTATTGATAATGATATGTGAAATATCGTTAGTTTCAGTATTTTCTGTATGGTTCTTTGGTAATTTCAGTGATTTTATTCCAGAGACATTCAGCTTCCTTCTTCTTCAATATACAGTTATGCTGGATTTTATTATCTTATTCTGAAATATGGCTTTCTGATGCCTTTAGCTAGCAATTTAGGTTCATCAGATGTTCCTGAAAAACTGCAAATAGTGAAATGTACACTTATCAGAACAATCCTTAGAAAATATACTCTGCACAACCATCTCAAAAGTTAGATGTCTATCCCCATGCAACTAAAATGAACACAAATTATATGTATATTTTATTGGCAGTGTAGCATAAAATACAAAAGTAAAACTTGCTATCCTTCAAAATAAAACTAAAAATATTATGGAAGGTTAAAGTGATTTTGCTATGAACTTTTTATTTATTCATTTTTATCAAATTTGACTTTCTGAATTATAGTTTTTATCTGCAAAATTCTTCATTTGATTTTGTCATGGGTATGACCCATACCTGCATCTGGTGATGAGGTTCCAGTTCTAAGGAGTGTGGAATACCTCTTCATTCCCATTACTTCCAGGTTCACTGTGACCTGGAGTGGTAGAACCTGTTAGGATCCCATCTATGAGTTAAATAGACTGGTTTAAAAATTAATTGTATTCAATGGACCATTTGCAAAAAAACCTAAAGAAACAACTATTCAAAAATGTAAATATAAACTAATAATGAATGCAATTTCCTAACCTCCAGGCATAAAATAAACTTTGATGGGTTGACAATGCTGTTAAAGTTAATCTTCAGTTGATTTATAAACTAATCAGCAAACAATTAATGGTTTATATTAAATGAATTTCTTTTTTCTCAATTTATATATTCATCTTAAGGCTGTCTTATAACTGAATTTGAAATGTTTTACCAATCTGAGAAAGCAAATTCTGAACTTCTCATGATGTTGGTTGCTCTCGACAAGAATATCCATATACAAAAGCCTCATTTTGTCTTGTTACAAATATCTACTCTCTCAATGAATCTTTTTATAAATTTAAAAAGATGAAAGATAACAAGGTTTGTAATCTGGCTGTATATATATTAAAACAAACCCGTCTTATTCTAAGCCTTATCTCCAAATGTTGTAGAGAATGGTGACTAAGTTCTAGTTTAAGATATTATTTCTCTCTTGTATTCTATTATCTAATTTCAAATAATTTTATTTGTAAATTTAATGCAACTCTCAGTACAGTGACAAATTACACTCTACCCTCATCTTACCCAGTTGGCTGGTGCTGTAGAATACACAGATTTCTCTGCAGAGGGGGTAACCCCTACCCTCAACAAGTGTGCTGGATATGACACTAAACAATCTGATGATGAGGTTCCAGTAATGTTGGAGCTTTGGGGAATGCAGAGTACCTCTTCATTGCCATCACTCTCAAACTGTGTTAGTTGAGATGGGACTGTTTGATATTTAAACTGCGTACTTATGCTAAACTGAATTGTTTGAAATAAAACTGTTTTTACATTTAATCAGGGTATTGCCCAGTTGGCTGGGGCTGTAGAATGCACTGACTGCTTTTCTGCAGAGGGGTAAGACCCCCTCCCCAACGAGTATACCAGATATGACACTAAATTATCTGATTGTGAGGTTCCAGTAATGCTGGAGCTTTGGGGAATGTGGAGTACCCCTTCATTTCCATCACTCCCAAGTCCACTCTGGCCCAAAGTGGTATCACTGGAAAGGTCCTATCTATAGGTGAAATAGAACTAAACTGTGTACTTATGCTAAACCAAATTGCTTGAAATAGGACTGTTTTTGTATGCTAAACTGAATTGTTTGAAACAGAACTGTTTATTTGTATAAAAATGGATTTGGCATTACATAACCTACAAAGGTTGGTATGCCATAAAACCCAAACAAACATCTACCCTCATCTCAGTGTAATATCTCTTACATAAAAGTTTAAAATGGAAAATAACTTTAGTTAATAGACAACTATTTGCTTTCATCAAAAGCTCTGTTGATTTTTTTTCTTTTAACAACAATGCAATATGATCCATATTTATATAATTGTTATGCCATAATTTAAAAGATTATCTTAATATTTAAATTTCTTTTTTATGTACTTGTATTATTCACAATTTTTATTTTAATTTTTAAATGCTTATTTTTAAAGGAATTTCCACTATACTTTGTGATATGGTTAATAAAATGAATTTAAATTATTTTACTTCATTTTTATTTATTCATTTTAGACAGAGTAAATATGTTAAATTGCATTACTCAATAGTGGCTGGAGTTATGACTTTTGAATAAGATTGGTGAATTCATTATTTCACAGGTAGTATAGAACTGTTGTGGAAAAACACAGTGGTATGATTGAAAGCTTTTGAACCCAAGGTTAATATGACATCACAATTCTCATTGGATGGTTTCAATCAAGTGACTAAAACAGTTCTAAAAGTTAGAAATAAGTTAGTCAGTCAGTGAGAAATGCTTGACTTGAGCAGTTGAATACTTCATCTTGCTCACTGATTCCACATAGACTGCAATGAGTGATAAAAAGAAAAGTTGATAAGAAATGAAAGTTATATGTGCACAAAAAAGTGTGGTCACATTGTTATTCATCATCCCGGCTAAGAATTTAGAACAGTGGAAGATGACAACAGAAGATAATGAACAAGAACAAAGATGGTGACCAACAAGATAAGTGAAGTGAGGAGATGACTGGTGGTTGACAGTATCTATGTAATATATACCTTGAATAGATATGCAACAATGGCCACTAAACATTATGTGGATACTAATAAGACCATGGAAGCATGTTTTTTAGATTTTGAAAATTCAAAAACTTTTTAGTGAAAGGGTTTGATTTACAATGTAAGTATATTAAACAGGATCCTTAACTTTGTACCTGCTCAGTTGAATTAAATATTTGTTTTTGTTTAGATTAACTATATAAAATGGATATCTAGCTGAAAATTTCTTTGCCAGAAACCAATTGTACTTTTTTTCCTATGACTTTTTCCACTTTGAACCTTTCAATAACATTTATTAAAATATAAATCCTTAAAACATTGTTATGTTGTCTGTTTTTGTAACACAGATAACAAGCAAAAAAGAAGTGGAATGGAAAAATGTTTAATCCTGCCTATAGATCAATTATAGATTAGTTTTTCCAGAATCTCTGCCATGAGTGAGATATGACATAAGGTCAGTTTTTTAGTGGAGTTTAACAGGTTTGAATTCAGTGTTCTTTTTCCTAGATCAGTTGCCATACTCAAGGTAAAGAACCCTGTCTGCTCTACTATTTACCTATAGCTGCTGGGAGAACAGTTGGATTCATAAATTTCTTGTTGGTATTAGCTCTATGTAAAATGCAAATAGCCTCAACTACAATTTGCTTTATCAGTTTCTTACGACAATAACCATTACACTATAAGCACCTCCATCAACAGCTCTTATATTACAATTTCTAATACAAAGGATGTTAGAGGTATTAAATATTGAAGTTTTCATCATTTTATTAACATTTTTGGAAAGTGAGGTTACTTTTTTTTTTTTTTTTAAGAATAAAAATTTCTTACAGAACAGGTTACATTTAAGAACATAACCATTATTTTGCAATGGTAAAAATTTATTATAGATGGTTGAAAGAAGAGAAAATTGCCTACCTCAAAAAAAGATTCATGTCCTGTGCTTAATCTGCCAAAAGTAAAAATGAATCTTAGATACTTATCACTTATAGCTTGTAATTATGGTATTTTTTTTTTTTTTTTTTTTTTTTAACTTTCTAAACTGTTGTGGTCAGTTGCAAATTTTGTCTCGGTAAAAGTTGTTGCTTTTTTAATAGCTCAGAGTGTATTTTTCAGTTAGTGAGAGAGTAAGGTCATCATGCTTTGATTAGAAAATTACATTTTTTATCCCCCTTTCTTTTATTTTTTTATTTGCTTCTTGGACTTTTGACTCTGTTCTTTCCCTTTGGATTTGTGAATCTGGATTTGCTATCCTGACTTTTTACTAGGTACATTTATTAACACATAGACTATAAAACTTATGTTTTATTGTGGAAATCTGGCACTTTGAAAGAATTTTGAATGTTGAACTTTATTTTTAAAACAAGAAGTGTTCAATGATTTGAATGAAAAATTTGAAGGTGTTAAATACATTGAATAGATGCATGCCTATTTAAGGCTATAATTTGTAAACAAATGAAAATTACATAATTGAGTAAGATATTTTTTCTTTGGTCATTTACTACTGTCTAATGATAAAGTAAATATTAAGTTTTATATAACTACTCATTTGTTAATTATTTCAAATTCATTTTGAAAAGAGTGCATTCATAGTTTTGTTAAAGCATTATCTTATAATTTTTGTAATTTTTCAGCAGAATTCTGTTATAGCAAATGTTTTACTGAAAACCAAATAATTTTATTTAAGGACAATATCTGATCTCCCTCTTATTTAGTAATGATTATTGAAGAGTTTACAGCAAAATCTTAAATTTATTTGAAAGATAATGTTAAGAAATATTTAAATGTAAATTGACACTTTTATTTCAAAAGAAAATCAGTATTTAAAGCTTTGTCTATATTCAAGAATAAACTTACTATTCATATAGGCATCTCAATAGATTGAAATATTCAAGTCTGTAAATATATTTATCTTATTCATCACTCACTTTGAGCTTAACAGTCACCAAAGCTTGCCAATGTCAAATCCCTTCCTATTCAGAGAATTTATAAAATAATTGCAAAAAAAGTGAAGCATTCTATAATTAGCATTTTAAGTTATCTATTTTGAAAGATTATGATTGTGGGAACACAGCTACACTCTAAATTGGAAATTGATTTAAGAGCATTTTACTTGTATTGCACTAAAAATTTGATTATGATAGACCTTTTTTGTTGTTGAAAATCAGTTCGTCATATATATTCAAATGCAAACTATATTTCAATACAAACCACACTTTTTAAAATTTATACAGCAAGTAAAAAAATTTAGTTTTTGTGTAAAGATCGTTCTATAATTCAATGAGTTAATATAGAAGCAATCAGAATATAAGCTAAAAATTTATCAGGAATTCTTGAAACCTTATACAAATTATTGTAGTTATAATTTCTTAAAGCTATAACTTTTTGCAAATTGTAATTATCATTAGTTACTTGAACCCCCACCTCCCGCAAAGAAAAACTGAACATGAGTTGACATGCTGTAAAAACCAAACCATACTCCATAAATACATATCTATTCATATGTATAAACTTATAACTATTTACAAATTTTTAGATAATTATGCTATTTTAAATGATTATGAATTTTAGTATTATGGTTGCTCCTTATCAAAGCATTGGTGTTTTAACCTACATCTATATTCTAATCTATATTTAATGTTTATCCATATTTTTGATATTTACAAATTAATACCAAAATACTGAAGTTTGCATAATGTAACACACGGTTTGACATGATATAAAACTAATGAACTAACCAACCTAAGGTAAAAATTGTATCTCGTAAGTAACAGATGGTGTTAAGCTGTATTTGAAAAATAATGCATTTTAAACACTGTAGAATAGATTTTTGTATATTACATGTTTTTAGTTTCTTGTACTGATTGATATTATTTGTTTACTTGCAATTAACTATCAAATGTTTCATATATTTTGATGGAGTTGTTGTCAGTTGGAAAACTTTTTCTTCATTTAAGAACTAGATACAATAGAAAGCGAAAGAAATATGGCTCACATTATATAAGGAATCTCTGCTTTGAATGATTGATGTTTTCTCAAATTGTCATTAAAAAATGACAATTTGACACTTACCATTCTCATGAAAATGACTTGCAAACTGAATCATCAATTGATTTCATTTTGTTGTGCATTAAAAAAAAATATAAAGGTCTTCCAAAAGTGATAAATCTAATTTAAAGAAAATGTTTATAAAGTAATTACCAATTTTGCTGACTTCATAAGTGTCTATATAGAAGTCTATATAAGATAAGGAATGTTCCTTTTAATAGTTCTCAAATTTTTTTTTTCTTTTCAATCTGAAATGATTATTCTTTTTCAATTTAACATTTGATTTTTAAACATTCTAATTGTTATGAAACAAAACATTAGTCAATCTTATATAAGATAAATTATACAGAAATTAAAATCTTATTTACTCCTGAAAGTTCCAGGTCTTCACATTTGATGAACCTTATAGGAGTTTTACTAATTTATCTTTGTTATGGGTTATTGTTCCTCAGACTTTTTTGTATTGTACTTGTTCTATTTTATATTTCATATTTTTATTCCAGTCTATTCCTATATATGGCTGAGGTTTTTAAGATGTATTTACTGATGGCTATAAAAACATGAAAATATTAGTAGCAATATGTAGTTTTGATTTGTTATACTGCCAATACATGCTCTATCCTAGACATTAAGCACTTGTTGAATATTTAAAGTATTTTTAGTTATAGTAAGGATATATATATATATATATATATATATATATATATATATATATATATATATATATATATATATATATATATATATATATATCTCTGACACTGTATAAATAAAATATTTTAATCTGTTTAGTAATTAATATTATAAAAACCTTAATTTTGCTTTCAAATTTTATAGTTGAAATGTCTTGAAATAAAAATATTTGTCATAATTTTTTTAAAATTTTTTACTCAAAATGTTGTAAACTTTCTTTCTTTCAGGCTTCGATGGACTTACCTCCTGACAAAGCCAAAGTACTAAAAGGTTATGATGACGAAAAGAAATGGGACCTTATCTGTGATCAGGTAAATACAATCTTTCAGGATTAACTAATGTATAACTTAGATTTGATATTGAAATTTAACTAAAACTTTTCATGAACTCATTTCCTGCTGAAATTTAAAATCTTTTTTTAAAAGTAATTGCTTAATAAAAGCTTACTTTGAAGCAAGCATTCCTCTTTTTGAAAAGTAATCCAAACTATTGTTGTTCAATAAAAAGTAAATTTGTCACCAGGCTCAAATGTTTGTTTCGTACTTGGAACATAGCAATATATGGCTATTTTTTCTCCTCTTGAGATTAATGGCGAAGAAGAAAATGGAAATTGTTATTAAAATACTATTAGCATTGTAAATTTTTTTCTTGAATTAAAAAAGTAATTTTGTGTGTGTGTGTGTGTGATAGTGAATTAAAGAATGGGATAAAGACTCCTTTGCCTCAATAGTTTTTTCTGATTTGTATTTAGTGTATAAATTCATGGTTTGCTTTCTCAATCAAGAGGAGTTTCATAGCTAATTATTATCGAGAGGGGAACAAAAAATACTTGCCCATCTAAGTCCACCAAAACCTAGCTGATAGAAAACTGCTTTGAAATCATGTTCTGGTCTGGCTAATTGCTGTATATGAAGCCAATTGAAAAGAACCTGGATTTTATAAAACTCCAAATAACATATTTTGTGCAATGTTATACGAGAACAGAAGAACTGTTGACTTATTAGAGATAAGTGATTTAATGATTACCAGGATTGAACATTGCCCATTGGCTCAGGCTGTAGAATACACTGATTGCTTTTCTGTAGAGGGGTAATACCACCTCCTCCCCAACGAGTGTCCTGTATATGACACTAAACAATCTGATGGTAAGATTCCAGTAATGTTGGAGCTTTGGGGAATATAGAGTACCCCTTCATTGCAATCTCTCCCATGTCCACTATGGCCTGGAGTGATAGCATCTGATAAGGTCCTATGTATGGGTCAAATAGAACTAAACTGTGTACTTATACTAAACGGAATTACTTGAAATAGAACTGTTTTGACATTCAAACTTATGCTAAACTGAATTGTTTGAATTAGAACTGTTTGACTAAACTGAATAGCTTGAAATACAAATGTTTTTGACAGTTAAACTGTATACTTATGCTAAATTGTTTAAAGTAGAATTGTTCATTTATATAAAAATGGACTTGGCATTAAATAACCTCCAAATTTTAACATGCTATAAAACCCAAATAAGCAGGATTGAACAATAGTCTAAGATGGTTATATTTACCCTTTTGTTGTGGTGTGTCTGACAACAAATTTAGGGGTTGGAATGCATTTTAATCATAAAGCTTATAAATAAAAAGATCTTTTATTGGATTTTCACTATTACAATACTACTATATACTATATGTGTCAGTCTGGGGTATATAGCAAAAGTGTGTTGATGAATTTTTTATTCACTTGTACTGCTAAAAATGACTTAAAGTTTTAAAAGTAAAAAAAAATTTTTTGTCCCCCCACCCCAAGTACTGGGATGTATTTAGGAGACACAAATTACTTTGACATTGTAACAGGAGTACTACAAGGAGACACGCTTATGTGCTTGGAACATCGATTGATAAAATCTGAGAAAATGGCTTCGAGCTGACAAAGAAAAGAAGCAGAAGGTATCCCGCAAAAACAATTACCGACGCCGACTACATAGCAATACTGGCAAAATACACCCAACCATGCCGAAACACTACTGCATAGTTTGGAACGAGTCGCCGCAGGCATTGGCCTCCATGTCAATGCACACAAAAGGAATATATGTACTATAATCAAACGGGCGATATCTCCACACTAGACGGAACCCCTCTGAAACTAGTAGACAAATTCACCTACCTAGAAAGCAGTGTCTCATCAACCGAAAAGGACATCGACATGCGGCTAACGAAGGCATGGACAGCTATCGATAGGCTATCAATCATATGGAAATCAGACCTAACCAATAACATGAAATGCAGTTTCTTCCAGGCAGCGGTTGTATTGATACTGCTATATGGATGCACTACTTGGACGCTAACTAAACGATTGGAGAAGCTAGACGGCAATTACACAAGAATGCTGTGAGCAATATTGAACAAGTCCTGGTGGCAACACCCCACAAGGCATCAACTATACGGCCACCTACCTCCCATCATGAAAACTATCCAAGTTAGACGAACCAGACATGCAGGGCACTGCTGGAGAAACAGGGACGAGCTCATAAGTGATGTACTCCTATGGACCCCCACATATGGCTGGGCAAAAGCAGGATGACCAGCTCGAACATACATTCAGCAGCTATGTGAGGATATGGGATGTAGCCCTCAAGACCTGCCAGAGGCGATGAATGATAAGGAGAAGTGGCAAGAGACTGTCAGGGATATCTGTACTAGCGGATGATATTGTACAAGATTTGATTTTTTTTTATATGGACTAAAGTTACATCTACCCCTCACATATTAAGTATATTTGGGCAGCTTGAGCTTTGCACCAAAAGGCTTAATTTACTGTTGCATTCCTGTCTTTGTGTGGATCTATAAGATCATTGGTTCATTAAGTTTCAAATTATGAATGGAAAGAATATTCATTTGGCATATTTTTAAAAAATTTCTAATTTTTTATTTTTAAAAAATTTCTTTATGTGAGTATTGGCCTAGTGGTAGAGTGTTTGCCAATGGTCCGGGAGACTGGGGTTCAATCCCAGGTCAAGTCATACCAAAGACTCAAAAAATGGTACGTAATACCTCCTTGCTTAACACTCGGCATTATCAAGGATAAAGTGGAGCAATCCAGGGAATGGAGCCCTCGACTATGGTCGCGAACAACTATAGTCTTTAGATAAGTTTTCCTGTATCATAATGTTGCATTCTCTATGAAAAGGGGGCTGTTTTCTAAATATTGAATATTATAAAAAAAAAATCCTTTTAGCAAAGTTTGTGTGTGTGTGTGTGTGTGTGTGTGTGTATATATAATATATATATGATGTGTGTGTGTGTGTGCTGAAGTTCTTAGCCTAACTAAAAAGGTTATGATTTAAAGCCATGAAATATACCTGCTTTTCCCTATATTTATTCTGCAGTTCAGTGGCAGTTTCTTTAATCCTTCAAAAAAAGAAAACAATTCAATAAAATTAAAGAAAGAAATAAGTCATTGGGCCAAGAACTTTTCAGTACACTCCTCAAATATATTTGTGCTGATATTTTCTGTGCACTTCAGAGGCTTTGAATAATCAATGCTTTAAATTGCTTTCAATATAAATCTGCAATGTTTGATGTTAAGTTTGCAGGTAGTTCAAACCAAAGTCTTGGCTAGACAATTTCTACACTAGTAGTTATGAGTCATCTAAAACAAAATGAAAAAACTGGAATTCCAAAAGTCTGTCTGCAATCTGTTGTCCATTGTGTTTTCTTTCAGATGTTGACTGATTCAAGAAGTGGCTTTCTTTATGGTTGATCTGCTATGATAATTCTTATGGAGATACTATATTGGTATATGTGAACATATTTTGCCATTTGTTCCTTATCAATTTCCATTGCCCAGTTGGCTGGGCCTGTAGAATACAGTGACTGCATCTCTGCAGAGGGGTAAGATCCAACCCCCAATGAGTGTCCTGGATATGACACTAAACAATCTGATAGTGAGGTTCCAGTAAGGCTGGAGCTTTGGGGAATATGGAGTGCCCTCTCATTATCATCGCTCCCAGGTCCACTTTGGCCTGGAGTGGATAGGGGGCCTATCTATGGGTCAAATAGAACTAAACTCTGGTTTTGAGTGTTTACTGTTTTTGCATTTAAACTGCATACTTATGCTAAACGGAATTATCTGAAATAAAAAAAACGTTTATTTACATTTAACTCTGTATTGCCCAGTTGGCTGGAGTTGCAGAGGTGCAGTCGGTGTATTCTACAACAAGTGTCTTGGATATTGACATTAAACAATCTGATTGTGAGGTTCCAGTAATGCTGGAGCTTTGAGGAATGTGGAGCACCTATTCATTGCCATCACTCCCAGGTTGACTCTAGTTTGGAGAGGTAGACCTCATAGGGTCCTATCTATAACTCAAATAGAACTAAAATGTGTACTTATTCTAAACTGAATTGTTTAAAATAGAACTGTTTTGACATTTAACTGTGTGTAAACAAAATCTATACTTATACTAAACTGAATTGGTTGAATTAGAACTGTTTGACTAAACTGAATATCTTAAAATAGAAATGTTTTTGATGATTAAACTGTACTCATGCTAAACTGAATAGTTTAAAATAGTACTGATTATTTGTATAAGATGGATTTGGTATTAAATAACCTACAAAGGTTGACATGCCATAAAACCCAAAAAACTAATTTCCAGTTTCCTTTGATTTGTTGCTGATGTAGTAAATCTGTATTTTGATGCTGCTGTTAGTATTTACCAACAATACCCCTTTTTAAAATCTGACAGTTCTCATGTTGATTATTCTGTCATTGATTGGATAATAAAGTTTTCATAAGCTTATTGTATTGTACATTACTCTGAATAATATTAAGGGTTTAAAAAAAAACTTGGATGCTGTAGGGGATTCATAGAAATTATCAGTTCATGTAATTCATGTTGCTCAAAATATATCTAATTTGAGATTCCTTGAAATTTTATTAGATATAAAATGCTTTTTCATCAAAGTTTAACATTTATAAAGTGGCCTAGGTTTCTTTGAATATCCAAAATTTAATGAGTTTTTTGGTAATGTGTCATGTAAATATTACTAAATAAACATGGTAGGGGGAGACCTCATGGCATAATAACTAAAGTGCTGTACTGCAATGTCATGTTGAGTGAATTTGTACTCAAGTTGCACAATTACATTCACTTCTGAACTAATACCATTGGAAAATGTATGAACCACCTTATTCCTCCTCCCTAGCTATGAGTTAAATAGTGCCCCTTCTGTTCTTCTATAAGGATAGATTTGTCATTAAATAACTCACAAATATTGATATGCAACCAAAAACAAAGAAACCAATCCTAAATAAACATGAATGACAAAATTGTTTTGAACTATATCTCATTATCTGCCCTCTATATCACTTTCAGCTTGTAAGTGTATGTAATTGTTTATGAAGCTAATCCTCATATCTGATTAGGTTAGGCTTGTTTTGAAGGCTATGACCATTTAGATCTAAATTTTAAGTTGGTGACCTTGGTTCGAAACTTTTTGCTATTTGGTAACTATTAAGTCTGTTTGATTCAGGCTTGGGAATTCTGCTCTGAAAATGTATCGTTTGATCTCTTGACATTTACCTTTTTATCATTTAATCCCTTAACTATGAAGCTAACAATAAAAAGTAGATTTTGGTAATGTTCCAAATTATACAAGGTTATTTATCATCCAGTTATAAAATGCCCAAACCTGCTGAACTATTTTAACTAGTAATTATTTTGCTCAAGTATCTTAAAAATATTTTTGGCAATTTTTATTTCTTGAGTATTATGTACAAAAAAATTTGAGTTTTTGAGTATGAAAAAATCTAATTTAAATGTTTTATCATTTCGCTTTAAAATTGTTTTTTTAAATCTTTGAACCTCTTAGTCTGATATTTCAAACTGAGCACAATTATACTATGTACTTTTAGTTCAATATTTCAAATTTGAAGATTGTCATATGAATAACTGTAGAGGAGCAAGGTTTGAATGTGTTTTATGCTTTTTTGTGAGCTTTGGTGCAAGGTGTTTGAGCAAGAGACAAAGTGGGAAGTTGGTTTCAATGAATTAATTCAGAACCTGTCAAACAAATGTTATAATTGAACAAGGCAGTTTTTGAAATGATTTTGTATTGTCATTGTAGTTATTTACATTTTTCACTTTCAGTGACTTGTTTCATTGAAAGAAAACTAAAATCCTAAGTCAGTAAGAAACAAAGAAAAGACTTGTGGTAAAAAGATTGAAATTAACCTGGAATTAAAACCCAGAATTGTTCTTATGTCAAAAATGAAGTTTATGATTAATGACATTCACTGTTGGTAAATCCTTTTTCAGTGTGTGTGTGTCTATATATTAGAAAATATCATATCAAGAAGTTTGGCTCCTCACAATAACTGCCCTCTTGACTGGGGTTGTAGAATATGCTGTATTTCTGCTGTGGGATAAGACCCCCTCTTCAGTGGGGCCACCTGTTAGCCATGGGTGGTGACCTGTGATGCCTGAGGATGGGATCCTGATGGCCAAGTAATCTGTGATTTGGGTGTTGAGTGATCACATGACTTGCAACACTCCACTTCAACTCTTACTTGAGCAAAATGGGTGGTTGGAGAAGCCCAATCCAATCAGTTGGCTGGTCATATTAAGCCCTAGTATCTACATGACTAAGTTCTGACTGTATTCTACAAATTGTTCTTATGGCTAACATACTCCTAACCCCTTTTTTATCTTAAAGATGGTGGCGTAGGGTTAACTGCATCAAGAGAAAACTTTGATATTTGTTGAGCTTTGAAGCATTAGGTTTTGCGTACTGAAAGCCTGAAATTAGTAGGGGTTTGAAATCCCTCTCCTGATATAAATTATACTGGCTGATGTATCTCCAAGATAAATGGTATCCCCCTTAGTAAATTCCTAGCTGACTCTTGAGCACAGGACCAACGAAAAAACAAAATTTGAGCATGGCAAATTAAAAAACGAACAAACCCAAAACAACCATATGCATCCAGAATCAAAATCTGATTGCAAACGAGTAGATATTTCTATTCCTTCCAATATTCCTAGTTTTGGAATCTCTGGAGAACTCCACTTTATCAAAACTGTTACTTTCTCTTAAGAATATAATTTGAGAAATAGAATTAGAAAAGGAAAAAAATTGGACTTTTGAATATGCATTTATTTCACAAAGTAAAATTAAGCTTATCCATATAAGAGACTAAATTTCTTCAAGGGAATGGTGATAATTGGAGAACTGGTATTATGCACAATAAAAAAAGCTACAACAGTTTTCAAAAGCCAACAAAAGCGTCAGACATAAAAAAAAAAAATCATAGTAAGGAGAGAAGGAAAAACGATAGATGAACATTTTTTGTTTTTAACACCTACAATTCATAAGGAACTAGGAATATATGATAGAATGAGTCAAATAGTATGTCCCAAATCCTTTACAATGTTTCAAATGCCAAAAATAAGGCCACCATTATGCAGGTGTTTCAGATGCCCAACATGCATGAAGTGCGGTGAAAAAAAAAAACTTAGAAAAAAAATGTGACTAAGAATACAGCTGTGTTAATTGTCTTAAAAATCACCCAAAATACTCTGCATATGCTATTGGAAAAAAGTTAAAAGTAAAACATAAAAGAAATATCACATTTCCTGTGGCCAGAAAAATTGTGGAGAGATATTAGAAAAATGACAGTGTAGCATGGGAATTACATTTAAAAAAAAAAAAAAAAAAAAAAATAGCAGTCAGATGAAAAAAAAATTCCAAACTATCAGAAAATCATACAGAAAAGTCACTGAAAAAACAAGTCTATCAGAGAAAAACCATCTAAAAAGCAGTTCTCTGACCAAAAAATGCAATCCAAAGAAACCACGTAATGTAAGGATTAGACTGAAACTAAAATATCACAACCCCACCTCCTCCAAGAAACCAAGTATTAAACAAGACCATACTAACAATCAAAAAATATATCTCCCAAAGATCAAAAATAAAAAACAAAACTCTCAATAGACCCAAGAGTGTAGAAATTATGGATATTGAAACTGATATAATTTTAAATCTCAAAGGAGTAGATGCATAAAAAAATGATACATCTACTAAACAAGACCAATTACAAAGTACGTGAAGCAAAATTGTCTAACTTTTGTCTCGCACTCTAACAATTCATTTTAAAACTAAAATATTTACTTACAAATCATATGTATAAAGAACATTTGGCATTGAATAACCATCAAGAGTTGATATGCTATTCTTGTTATAGTTGTAGTGGTTTCCTATTGATTTCTTTAGTTTGAATTCAGAATTGTCCTATTTCTAGACTGGTTACTTAACACCATTGCTAGAAAGCCCTGTCTGCCCTGTTATTTTACCTATTGTTAAGAAAAGTGGATTCTTAGCTTTTTCAAATACATTAGTATACCCTGATGCTCCAAATGTATAGTATTGGCATTGAATAGTAGTTTTGATTTTTAAGATCAATATCTGCTTATTCTTTTAAATGAAGTAATGTTGCAACTATTTAGTACTCCTTGGGTGTTGATTCATTCTAAGAATCTTGGAATCATCTTACTGTTCACTTGAGATTGTTGAAAACTTTACATACCAAAAGTAAATTGTTTGTGTAGGCTTTCATTGGGTTATAGTTATATTTTTCCTTGTTTATTCAATTATTTATTCTTGTGATTTGTTCATCTCTTATTCTTTTTTTGTTTTTCTTTCTTTTTTTCTAATGAATAGCTGGAATTTTACTTCAACATGGAAAAGTGAAGGAACCCTGCTTTTAAAACTGAAGTTTTTCTTTTCACTCTATTCATCTATAATAGATTGAGAAAAGTTAGGGTATGAGGGATAAATAGTTGAAAATTATTTGGGTATACGTTTAAATGAAAAACTGATTTTACTAAATCAATGGAAGTATTTCCTATGAATATTTATTAGAATTAATTTACAAAGCTTGATATGTTTCATTTTATCTTCTGTATCTACCCCTCCAAATGTATATAATTGCTTTTAAAATAATTTATCATGTTTGTTTGCTAAGTATGATGCAAATCTGCATCTGGTGGTGAGACTCAAGTTCTGGAGCACTTGGTAGTATGGATTTCATTTTCATTACTCTCAGGTACACTGATTTGAAGTGGTAGTACCTATTAGGATCTTTTTTATGGGTCAAATAGTTTTTTTTTTTAATTATTGGTATTGAATTGTAATCTGAGTGCTAACAAAGGATTATTACTAAATAGAAAGTTATTTGAAACCATATAATTGTAAAAATTATTTGTATTGGGTAGGAATACTTGAAGTTAAACAGTATAGCTGTGTCAGATTAATTGTATTAGATAGGAGTATTTGATATAACTATGTACAAACAAATGGTTATAAATAAGTGCAATGGAAAATTTAGTTTTGATTATAATTAAACATTTCCAAATGAATCAAATTTGGGCATTAAATAACTCATAAGGAATTGATATGTTGCTAAACAAATAAACCAAACCTTTATTTTGCTTCTGTATAATCCAAATGACTCAAATTCAGATTTTTTTTTTTTTTGTTTCTTTTAATATATTGAGCCCAATTGCATCTCTGCAGAGGGGTAAGACCCCACTGTGAGTATCCTAGTTGTGACATTACACCATCTGATGGTTAAGCTCCAGTAATGCTGGAGCTTTGGGGAATGTGGAATACTCCTTCATTGCCATCGCTCCCAGGTCTACTCTGGCCTGGAGTGGTAGCACCTGAAAGGGTCCTATCTATAGGTAAAATAGAACTGACATTTAAACTGAGTGCCAAGAAATGACTTCTGCAAAATTGAATTACTTGAAATAGAAATGTTTGATCATTTAACTGTGTGTAAACGAATGACTGTTTAATATAATTGTTAGTGATACATTGCAATACTTGGAACCATTTAACTTTGTTGAATTATGCTATACTGAATTGTTAGAAATAGAACTGTTTGATAATATAACTGTATCTACAAAATGTTTACAAATCATATCTAATATATGTAAAAACTGGAGTTAACATTAAATGACCAACAATGGTTGATATGCCATAAAACCAAACCAAACTAATTATAGTATTCATAATATATTGTCATTATTTTATTTTTCACTTGCTTTTATAAAAACATTACAAATGGAATGTGGATGATCATGGAAGATCTGCACTCATCGATAAAGATTTCCTGCTTCAGTGGTGCCAGTTTATAATATAGCCATGCTTTGCTATGACCATAAAGAACAAGGCCAATTCATATAGAATATCTTAATTTCTTTAGAAACTTGTATTCAAGCATGGTCTCATGTTTTTTAAGCTGAGAAAAAGAAGGAAACTATTACAGTATTCTTCAAGGATGGCAGATAAACTAGGAATGTTATCAGAAGCATTATTTGTTAAAGAGGAAATATATAAGGTGCTAACAGAAGAAAAAAAAAACTTGTGATAGGCCCATTAGACTGACAAGATATTCTTTTTGAAAGAATGAATAATGATAGATATAAAATGGGAGAAAGATGGAAAAGACAAAATTAACTGAAACAAGGAAAGAAATGATGAATGTGGGGATAAATGAAAGAATGAACTAATGAATGTTGAAACTAACAGGAAGAAAGAACGAAATGAACAATCAGAATAGTAGAAATATAAGAAAACTTTCAATTGACTCAACATTAATGTTTCTATGTCTTCTTTCTCTAATAAACTGATGTTTCTTTAATTTGCATTGTAAAATGATTGCAATATCATTCAGGAAAATTTAAAGTTTACTTTGGTCATATTAGAATGCACTATTTTTTTTTTCTCTCCAAGGAATGTCTAGTTTTATTTTAAAATAAAGAAACTTTTTTTTTTTTTTTTTTTTTTTTTTTTTTTTTTTTTTTTTTTTTTAATGAATTATTAAGTAGTATAAAATGTAACTTGTGAGGCATTGATTAAGGAATTAATTTTTAAGTGATCCACTGTTTTTAATCTTAAAATTTTGCCTGATTAGTTGATAGAGCTTTGCTTTTGATTTGAAGACATTCCTCAAAGTATTGATAGGTATCGTACAGTGCTATTGAACAGATATGTTATTGGGAAAGCCTTTTCTGACAATTATACATTCATTTTATTGATTATATCTGTGGGTGCATTAATAAGTTCAAAGCCTTATGAGGAGTATTTATTTTGCACAATAGATATTTGAGATAATATCCTCTCTTATCAATAGATTCAATTTAGCAATGAATATGAATCATATAGACATTATAAAATGAAAATTTCAGATCAAAAATCAGTTAATAAATGTCAGACTACTGATTCTTTCGCTTGTGTATATAACTATATCAGACATGCTCTGTGGATAATCAGTGTGTGCACTTGGTTGACCTTTATTAAAGTTATATAAAAATTTTATCATTGTCAGAAAATATTTTAAAAAGAAAATCATAGTGCAAGGAGAAAGAATTTCTTTCAAATTTACCAAGTTCTTACTTGAGTTATTTATAAAACAAAAGCAGATATCTATTTCTGTATTTAACATGTACATCCTACACAATTGGGGGTTGCTTGTGGTGTAATAATTATCACTGGAAAATGGACATGGTGACTTGAGTTCAAATCCTGGACGAAGCTACTTGTATTTCACATAGTACTAATACTCTTGAGAGGCGGATTAATCCAGCTATTCTCCCACCTGCTATGAGTAGATAGAACAGACTAGACTTTTTACAAGCTCAATCTGCCCTGCTATTTTCCCATAAGTATTGCATTTGGTCTCGATAAAGAAAAACTCTGAATTCCAATGCAGTATACTCATATTAAAAATTGACAGTGTCTTCTATTCTGCTCATGGTGGAGTGACTGTTTAAATATATACACACCTCAATACAGTGAATCTAAAACTACTTAAAGACTGAATTTCTACTGCCTTTATCTTCTGAGATCAAATGTAACTTGTTGCAACATCTATTGATCATTGTAACTCTCCTATTGTATACTGTGACTGAAAGAGATTTATGCTTGTCTAAGATGAAAATAATAAAGATTTACTGAATTATCTTTGATTTTGTACATTAAGTTAAAAATCTACCTTCAATTTGAAGTTTTATTATATTTAACAAGTAACCTTTTATTATTTTAGATAAAAACTGTTTATCTTGCCTATTTAGATTGCACATCCATATTGTGTATGTATATTAGTAATGTACAAGATATAGATTTTGATATCTGGCTGGATACCACATATCGCTGGATGATATAAGTTTTCATGCAAAAATCTTAAACGATTTATCCAGGTTTGCATAACATGCAATCTGCAAGTCACTTATAACTGCAAGAGCTCTTGTGGCCTTTGAGAGCTTTCAAAACAATATAGCTTCCATGCTCTATGAAATAAATTTGACCAATATGCAAAAGAATTCAATTTCAAGGCAGCATGACTTTAGTGCTTTCAACAATAATTGATTAGTTCCGACTAAATCACCAAAGTTAAGCAGTAACGAGCCTGTTCTGTACTTAGATTGGTGACCACTTAGTAACAGTAGGTACTGTAAGTGAATTTCAGCATATGCCATACTTAGCAAAGCTTAGTGAATAAGAACCATTAATCCACCAAATTAACTACCTTTTAACCCTTCAAAAGGAAAAAGTTTTTGAATTGTATTTGCCAGATCTATACTAAGGTTATAAAGTGATAGATTCTTTGAAATAATCATCAAAGATAAGTTTGTAGCAATGCTACAATCTCTATTTATTTCACCCTTTGAATAAGTACTTGGAGAGGAAGGACTTCAATTTTCATGAAACAGGAAAATCACTAATAATTTTAGAATATTTTTATGAAATGCACCATATTTTTTGTTGGGTGGGGAGGGCAAAAATCTATTAAACTTTGGATAGTTTGCTTAAATTATTAGAACTAGAACTGGTTTGAGCTGAATGATATGTAGTTGGATGTAAAAATTTCTTTACTCTCATGAAATTTTTTTTAATATCCAAGAATTTGGCTACTAAAACCTGATATTCAGTTTTTGTTATTCAATAATATATGAAATCTGTTACATCATGTGTATGAACATATGGATGAGCCAAAACCTTGTCAAATTGCCTGATTATGTTTTGATCCTTCACGTGCTTGCAAAATAGTTTTCACTTGATATCACTTCACATGAGTTTTTTTTTTTCTTGTATCTAGTGCTAGGCTGTTAATAGTAGACCCTTTAACTGCTGGAATTTATATGGTGGCAGTTCTGTAGGGCTAACTTATTAATCCAACATGTCTTAGAAGGCGTCAGTGACATTGAAATCTGAAAAATTTGGTAGCCAGGGCAATGCAGTGAAGTTTTAATGTTAATGAAGTCATTATCATATGACATTTGCTGTGTGGCGGGGTATATTGTCCTACTGAAAGACACCGCAATCATCTTACAAGACTCTTGCTACAAACAGATATATCTGTTCTTCAATCATGTTGATAAAGGTGATACATGACAAAATACTTTCTACATGAATTATTGGACTCAGTGTTTCTCTGCAGAATATTATCAAAATCATTATTCTGCCTCCATTGGCTTATTTTGCCAGTGTATCTTAGTGCTATTGCTTCTTCAGGATAATCATGCACACACTCTGCATTCTACCTTATTCATGAGAAAGCGAAGCTTATCAGGCCATTCTTCCATCAATACAAAGTCCAGTTCTGATGCCCATTGAAGATGCTTTTGGTGATAGACATAGGTTAGTATAGATACTCTGGCCTGCAGCTATACAGCTCCTTATGCAACAAGGATTGATCTACTGTGATATATTTCTTCCTTCACCTTGATAAAAGATATCCCCAATTCATACCAAGCTAGCTTGCAAAAGTCTCTATTTACTTCTCACAGTGGTAAGCATTGGTTGTCTAATGTTTCCTTGGTAGTGGTCAACTTTTCTCTCCTCTCCTTGGACCACTGCTGTGATAAGTACTCAGCATAGCTGAATGAGCTGTCCACAAGCTGTGCTATTTGGGAAATACTTTAGTTTTCTTGCTATAACTTTTTAAACTTTGTTAGTCACTGAAACTTTTTTATGACCATGACTGCAACATTCAATACATCAAAATAAAGTACTTAAAGCTGGGTTTACCTACTTGTATAATTATGACCCTATGACATTGTGCAGCTGTTACAAGACAGTAGCTGTTATTCTTATCAAATCTTGTTGGTCATGATGTTTTGGGTTGTCAATGAGTGCAATATGTGTACACATAGGATTATTTAATTATACTTTTTATTTAAGTACTTTAATAACCTTGCATGATTTTAAAATAACAAAAATAAGCATTTTAGGATGTTCTTGTTGGATAAGAGCCAGTTTCATTTATATTTATCAAACAGATTAAGAAATTTCACAAAGAGAATGTTCTGCCTAATAGATTGAAGAATAATATTAATGATACATTTGTGCATGCAAAGGAATAATTGCTGTGCTAAACAAAATTAAGGAAGGTAAAGCTAAATGAGCTTAAACCAGGTTTGTGAAGTTAACAAAATTTCTGAATCCTTTATATATCAATATAAGAAATAATAAATCTAATATTAGTTTCTTATATTGATTGTAAACACTCAACATAAAATACAAGACATTTAATCGTGGTCAATGGCGTTTTTTAAAGTTATGGGTACATTTTTATCAACACCACATTACTACTTTTTGCACTACAGTTTTTTTTTTTTTTTTTTATAATCATCTTCAATAATACCTGACTGACTTAATATTTCATATCTGTTATTACTGCAAATTGTTCAAAAACAGCCGGCTTTGTTGACACTTTTTTGCCATTTTGAATTTTTTCATGGGGTGTGCTTTTACTAAAATATAAATTATCATGTCATGAAATTTGCAAAGAACTTAAGATATACCTGAAAAGAAAAGTTTACCAATTTCTTTGCTAGAAAATAGGAAATGATGTTTATATTACAATTTAAATACATTAGGTATCATTAAGTAAAAATGTATTGACTTTGATTCAAGAATTGCTAGTCTCCAATTCTGAGTCCACAGGCCTGGTTTCAACTAAAATTTAATTAAATCTGGAATAAATTAAAGTTATTGAAACATTTCTCAAATTGAATTCTATTTCTCCTCAGAAAAACAATCTTTTTCATATTTATTTCCTGGTAATTATTAAACTTGAAGTAGAATGCATGGCTTAATTTTAAGATGTGTGGGAACCCCCCCCCTTTTTTTTTTAAGGCTAAGCTTTATTGCTGCTGCTTTTACTTTTTCTTTCATGTCTTAAAAAAATCATTTTCTCATATGCATTTATTGTTGAATTTAAAAAAAAATAGGATTGTCTTAAAAAATTGTATAGCCACTCTATTCAACTTTGAATATCATCTACAGACCTAGTTTCAGCACTGGCTGGAAATAGAAGTGAAGAAAAAACAAACCTATTTAACACCTTGATAACACAAAATTTTTTTAAGGTTTTTAATTTATGTAATTTCTATTATAAATCTTAGTTTAAATTTTAAGAATATAAATTTGTTAATATAGTGTATTTACAGGTTTGGAAAGTACTTAATATGATGCAGTAATAGAAGCTGTTATAGAGGCCTGCAGTAGTTGTCATAGCCACTGGAGAGATTTCCATGAATTCATAATGGCAGATGTAAATTGTTTGTAGAACTAAGCTTTCTTTCATTTATGTGTAACCTTTGAACAACAGTTGTTATTTGCTGCTATATTTTTATTTCTTTACAAGATAACTATCTTTGCTAAAAAGAAAAAATACTCGGGTCTTTTCTTGAAATTAATTTTTTTGTAAATTTTTTTTTTTTTTTTTTTTTTTTTTAATAGAATCAGTCTAATTTTTTATTTTCTTAATTCTCTATAGATAACCTGCGAACGTTTTTCCTAGTTTTAAGGTAGCAACTTGATATAGATTGTTATCACTGCATGAAGACCTAATCAATAACCTTAACTTCATTGTGTTGAGACAGTTCTGATGCTGCTACTGTATTACTGTTCACATTGGAGGCTGAATCAGGTAGTGGTGGTCAGTGAGGTGAAGCCCTGGAACATGTGTATCACCTTTGGATGTACTGTACATTATTAGCTGTAAAATCTTTTAAATTTCATGAGTGTATATGTTAAATATTAAAAGATTATTGAATCTGCTCTTGTAATAGAATGTTACAATGATTGGTTAGATAATGTTTTAGACTTGAATTGTCTCTTATAAATGAGATTTTTTTTCTTTATTTAGAATTTTTTATTTCCATATTTTTGCTAGATTGACTATTTAGCTTTACAGTAAAATATTTTCTCTTTACTATTTCACCTTATCAATTTTATTTTTTTCCTTGTCTTTGTTTAGCCAGTGAACCAAATTATAGTTATTTTTACTTTTTATTAGTCATTGACCAACATCCATATTCTTTTTGTATCTTTTTGCTAATGGATATGAAAACTATCAATTCCCTCTTATCTAATTAAGTTTATTTTTTATATCTTCAACTTTTGAAAGTGAAGCTTTTATTTGTTTAGTTTGAATGATTAGGTTTTGCATTGAAATTAATTTTTAATGAAAAGTTTGCTTATTCAATTAATTAATTTAAGCTTGCACATCCGTGTCAGATCTGTTAACACATTAAGAAATACTTGAATAAAATTTCAGAATCATTGTCACACACACACACACACACACACACACACACACACACACACACACACACACACACACACACAATTCTTTTGATTATTCAAGATTAAGCTATAGCTTTAGAAAAAAAATTTTTTCTTTGAAAAGATGAGGTTCTATTTCCTTTTTATTAAAGATTATTGAATTTTATAAAGATTAAAAAGCATCTTTAATCATTCAAGCCCATTACACCCATATACTAGTGATATTTTTATTTTCTCTTCCACACTAGTGCTGGTTTATTAGTATGGAGATCATACTTAGATGGCAGAGAGTAAATTTAGGCATAGGAACTCAAGATTTGAAGAGTTAACTCTAGCTTAATCCAACTACTTATTCTGGTCAATAGTTTTTTTCAGAATGTCCATACATATATTTTTTTCAAATTCCCTTTCAATTTTTTCATACATGGAGTTTAAATCTGTTCCTCAGTTCAATAACAATTTTCCTTATAATACAATGTCTAAATTATTTGTATATAGTTTATAACTCTGACTTTTCCAATAGCTTATTTTAAGAAATATTCACAAAATGTATTCATTGTAATTAATGATATATTTACTCATCATAGTTTGTATATTTAGAAGCATAACTAATAATGGCACCTTTTTTCCTTGAAGAATAAGAAAATATTTTGAAGTTATAGCTTTGTGTATTAAATATGAATTTTTATACTTATTTTTTTTCTTGATTAGCAGATGCAATCCAGAATCCACATTAAAGAAATACTTGCTATGTATTATCTTGGTAGTAGCAGTATTTTCATTTCTGTGTTTTTTTTTTCCAAAATATCTAAGTTGCTTAATTTAAAAAAATCTAAATCCAGAAAACCTATAAATCCCTTTTTCAAAAATTTCCATCTTATTGGAGCTTCTGTTCTTCATGAATTATAACAAATTTCATAATATAAACCAAGTGAATGTGCATCATTTCTAGATGTCTTCTCAACAGAGGCTGCAAAACCTATTTAGCATAGTTACCTTATTTACAAAGATGCTCTTTTAAGTTTGAGATAATGCCTCATAGTAATCTGTTATATAATTTATATCAGTTACTGCTGGTTCTATATTGATGATCTCTTTTCTCTCTGTAAGTGGAAACAAACATACCCAAGCTTCCAGTTTTGGAGATCTGAGGAATTTGGTGTATCTCTTCATTGCCATTACTCCCAGGTTCACTCTGACCTGGTGTTGTATCTGTTAGGGCCCCATCTATGAGTCAAATAGATCTGTTTAAAGATTATCTTTGAAAGGGCTGTATGCATAAAAAGCTCGTAAGGAATAGCTGCAAAAAAATGTAAATATGAATGCAATTCCCTAATTGCTTGGCATAAAGTAACCCTAGATGGATTGATATGCCTTTAAAATCAATCTATCATAAATCAATTACCAAACTTCCAGGATTTTGGGTCTTAGTGATTGATGAAATAAAAGCATCTTTTTCAACTAACTTCTTTGAGACTTAACTTGATGAACATGGTCACTGTCCTACTTTAATAAACTGCATCTGATGGTGAGGCTTTAGTTCTTGGGAGTGTGAAGTACCCTTACATTGCCATTACTTTAAGTGCCACTCTGACCCATAGCCGTAGTACCTGTTAATCCCATCTATAGGTCAAATAGATCTGTTTAAAAAAAATTACTTGTATTCTATATGACTGTGCAAAAAACCCCCAAACCCTTAAGAAACAGCCACACGAAAAAATATAGATGTGATTCCCTAACCTTTAGCCATATAAACCTAGATGGGTTAACATCATGCCATCAAAATCGATCAATTCTGAATTTTGTCCGACTTATAATGTTTTTACCATGTTAAGAAAAAAAAATGCCCGAAATGTTGAATATCTTGTTTTAAAATTTGTTTCTTTCAATCCCTTTGTTGCTTCAAAAGACATTGCTATTAGAAAACTTACCTCATGATGAAGAAAAATAATTTTTCATTGAACTATACCTATTGAGCATGTTGGCGACTTGAGGGATCCTGTTCATTTATTTTTCATCTCCATGAACAGTTACCAATAGTGTTATGTTGCTTTTTGTCATAAATTCTCAACACTTAGTTCTCTTGGATGCAGAATTCAAGTATTTGCTCTAATATTAAGTGTTGTGCTTGATATTGAAACTAATTCTTTTTGGAGTGTTAATTTTATTATGCACAATTACTATTTTGATGTTTTGATTGTTTTTAGAATATAGGTATATTTTTCAAAACCCAACAGTATTATTAACTCTACTTTGGAATACTAGTTATAATTCTATCATGAATTTAATCAATTTGTCATACCTAGCTAGGACTTTAAATGCATATTAAAAAATTATTCATACATTTCTAGATAAAGCAATATGAATGACTGGATCAAGTTTATGTTTATAGATTGTTTAAAATGTGGGTTGGTTGGTAATATAAGTTCTCTCTTAATTTGAAAGTTTTCCAGCATAACACTTTGATGTTGGGGGTCATTGTAACTAAAGTTAATAGGTCAAATGAAAGCTTTTCTTTTAAGGTAAATAAAATTTTAAAGGCAAATATATTCCTTTTATCTCACTACTGTTTTTTTTTTTTTTTTTTTTTTAAATCTGGGATTGGCCTTATATCACCTTTTTTTTTCTCATACTCAAAAACAAATATTCTAAGTTAATATTCATGTCTATACAGGGTTTTCCTGAACATTTGATATCATTTGAGATGTACAGGGCATTTCAGAAAAAATGATATTTTATAATCTAATAATTTATTCAGATTTTAAGAGTATGTGTGGAAGCAACTGAAAATTCTGTGTAATGTTTAAACATCTTTTCTTTTCTAGTGAATAGCATTTCTATGCCTAAAAAAACATTAACATAGAAGTTTGAGTTATTCTTCACATGCTGTTAAGATTTGAGATCATTTGAATTAGACTAGTTATTAGATTAGGAAATGATATCAATTTTTCTGAAACACCCTGTATATCCTTTCACAGGATAAAGAGCCTGTCTGGTTTGACATTCTGGATGCATATGGTATTGAATTTCTCAACTTAATTTGAAGGATCATTTTATTACCAGAAAGTTGTAATCTATGCAGGGACATTTAGGAATGACTAATTTTGTGTTGAGAGAGACAGGGGCTCACCACCCTCTGTGGAGTTAGTTCAAAATAATTGATAGGGAGCAATAGTAGAGAATAAGATGTTTGAAAGAATCAGTACACATAATTTTGCTCAAATCATGTAATCAACTGGCCAAATGTAGATATCAATAAGAAAGGGGAACCTTTTATCAGAAAAGAAATACTAAATTTGAGCTTCCAAAAATATGACTCAGAAAATGTGGCATGTTTGGTGAGGAGCATATATGTCGTTCCCACCACTTCAACTGCAAAAAAGTTTTACCTAATAAAATGCACTTAAGGAAGGCCAAAGTTTATACTGGCAGAAAAGTAAACAAGAAAGCAATAAAAGAATTAATCTCAAAAAGCGATGCAACAATTTTTTATCTGAAAACATTTCAAAATCTCTACAATCCTTGATTTATCACAATCAATTACATGTGGATTGTACTGGCCCTAAAATTGTATCAGTGGGGTAAAAATTTTCAAACCTCTTTATGTTCAAAGTTTTTTTAATTATTTCCATAGTGGTGAATTTAAAGCTGTTATTTAGCTTAATATTTTTAGAAATTCTTTTTTATACAATGATGGTTTGTAGTGAAAAAAATGGGCTTGTTTTAAAACATTATCTATTATTTTTAAGACCATTCATTTTGAATTACTTTCCTTTTAGTTCTTATAAAGCATGTTTATTATTTAAGTTATTACTTGGATCGTTGTCAATTATAAAGCAACACACAAAAAAGACTTTACTTTTGCCTGAAAATTTTTCAATTTAATATTTTTGACCATTTAAGCTGAAAGAAAACTACAAATTATTCATTATAAATAGATTTTGTTAATCTTTACAACTGATTTAAAAAGAGTTTTCAATTTTTAAAATAGAACAATTTCAGCAGAATATGCTGTATGAATATCAGCTTCTATATGCTTTCATAAAATTTTTAGATAAAAGAATATTTTTTGTATTTGTAAAAAAAAAAAAAAAAAAATGAGAATTTGATTTATACTGAAACTAAATGTATTTTTTGTTTCTAGGAAAGAGTACATGCCAAAGATCCACCAAATGTCTACCTTAACAAACTACGGACATATTTGGATCCTCGGGCTAGCCGTAATCACAGAGTTCGAACGTTATATGTAAGTATTTTTTCTTTTTTTTTTTTTTACTTGTTCAGTTTAATGTTTTTAATTATTTTCACTTGGATTTTCTGTTTGTAGTGTTCTGAAAGTGGCTTAACCTCATCTCTTCATTATAATGGTTTCATCTTTGAATTATCAAATTATTGAAATATTTTTTAAAAAAATTTAAATTATACACTGAAAGGTTTTTCAGTTTTTACATTTAATACAATTTATTTTCTGATATTGTGAGCTGTTTTTACTAACAATTTTATTTTCAATATCTAGAAATTTTCAAATGTTATTGTACTATTTCAGATTATTTCATGAAATATTTGGACGAGTATTTCCTCATTTTTGTTAACTATTTTGGCTGGTGTCTTCTTCAGCTTTCTTAAAGTATAAGTTGCATCTGTTAATTTTTAAGTAACTTTGAAGAGAATTCATTTTGCTAATATGTCTCTACTGAAATTAGAACAACTTAAATACAAGCAACAAAATTATATTTGTTGATAAAAGTGCAGCCTGAATTTTTGCACTTATTGACATTACATAATTCTGCATGTTATCAGTGGCATGATGATTATCACATGGATGATATCCTAAAGAATAATATTTCAGTTTTGTGCATATCTGTTTAGAAATTTTGTTCAGCCAAATCTTAAAACTAGATTTGGTATATAGTTTATTTTGGCATATTTAGATGGTGGCACAATTCTAAACATTTCACCAAAATATTTTTACAGCTAGGAAGTGAAATTTGCTTTATAGGTTGGTTGTATATCAACCACTGGCATTACTCATTGGTGTTTGTACCATGATTTTGAATGGGGATTTTCAAGGCAGGTAGTTTAACTATTTTATACCAATCTTTTAACCCTTACCTTATCCTTTACTTAAGTTAAGCTTTATTAAATAGCAATAAGTAAGTAAAAGTAAAATTGGCGACTGTAGTCGAGGGCTACCTGAAAGTTCCCTTTTTAATAGCTACTATACCGAGGTGTAGGAGAGGGTGATCCTCCTTTTCCTGGATTGCTCCACTATCCTTGAAATGTACCTTATAATGCTGAGTCTTAAGCAAGTAGGTATCAAGTACCACTTTTTGAGTCTTTGGTATGATGTGACCTGAGATTGAACCTCAATCTTCCAGTCCATTAGTTTTGGATAAAAACTGCCAAAAATATTAATTTCTATTCAATGTTGATTTTTTTTTATTTTTATATAAGATAAAATTCTTGACCCTATGCAGTTGTCCAAAAACATTAGGTAAATGTAGCATCATCTTAGAAAAATAAATTACTTATTTGATTGGGAAATGAGCTAAATTGACTTTTATTAACAAAAATTTGTATATTTTATTACTTTTTTTCCTCTCTTAAGTGATACTACTCAAGTTTATATAAATGTAGTAAATATCAATTCTTATAAATAAAAGTTTACCAATAGTTGAAGAAAATTTTTTTTAATTATTTGGGAACAAAAATTGGATTTTATGAAATATTTTTTGCCTATTGTGAACTTTTTACAGTATTTTGATTTTGAAGGTTTTAACCAGGAATATTCATTAACAATATTGAAACGATTTTGTGCATAAAATGAAGTACCAATTTATTTCAAGCTTCGCATTTTTATAGCACTGCACTACATCCTTATGAATAAGAAATGGATTGATAGCGCTTTAATTGTGAGACGTATTCCTCTGTTAAAGGTGTGGGTGAATTGTTACAGCAAAAATACATCTGAACCTTTGCAGGAATACGATGCAAACAACCAAAACTACACACTGACTGGTCTTTGCTTAACAGATATTATCAATAAATATTCAATAGCACTAAGAAACAAACTCATTGCTCTTCAGAAGATATCCTAAACACTTACTCCGAATAATGAATGAGAACTTCGTCAATGCCCATTTGGAAGCAGCTGCAGAATGCATACCAACCAAACTAAGAGCCAAACAGTTCTCTGGGAGACATTAGCTGTTAAGAAAAAGTGACATTTGAAAACAGCATCTCTATGTAATAAAAGGAACCCAACTAATGACAATGCTCAGAAATTTAAGAAAGAACAAAGTGAACTAATTAATGCATACCAAAAAGAACAAATAGAATACATTTAAGGCCACATTAATAAAATTAGAAATTCAGTTGAAGAGAGACAATTTCAAGTAGTGTGGCAGACAGTGAATGAAGTGAGTAAAAGGAAAAGCACCTCCAGAATTAAACTAAAAGCTGCCTGCCAAGAAGAACGAATACTCATGTGGAAAGAACATTTCAAGAATCTGTTCGGAAAATCCCCTAAAGTTACAGATAAACCTATTGAGAAAAATTAAAAACAGGAAAGCTGCCGGTCTTGTTGAAATACCACCAGACTTATGGAAGACAAGGAAATTTGATGACCTACTGCTCCAATACGGGAATGCAGTATATAACCAGAACACAAGAGAGAGATAGACAAAAGAATGCATTCTTCCTTTCTCCAAAAAAGGTGACCATGGAATTGTTAAGAACTACCACGGTATAACTCTTATTTCCATAGCGGCTAAGATTTATAATGGTCTGCTACTCAACTGCATCCAATCAGAAATTTAGAAAATTCTTAGAAAAAAATCAAAATGGTTTTCAGAGAAACCGATCCACAACATCAAAAATTCTGACAATCTGTTGAATTTTAGAAGAGGTTTGTGCAAAAAACCTTGAGGTGACATTCTTTATAAAGATTTCTCCAAGGCATTTGACTCCATACACGGAAGGTAGAGGGAGCAAATACTACTAGCCTATATTTTCTTCAAAGAAACTGTTGCAGCCATAATGATGCTCTATAAAAATACTAAAGTAAAAGATCGTTCACCAGATAAACATAGACTTCTTTGAAATTGTTGCTAGTGTTCTACGAGGGAATACATTAACCCTATTCTGGTTCATAATCTGCTTAGACTATGTACTTTGATTGTTGATAAATCTAATAAGAGAAAAAGGTTTTATGCTAAAAAAAGGCTAAAGAAGCAGATGATACTCTGCAGAAACTATTATGGATGCAGATTACGCAGATGACATTGCATTTCTGGCAAATACACCTACCCAAGCTGAATTCATGCTGCATTGTCTTGAGCAGGCACCAAGTGGCATTGGCCTCCATGTGAATGCAGACAAAACAGTACATGTGTTTTAATCAAAAAGGAGACATCTCCATACTAAATGGTGGTTCTCTGAAACTAGTGGACAAGTTCATTTACCTTGGAAGTGGTATCTCATCTACTGAAAATGCCATCAATGTGACTAGCAAAGGTATGGACTGCTATTGATAGGTTATCTATCTCGTGGAAGTCACTTATCCAATAAAATGAAATTTTTTTTCCCAAGCAGCAGTTGTGTTAATTCTACTTATGAATGCACCACTTGGACGCTGATTAATTGTATAAAGAAAAAGCTAAATGGGAATTGCACAAGAATGCTACAAGCTATATTGAACAATTCCTGGAAGCAACATCCACAGAACAGTGGCTGTACGGCCACCTACCTCCCATCTGTAAAACCATCCAAATAAGATGAGCAAGACATGTGGAATACTTTTGGAGAAGTAAGATGAACTCACAAGCAACATTCACCTATGGACCCCTTCACACGGATGTGCAAGTGTTGGATGACCAACTAGAACTTATCTACAATAGCTCTGTTTGGACACAGACTATAATTTAGAAGACTTGGCGGAAGTGATGGATGATAAACAAATGGCAAGAGAGAGTTAGGGAAATCTGTGCTCGTAGCATGACATGATTGAAAAAATTTTTTTAAAGATTTTCTCTGCAATTCCAGTAACATTCCAAAAAAGTATTTTGCTATGTGTAAAAAACATTACTACATGATAAGCTGGATATTATCCTTCTTTCATCTCGTAGCCTTAATGAAGACTTGAATTTTTTAAATTGAAATTTTTGATATGAGAATAACTTGTATTACAAAGGTCATTAAGTTAGTTTTCATCATTGTCCCTTCTGACCTTTTTTTTTTTTCCAAAGGAAGAAGTTAATAGGCATCGTCGCATCATGCCATCAGCACGGCTATCCCTGACCCTTTCTTGCCCCCCCCATCGTTCATCGCTTTTGGCAGGTCCTCAGGGCTACAACCCGTATCCTCACTGTATGTAGGTTTGAACTGGTCGCCCTGCTTATGCTCGGCCATGTGAAGGGGTCCATAGGAGTAAATCACTTATGAGCTCCTCCCTACTTCTCCAGCAGGGTCCTGCATGTCTGGTTCATTTAATTTGGATAATTTTCGTGATGGGTAGTAGGTGGCCGTACAGCTGCTGCTTTGTGGAGTGCTGCCTCCAGGACCTGTTCAATATTGCTCACAGCATTCTTGTGTAGTTGTTGTCAAGCCTTTTCTCCAGCTGTTTAGTTAGAGTCCATGTAGTGTATCCATATAGCAGTATCGACATGATCGCTGCATGGAAGAAACTGCATTTCATTTTATTGGTCAGGTCTGACTTCTATATTACTGATAGCCTATTGATAGCTGTCCATGCCTTTGTTAGTTGCGTGTCGTTCGCTGTCTTGGTCGATGAGACACTGCTTCCTAGGTAGGTGAACCTGTCTACCAGTTTCAAAGAGCTACCGTTCAGTGTGGAAATGTCGCCTGTTTGATTAAAGCACATATATTCCATTTTGTGTACATTTACATGGAGGTCAATGCCTGCGGCAGCTCGTTCCAGACTATGCAGTCGGGTCTTGGCTTGGGCGGGTGCATTTGCCAGAATCACTATGTCATCAGCATAGTCGGCATTGGTAATTGTTTTGTTGCGTACCTTCTACTTCTTTTCTTTGTCAGCTTGAAACCATTTTCTTTAATTTTATCGATCAATGTTCTAAGCATGTAGTCTAGACAGATGATAAAGAGGTATGGGGCAAGTGTGTCTCCTTATAGTACCCCTGCTACAATGTTGAAGTAGTCTGTTTCCATCTGGAGAACACACTTTCACTTTGGTGTTTCTATTGAGAATCATTATGGCTGCGACGGTTTCTTTTGGTAGACCGTATGCAAGAAGAATTTGCTGCATCTTCTCTCTGTGTATGGAATCAAAGGCCTTTGTAAAGTCGACAAATAATATTGTTGCCTGTAGGCTTTTTGCCTGTATGCCTTCTAGAATTCTACAGATAGTCAATATTTGTGAGGTCATGGATCTATTTCTCCAGAAGCCATTTTTGTTCTTCCTAAGAATGTTGTCAATCTTGGGTTCTATGTGATTGCGTAGTAGGGCATTGTATATTTTGGCTGCTATGGATTTAAGTGTTATACCTCGGTAGTTCTTGGCTAATCCAAGGTCTCTTTTTAGGGAAAGGGAGGATGCATCCCTTCATTCATCTATCTATTGGATTTTTATTATAAACTGCATGACAGTGTCAGAGCAGTATGTCATTGAATTGTCTGGTCTTCCATATGTCTGGGTGAATTTCATCAAGCCTTGCGGCTTTTCTATTTAAAATTTTTCTAAGTACCGAGTCGAGTTCTTCTAGAGTAAATGGTCCTAGTTTGATGTCTAATTGCTTTATAATAATTCTCGTGATAGGACATAATAGGCATAATTGAGGGTATTTACTTTCCTAACTGAATGATATTGGTAGATATAAAAGATAAATTTAATAAAATAGTTTATAACTTGATTTTTAACTTTGTGTACATTTCATTCTTAATTATTGAAAACTTACTTTCACTGTACATAAAATTTAGTTTTTAAATATTTCCTAAATAAGACTGACTTTTTTTTTTTTTTTTTTTTTAAAGATTTCCTGTGCAATTGTAACATTTTAAAATACAAAATAAAATCTCTTAAAACAAAACTTATATTTTCATTGACATTGTATCTTCAAAATGTTGGGGCTAAGCATATTGATTCCTACTCTACTTTCTTTTGTATACAAAGGTCTGCATATTTGTGGGTTTTACATCTGCAGATCAAAAATATTTGAGGAAAATTATAGAAAATATCCAATAAGTAAAGCTTGAAATTAACATGCACTGAGAACTGTTGTAATGATATCAGCATGCAACCACCATTTTACAGATACTCAGTCTCTTTCCTGCACTTGTGGTTCGAAGATTGTTCATTTTGTCATGTGTACAGTACACATTTTCCTCCTCTGTAATTTGGAATGGAAACTTCAAAAAGAAAATGTTCTGTATTAAATAAGTACCAAAATCTAAAAAATTTAAATCCAATAATTAGTTAATTTTACTAAATATTTCAAATTGAGGTGTTTTTTTTCCTTTTATCCTCCCTCCCAATTTTTTAATGCAAATCATGACTTTTTCTTTACTTATAAACAACTTTTCACAAATATCTTCAATTTTATGGAGTGTACACAAATAATTTTTGGTATCTGTATATTGGGGGAAAGTGGGCTGGAGGATAGATTTCTCATGCATAGCAAAGGATGACTGTATTCATTTTGATATATTCTTTTCCTCACTTGGTAAATATGCAGAGCTAATGAAGATAACTGAAAAAATTAATTTAAGTCTAATTTGAAAAATCAAGTCTGTGTAAATGTATTGGTTTATTTGCTGGTGCTTGCTTTTTTTTTATTGAGAGTATATTGCATTGGATATATGGAGTTGGTTAATTTCTCACATTTTTCATATGGGGATTGTTTTAATGATATAACAATTAGTGTTTTTTTTTTTTTTTTTTTTTTTTCTTTTAAATGGTATCACTTTTAGTTCTTGTTGAGCACAACCACTTTTCCTTTTGTTTTCTATCTTTTTATAACTCATTCAGTGGCTTTATTTTTTATCACATCTACTGAGTTACAAATCAAGGTCATTGTACTTTCCAAATTTTCATATCCTGTAGATCTGATTAATATTTAAACATAGCTTTTTCCTTTTTGGTTGCTAAGATAGCTTTTTCTTTGCATTCATTGTTTCTTAGCAGGATTATTCTTATGCTTTTTTTTTCTCTCCTTCCAAGAAACCCTGATTAATTCTGGAGGTTTTGTTGAAATTGCTGTGAAATGGCTTTGATTTTTGCCATTTATATTGATGAGATCTCTTCTGGTTTGAGTACTGAGTTACCATCTTCTATTTGATTCATAGAACAAGATGTTTTTTTTCTCTTTATTTTGCTAATCTTATATATGTTAGCCACAAAAGAATTTTATTATTCCTTTTAGTATTGATTTAATCCAAACTTTGGTTTATTTTAAAGTTATTTAAATGTTATTCATTATGTAAAATTCTGAAATATTTTGTGTAATTGTCAATGGTATCCTTTATTACTTAAGAATTAGTAAAACAAACATTTTTATATGTTTACTTATAAAACCTTTTTAATCTTGATTTTGCTGAAGATTCAATGTATTTTGATGAACAATGAAATTGACTCTGTCAAACTGTTTTTAAAGTGTTTGCACTGATGCTGCAAAGACAAGTTACAATTTTAACTTAGGAAATTTTTTGTTTTTTCTTATCCAATACATTAAGGACCAAATACTCATGAGTTTTAAAGTTCTTGTATTCTAGATTATAAATTTTAAAAATTTAGCTAATGTTTCTATGCAGTCCTCCTAATGATTGGATCAGCAAGTGCTATAAACTTTTTAAAATTTAAAAAAGGAAATGTGAAAACCTGCAAACTGAGAAACTGCTAGACTTCAATTACGAGGAATTTTGCTGGCTTTCCTGAGAACTATATATGTATGAATATTAGTTTTATTTTTAGTTATTTGTTTAGCTGACTTGAGCTCTTATTGAACATTTTTGTTGCTTCAATCCTAATACGTTTTTTTGCTTTTTCAGTTAAATGCTTTATGCCAGTCAATCATATACTTACTACTTTTTTTAATGTTAATTAACTGTTTTGAATATCTTATCAACATTTTTTTCTTTTCTTTTTGTACTAACATTACTTTTGTGTTGTATAAGTGATAGGTAGTAAATTATTTAGAAAATCAGTTTTAACCTTTGGCTACTTCCAAACATGCATATACTTTGAACCTAAAATGTCATGCAAAGTAAACTAAATTTTCTGAATATCACATGAAATGCCTTTGGAAAAAGTTAAAAAATGAAAGGATTCACCCATTTAAAGAAAACAACAAAAGACCTTAACAATCTGCAACTTGCCAAAATTGTATTTGAAATTTATTTTTAAAAGTTTAATATAGAAGTATCCTTTCTACTTTTTACTTCTTTTAAAGTTTAGCTAAATTTTGAAGATATTTTATTCCTTTTACTGAAGATAAATGTTCTCATTTTAATCAATTCTTGAAAAGTAATATTTGGCTTGTTATCAGAAATCATTAAAAGTTTTTCATGTTTTGATTTTTTTTTTTATTTATCTGTTACTTTGGATTTTTTAAAATAACATTATTCTCCCTGCTATGGGTAAAATAGGAAAATCTGGGTTCTCTAGACTTGGTGGGTCACCAATCTAGAAGGATAACTGGAGTTTCTAAGACTATTCACTGTTGTCTTCAACCTTGTTCTGGTAACCTGCAACAACACAGGTATTCAGCTGTATCTGTCCTTGCCCTTTTCTTAGACAATGTTAGTGGTATGGAGAGGGAAAACTTATTGCCTGGGCAACTGTTGGTATTTTATAGAACCTTGCCTAGGCCCGCATCCAGATCCAGGGATAGATCCACGGTCTTGTAAGATTAACATTTTGTTTTTATGCTTTGGAAAACGTTTTCAGATAATTGTTTTGTTTCATAATTCTACCAAGCTTCAGTGGTTGTTAGATTGATTTTTTTTTTACTAACTTTAAAAAAATGTTGCAAATCTTTAGTTGTTGGATGAATCTGCTTTAAATGGTTCTCTGCTGATTTTGCTTGGCAGACTTCATTTTATGTTGTCTCTGCCATCATCACTGCTTCCACTAAAGCATGGTTATTGGAATTTGCTGCCTGTTTCATTGCAGCCTTTAGTTTACCTGGATCTTCCAGGAATGTCCATTTGGATCCTGATCAGTAGACTCCTGATGGGGATTTTGTTGGTCTGGCTCTGGGCTACCACCCAGTTCCTCAGCTTCCGTGTCCAATTCAACATTCTGGTAGGTGTTCAATCCTTCATGCTTAGTCATGTTGCTGCTGCTATTATAACTACTGGTGGTAATTATGATAGTGATGGTGTGGCATGCTTCCAGACTTATTTCCAGTTTTTTCCCCTCATTCCTGTCACTCTGTAGACCCAATGTGTGCTCCTGGGTTTTGGCTTCCATTCATTTTGATCATAGTGTATCATAAAATAATTACCCAAAATTGTTAACCTTTTCATTTGAGAAAAGTCATCCATTTCTTGTTTGTCCTCTTAGATTCATAACTGCAGTTTTTTGTTTTTTTGTTTACTTCAATTGTCTTTGTTAAACAGTTGTAACTTATCTAATGGAAATTAGTTCTTAAATGAAATAGCATTAAAAACTTGCTTTTTGTCCATTTTAAAAATCTCTAGCTATTATTAGGTATTTAATAGTTTTTTTTCTTTTATATGAAAAGTATCAGAAACAAGTTTAATCAATATTAGTTCAAAAGTCTACCAGTTAACTATGTACTATGTAGTAATCATTTGAAGTCATATTGAATGTATAGGGTTAGCTATGTATTGTTGAAAATGAGTTCTTGAGCAGCTCCCAAGGACGTTCTCAATCCTGAGATTTCCTATTTTTTGCCACTGGTTGACTAGATTTTATTTTTGAAAACTGTCCCATTCTTATCTTGAAAGGAAATCCTGTTAGGAAAAAAAAGCCTATTATATTTTACCTAATGATAGAATTACGACTATAAAATTATCTTTACACATTTATGTTGAGATTCTACTTTTTGTTATATACACTTAATCTATTCTACAATGCTCTCTATTTCAATAGATACTTGATATTTGATTTAAAGATAATCTTCTAATGTAGATGTTTTGTTATTAGTTTTCCTTTATAGATATTAATCTAGTCAAAAATGTTCTTATTACTGTATTCATAGCATGATTCCTCACCAAAAAGCTTGTTAGAATTCTTTCTAGATCTAATGTTAAAAAGTTCAATACTAATAGTTCATATTTTCTAATTGTGTACTTTGATTTTTTTTTTTTTAAATCAAATTTTGATATTTTTAATATATAATCATTTAGTATGTGAATTTATTTCAAAGATTAAAATTTCTGTTTTAAACCCTCATGGAAGTAAAGTCTATTTTTAGATATAATGTTGGTAACAAAATTTTTTGTTAAATGTTAAAGTGTAAACTAAGTCTTGGTGGCTCTTAATGTCAAGAAAAATTATTTCAATATAAAAAGTACAAGAGTGAAAATGAATTCTGTTTTTCTGAAATAATCTTGTTAATTTTCCAAATATTTTTTCTAGTTTGAAAACTTTTATTTATTTATTTATTTTTTTTCAAGTACAAAAATCTTGTTTGACATTTAAAGTTGTTGACCTTGATACAGGTTTAACCCTTTCTATGTAACAATTGTTTTCTGTTTAAGTTGTCTACTTGTGTATATTGTTAATTGAGCTTTTGTTAGTTTTGTGGGATTTTGTGTCCTAAAACTTTGAGTCACCTAAGTCATTTAATCTTCAATAACTCCATTCAGAATAAATTTCTTGTTTTCTTCTAAAGCTATCTAGCTGTACTAGGGTTATTAATGATTTCTGATGAATGAGACTACTGTTTCCATTGTTACCAAAGACTTAGACTCTTTGCCATTGTTCATTGCTGAGTCAGTATTGTAAAACTGATAAAAGTAATTTTTATTTCATTTTACTGATCTTATCTGTATTTTGACACAGATTGTATTTATTTAAAAACTTACCCCCTTTTTTTTAATAGTAGAAATCAAGTATTTTTAGTAATCTACTCAGAGCTTGGACTGTTTCTTATGTATCTTTTTATTTCATTTTTTTTGCTTGCTAAAGTTTACTAAAAACACTAAAGAAATATTGGCAGGCTCCCTTTGTGTTTGGTTATTGACTTTTCACTGGTGCTTCATAAACAACTGAAATGTCCAAAAAGCACACTCCAGTTTTATAAAGTGGGCAGTTACCTTGGGACTCAAGGGAGAAACTTAATCCTCAAAGGAGCTTTGCTCTGTGAATACCTATTAAGTTTAAATGCTTTGTTTTGAACTGCTCACTTACTACTCTGATTATTCATTAGGTTATTCATTTTGTGTAAACATTTAGAGCTATCAAGCTCTTGAGTTATTCTATTTGCAATCTCCGTAGTGAAGTGAAAGTTACATAGTTTATACATTAATGTTTGAGAATTCAATAACGGAAGATTGTTGATATTCATCTAAGTATTTTTGGCTTAAATAATAGTCATTGACACATTTCAACTATGAAATGAATGCCCCCACTATCTTGGACTAAACAGTGAATCCCTAGCAACGTTACTGTTTTTGCTCATTGAGTTAGAAATAATCTCACCTAATCAAAGTTAAAAAAGCCAACCTGATTAAACCAAATTCAACTGAGAACTAATTAACTAATTAAAAATGATTTTTAAAAAATGAGGATTATGGTTTTTAAAGCTTTTTAACATAAAAGCTTACCTGTTTGTATGGATATAAGGTTTTAAAATTCCTTTTACTTATTTATTGTTTATATGAGTGAAACTAAATTTACTTTCTTTGACTATCATATACCTAATCTTCTGTTCAGAAAAAATTTACACAGTAAAGCATTTTACCTTTCATTTTAAGAAATATGATTGAATTTGCTTTCTTGAGAATTTCAAAATAATTTAAATTCTGTTTTCTCTGGTGAAACAATTCAAACTTTTTTTTTTTTTTTTTTTTTTTTTTGTGATTGGAGATAAATTATGAAATTTATTTTATCAAGAATTCCTATTAGAAACACATTGGTTTTTGGTATAATTTTTCTACATAGAAATTTTTTGTCTTCAAAATTATTTCCTTGTTTGCTAGGATTCCTACTTTGAGCTCTACTGATACAGTTGAAAGAAATGAAATAAAAAATATTATTTTGCTATAGAAACTTCCTCTGTTTTGTATATTCTAAATTAAATGTGTTATGAATTTTTCTTTTCTGTGCTTGACTCATTCTGAATCTTTTTCTGGAATATTTCTCAATTTACTCTATCTTTTTAAGGAAATCTTCATTTTATTACACTTTAGATCTTCTACTTATCAGTGTATGGTTATTTATAATTTTCACTGGAAAAGTTTATATTCTGCTTTTAATAAACTTACAAGTAAAATATTTGAATATCATGTAAAATCCTCTTATGTACTTATCATACTGGGTACTGAAAAGTTCTGAACCTGGTCAAGAAGTGAATGAATGACCTGAAGCCATGATATGAACCATGCTATTTCATGTATTCATCCAACAATTCAATATATTTGATGAAAAAAAAAATCAATAAAAATGAATCATTTCCAGCTTGGTTGGGTCAAGAACATTTTAGCACTGACTCTTCCAAAACTTAGGTTAACCTGGGACAAAAGTATTTGTAAAATTATTTGGCCATTTTTTTTGACTGGATAAACTAGTGTAAAAGTGATCATTTCAATTATAGTTTATTTCATTTTATTTATTTTATTTTATTTTATTTTAAGTATTTTCTTCCTTGTGTTTGGCTTTTCTTTTAAAGTAGGGAAAAAATTGAAATAAGTTTACTTTCAAGAAAATAAAAACTTAAACAGATGCTTGAATGTTTCAACTATAAATCCTCAAGTGGAGTTAAAAACATTAAAATTTAGCTATTGTATTAGAAATAGTTGCTTGAAAGAATAATTATTTTCAAAAGTTTGTAATATTAGAAAATTGACAGTTGATTTTATTTGATTATTTTGAATAAAATAATTTTGAATAAGTTCTATGATTATTATTGAAAACAATAGTCCCATGTTTTTAATCATAAAAACTTAGTTTTTCTTTTTATAGGATAAATTTGCATGGATGAAAAATAGCTGCAAACCATCTTGAAACCAAGCTTATGTTTTATAATACAGATTTCATTACTTTCATTTAGGAATGATTAAAATGGCTGATGTTCCTACTGGTTAAAAGAATATACATTTTTGGACTTTCATAGTCAAAATAATTTCTTCCATGTGTAGACATATTTGGCAATCATTAATAATAGAACTGATTATCTCTTGGCAGATAAGCAAGAACTGACTATTTGTTCACATAAACTTGTTTTTCTTTTTCTTTGTCATTATTGCATTTTTTAAAAACAACTTGTATCTGTTACCTTTTTTGTATCTTTAAGAATATTTAAAAAGAAAATGCCAATTAAAAAACAAACAAACTAATATTACTACTTTTAATGAAATATATGAAGTAATTAGATTTTTGAAGGAAATGTTTTTAAATTCATCAAAACTGGTTATTTATTAAATGTAATTTTAGCATCAGTTATGTAGCCAAGCCATATCAATCCTTGTACCCCAAGATAATGACAATTTTTGTTGAAAAGAATTTTGGTTCAAGCTGAAAATCTTAAGGCATATTTTAAGAATTTAAACTAAAAGGAAGGATAACAGATGGTACGAAAATTTAATAGAATGGTTGGTACATAAGAAATAGAGCAATAGTGGGAAGAGATCTGACAAAAAATGTAGGGGTGAAATAGTGGAATTGCTGATAAGATACAGAGGTTAGAACAACCACAGAAGAAATAAGCAAAGGTTTTTGTCTGACAGTGAACTCCAAGCGAAATAATGTTTGAATATAAAGGTATTATAATTATTTATGTATAACAAACATCCCAAACTTTAGATTATAAAATGTTTTGGTAGAAACAGTTGTTCTTATGTATAATAACTCTTCAGAATTTGCAGCAGCCAAATTTACCATTTGTTCAACTTTTTATCAATTTTTACATTGTCTTAAAACACAAAAATTTACACAAAACTTTGAACAAATGCATGGACCTGTTCACACAAAAATACCACAAGCTTGCTGCAAAAATAAGCAATA